>JAOQMS010000178.1:11082540-11100594 GCA_027563885.1 Erythroxylum longipes
TATATATATATATATATATATATATATATATATATATCAAATAATGTGAGATATATAGCTAAAATAAGGAGAATAGCTAGTCTAAATGTACATTCAACTCCATTTTTTTACTTAGGAGTACCAATCACATCTTCTAAGCCAAAGTATCATGATTTTTTGCCTTTCATTGAAAGGATCAAATTAAGAGTGAATGTTTGGCAGAACATGTTTCTGTCTTATGCAAACTTACCCTTATTATCTTAGTTCTGAGTTTCTTGCATTTACACTGGACAGCTCATATTGCATTGCCAAAGAAGGTTACTAAAGTGATGGACAGAATTATAAAAGCTTTTCTATGGTCAGGCATAAAAAAAAGCTAAAATCACTAAGATTAAATGGATTCAGGTTACTACCCTGAAGAAATTTGGAGGACTTGGGATCATTTCCATTAACACTATGCAAAAGGTTCTAATATGCAAAGGACTATGGAGACTCTACACAGATTAAAAGGCAGTTCAAATCAAATGGATCTATGAGTATCACCTCAAAAACACTAATACCTAGCAAATTACTTGTTCAAGGGAGGTCTTTTTGATTTTTAACTAGATGATGAAAATGAGAGGTATTATATATCCTTGTATTAAATATTAGATTGGAAATGGTGATAAAATATGGGTTTGATAATTGGATAGATTCTAGCCTAATTATTCATAATCTAGAGGTTCTTCATTTGAGAAATACAATCCCATTGAATCTTCAAGTTTCATTTTTGATCAAGAATGGTGAATGGAGTAGGAATTTTAGAGTATTTAATTCTCTTGTGGAATTCTTTCCTCAACTAAATGAGGTGGAGAATGTAGATGTAATCACAAGGACTCTTAATCCAATTGGTGAGTATTCTAATAAATCTTATCATATACTTATTACCAATGGATCAACCGATGTTCCTCGATATAACTTTCTATAAAGAAACCTTAAACCCTAAAGCCTACTAATTACTTAGCTTGCGATTAAAAATAGTCTTCGGACCAAAAGCCAATGGTAAGTCAATGTGGACTCCACTTGTAATAGTGGAAGATAGAGATCATCTTTTCTTTCTTTACAAATTCTCCAAAGCAGTCCAGAGTAGGATTTTTCATATGATTACAGGTAACAATTACATGTATGATTGGGAACAAACATTCAGTCGGATCATCAAAAACTCTAAGTAGGGAATGTCTAATGCAATTATGAACAAAGTAGCCTTCAACACTACTATATATACTCTTTGGAAGGAGAGGAATAGCAGGAGGTTTACAAATATGGAAGATGGGAAGTAGTAGCTAGTAGACAAAATTTTTAACTAGATTGGAGTAATTATCTTTTCTAAAATTTGCAACACAGTTTTACCCCCTGAAATGAAACTATAATTTAGCTACTTATGTTGATTTAGGATTGTCTGTTATAATTTTGTGCCTCTTTTTGAAACTTCAACATATAGTACTTATATGAAGGCTATTAGCCTTGAGCTTATTGTAATGTTGTATCAATTTTATCTATAGTTAATGAAAAAATCTTTTTTTTTTTTTATAAACTGAATTCCTAATTTTTTTAAACAACTTAGTTTGTAAAGCTGTAATGTTTTTACTAACTTAAGTTCTTACTTAACTCTTTGAAGTTTCCTAGTACACTTACAAGCTTCAAAACCCTAAATTTTAGTGGTCATCCCTTTTACAACTGCTTCCTCAAAGCTAATTATATTAATAAGGTAATTATTAAAATTAAGTGGAGATTGTATAACTTGAAAGATGCCTAAATTGTGGGACTTGATAAAGGAGTAATCAAAAGCTAAAGTATTGTCAAAGTGGGCCCATTAAAAGGAAATTCTTTTACCTAGTGGCTATTAATTAAGGCTCTGTCTAATTTCCTTATGATTAACAGGCTACCATTTTGTTTTTTTTTTTGGATCAAGTAAAGTGATTGCCATCATAGTTAAGGTTTAAGACACCAATCTTAGACATAGAGTCCCTAAGCTCTAAGCATATATGATTGTGACTAGCATTACTCCCTTATAAGTCTTGAGAAAATGTAGTGCAAATAAAATCTCTAAGCACTAATCAAAGGGTACTAATATTATTGCATATTACTCTCAAGCATTAAAAAATGTCCCTTTGAAAAGAATAGAAAAAATTCTGGATAAAACTTAAGAAGATAAGAAAAGTTTAAATGATAATGTTTAGAGAAACATTAATGAATTGGTCAGAAGAGCTTATTTGGAGAACTTTCATTTTTGATAACCAATGATAATTCTCCAACTAAATTAGTGTTGATGATTGGTAATTACCTTCCAATTTTTCCTAAAAACTACAATCATTTGTCACAAGACTAAACTTATACTTTAGTTTTAAAGAGACCTATAATACAAGGATTCTTTCTTCTAATATTATCATACACTACTTATTTTTTTAGAGGATAGTTCGGTCCTCTTACATTCCATCCAATTACTAACATCATAGGGATGAATGTGTGACTTTAGAAGCCTTCTTGGATGTTCTACTAGCTTTTCTTCTAGAACTCGATGTAGTTTCCTTTAGTTCATCCTCGTTTTTTATCCTATCACCTAAAGGTTGCATGTCTACTGCCACAAATGGTTGCATTACTAACTCTTTTGTCTCCTTAGATTCCTTTAGAGAGTTTGTCAAGGGGATAAGCAATTAGCTTGGTTTGCAAGATCAAATTACTTTCTTTATACAATTGGGGTTGCTTCTTAGGAGGCAAACTTGGAGTCATTTCCTTTGTTATGGTGCTATATTCGTTGACTAAGTTACTTTATTTTTGGTTTGTTATTAAATAATGTACTAAGTTATTAGTTTTGGTTTTTTCTTGACCTTACACATGAACACTTCCTTTTAAGTGGATCCATTGATGATCCCTACATCTTTTCCTTTCCCTATTAGATCTATATAATCACTGTTGACCTCTAAATTTTTTGTTGATGACTTAAAGTTAGTTTATATTGGTATGTGATTACATCTTCTACCTCTATTAGGTTATTTCGTTTTTCAAGCTTAAGTAAAGGGATAATGATAGCAAGTTTTTTTTTTCATTTCCACTTTAATATATATCTTTGCATACTATTTTCCCTTTATCTTTTGTGTTTTTTGATCAATGCATAGAGGTTTCCACATGTAACTAGCTAGGTTATTTATCCCTATTGCAGACTAATATTCCAATGACATATTATAAAAATTGATTTAAATAGTTACACTTTATTTTCAATCATTCTAGGTATAACCTACGTATCCATTAAAAAAAGGCTTATTTTTGACATGCTAAGGCTTTGATTCTAAAATACTTAATAGCTTGCAATTGAATCAAACTTGAATAAGTAAAGGTCATCCACTTGCTCTAATCTTAACTTCTTTTAGTGCATGGTGGCCTAATAATTCATTGTAAAGAAAACTAAACGTATGTTAATAATAAATCCAACAAGGGTTATAGACCACTTGGCAACTCTAACTTGGAGCATCTCTAAGGGAAGAGCCATAATATTATAGTCTATATGATTGAAAAGATAAATCTAAGGCTTTTATATAGGGATATTCCTTAACACCTAGAGATCTTGATGAAGGATTTATGAATGTAGGATGAACAAATGTTGAATTTGGAGGCAAAATAGAAGTTGAATTCACAGGTGAGTTACTAGAGATATATAGGTATAAAGTGAGAGATGCATTAAATTTTATTAAAGAACATATGTCCTTAATTATTGTCTAACACTCCTTTTTTGAATTATAAATCTACTTTATCTCTAATGAAAAATTCAATAAATTTTCCAAAAACGATGTTGATCTCAATCCACTTGATGATGCTTCTATATATAAAAGATTAATTGGCAGGTTGATGTTCTTCATAAATTCAAGGTCTAGTATATGATAAATTGTCAATTATCTATGTCAATTTTTGGTTTGGTTGTTATACATCAAATTATAAGGTATATTAATGCAACTTTTAGACAAGAAATTTTATTTCCTTTGATAAGAGACTTGGTTGTATCTAACTATTTTCATTTAAATTAGGCAAATTGTTCTTCATCTAAAAAATATACAACTTGTTTTTATTTTTTCTAATGTCTTAAAATTTTGAAAATTAAAAAAACCAATTATCTTAAGATCGTTATTTGAAGTAGATATAAAGATATATATTCTTTACTTATCAATAATTGATATATGTTTTGTAGGATTTTGATTTCAAACTTTATGGACCAGTCACTTTATTTTGTAAAAAAAAATTGCTTTATATAGATCATTTAGTTTTTCATGAATATAAAGAACACTTTGAAATAAACTATCACATTATAGGATAGAAGGATAAGATCAACGCAAGAGTTTAGAAATTATTATTTATTAGATCCATCATATAACTTGTATGTTTTGACTTTAGACAATGTTTTGTCAATTCCTCAACTCAAGTTTTTTAAAGTTAAAGCTTACATAATATTTACAACCTAGCTTGAGAGTTGTTAATAATACGAGTTTGGTTTATGTTGATATTGTTATTTCAAGGTTTATAGTTAACGATTTTAATGATAACGACATAATATTTCAAAATTCAAATTGGATTTGTTTCCTTATATAAATAACGATATTTCTTTTTAAAAGGAAAAATCATGGGAAAATTACATCTTTTCTTGTAGGAATAAACTTTCCTTATTAGCATCTGGGAGAATCTTATCTTTTCAAACAATTAGCTCAGGAAATTTTTGTTCTATCAGAGATGATATTAAAAATCCAAAGTCAACTCAGAATTAAGATGAAGAAACCACTTATTAAAGAAATTGACTATTTAAAGAAGAGCAATAGCAATTGTAAAGCCACAAGCATACACAGAATTTCCAAACATTTGAGCTGCATTTATATTCTTAAGAGTCATATCATTCTTAATGTGCCTTAGAAAGTGAAATCACTCTATCAAGAGAGAAATTGTTATTTAAGAACTTATTTTTTATTTTACATTTTATTTTTCTGTGAGCTTTTAGAAGCTTGTTATACACTTTGCGTGTGGAAGATTAAAGAACCTTTAAAAATATGTAATTGTGAGCTTGGAGATGCTCGTCAAATTTCCTACTTGGATTCTTAAAGTAACACACTCAAGTTGGCTACTTGGGGACTGGGCGTAGGCTTAGGTTGTAAGCCAAACCAATATGAACTGACTACATCCTTCTTATCTCTCTCTTTAACTTTAAATTTTTGTATTATATTGTGTGTGTGTTCTTTTTAGAAAAAGGCTCCTTCACTTTTACAAGAGGCTTCTTTCATTTTCAACTTGCAAGAGGTTCCTTTCAGTTTTAACAGGCTCCTTTTGTTTTTAAATTGTTTTTAATAGGATTTATCATTCAATAAGCTTCTTTCGTTTAAGCAGGATCCTATCTCATAAAAGGCTTCTATCGCTTAACAGGCTCTTATCGTTTAAAAAGCCTTATTGTATGATAGGCTCCTACTGTTTTTATTCGTTAACTAGGATCTGTTTATTATACGAATTGAAAGAACTTGCAATTTTTTTGTCACACATGATTCACCCCCTCTTGCTTGTGTTTGCTTTATCATTTGGTATTAGAATAAGGTTTCACATTTATTGTGTTTTACAGCATGTGATAGATCATGGCAAACAACTTAAGAAGCCTTGAAGGACAATTTGTCTCAAAGCTTCCTTACTTCAATGGAAACAACTACTTCTATTGGAAAGAGAGAATGACAATCTATCTTCAATCGGTGGATATCGAAATCTTTCACGTTATTAAAGCTAGAGCTACACCTCCTGATGCTGACAAAGTAGAAGTGTAGATTAATGCTGATAGAAGAAATGCATAGTTGAATGCCAAAGCAAGACATCATCTGATCTGTGCACTATCTCTAAAAGAGTACGAAAAGATATCCTACTGTTCTATAGCAAAAGAAATGTGGGACAAGCTTCAAGTTGCTTTTGAAGGAACAAATGAGGTAAAGAAATATAGAATAAGTCTTTTAGTGCATCAATATGAGACTATTTGCATGAAATAGGGAGAAATAATAGATAAATTCTCCAAACGTTTCAACAACGTCATCACTACCTTGAAAATCTTGGGCAAGATATATCCAAATGATAAGCTGGTGACAAAAATTCTAAGATCATTAACAAAAGAATGGAGACCTAACGTGACAGCTTTAGAAACCGTGAGATCTTAAAAGATCTCAATATAATCTGACTTGACTGGTTAAGAGGAAACTTAATGATTTATTAGTCGAGCTTAGGCGAGATGAAGGATCCTCATACAGAAGAGGAATGGCACTAAATGCAGTTGAAAAATCAAATCCATCAAATGATGATGAAAGTGATACTGAGTTGCAAATAGATGGAGATGACGAATTCAACTTGATGGTCATAAAATATGTCCGTTTCTACAAAAAGAAGCTTATAAAGAAAAGAGAAGAAAACAAGAAAATTAGAAACAACAGGCTCCTATCAATAGGTAGCAGCAACAATAGCAATACATAAAATAATCAAATCATATGCTATCACTGCAAGAAACCTGAATATACAAGAATAGAATGTCCTCTTCTTTAAAAAGACAAGACAGAAAATAGAAAACCCAAAAAGCATGCTATGATTGCAGCGTGGATAGATGAAGATTTTGATAACTTTGAAGAAGAAGAGCTTGAGGAAGTCAACAACATTTTCTTTATAGCTGAATCAGGAGATGATGAGGTATATTATTCTAAATCTGATATTGAAATTAATGAATTGAAATATGCATTTCATGACTTATATGATCAGTACAAAAATTTACAGTACAATATTTCAAAAAGGTTAAGAAGTCAAAAAAATAATAATGAATCTTTAATGAATAAGATTAAAATATTAGAATCGGAAAACAAAGATTTGTTTTCTAAAGTCACTTCTCTTAAAAATGATAATAAACAAGCAGTTTCAAAAAAAGAATGCTTGGAACAAAAACTAATTCAGTTAGAAAACTCATTACTTAAAAATGACTCTGCTAAGATAAAACAATTATAAGAGAAAGTTACTACTTTAAAACTTGAAAAAGAAAATTATGCTGAGATAATTGCTTCTCTTGAAAAAGATCTTGCTAATTTTATTTATGGAAAAAACAAACTTGATGCATTACTTGGGAGTGGTAAATGTGTTTTTGGTAAGGCTAGAATAGGATATAATGAAAATAACAATATCAGGCCAAATAAAAACTTCTTTGTTAAATCCAATAAAAGTTATAGCCAAAATAGCAGGAACTTGGTAAGTGGAAAAAATCATAACAAATATCATTCATTTATTTTGTGTGATTATTATGGTAGACATGGTCATATTAGTTACTCTTGCTACTTTCAAAAAATGAAAAAGCCATCTCAAATGTATGTTTGGAGACCAAAAGGTCAAACTACTAATGTGAAAGGACCTAGAAAGATTTGGATACCTAAAATTAGGATAACACACTCTGGAGATATGCTTCAAAACTAAGAAAAAGGAAAATCAATGGATAGTTGATAGCGATTGTTCGAGACATATAACAAGTGAACTATCACATTTTAACTATATTGAAAGGAAAGACAGAGGTAATGTTGTCTTTGCCGATAAAAACAAGGAAAAAGTCATCGAAATTGGCAAAATGGGTGATTCTAACATTGCTTCTATTGATAATGTTCTTTTTATTGGTGGATTGAAACATAACTTGCTTAGTGTATGTCAATTATGTGATAAAGGTTACAAAGTTACTTTCTATGCATCACATTGTGAAATAATTGATAATCTTAATAATAATATTGTATTCTTGGTCTTAGAAATCAAAACATATATTGCACAATTGGAAGATATATCTTCTCGAAGTGATAAGTGTTTTGTCTCAATAGAAAAGGATTCACTTATCTAGCATAAAATATTTAGATATGTTAGTGTAAGCATTTTATGAAAATTGTCCAAAAATGAGTTAGTAAGAAGACCGCCAAATCTGAAATTTGAGAGCAATTAAGTTTGTGAAGCTTGTTTAAAAGGAAAACAAATCAGAAGAAGCTTCCCTCCTAAAAATATTGTGACTACCAACTAGCCACTTCAACTCATGCATATGGATTTATTTGGTCCTACTAAGACTCAAAGTTTTGGTGGCAAACATTACAATTTTGTTATAGTAGGTGATTTTTCCATATTTACATTATTTTCTATTAAATAAAGATGATACTTTTGAAGCCTTTGAGAAGTTTTGCCGGAAAATTTAGACTTAAAAAGGGAATTTCATTACATCAATTCGAAGCGATTATAGAGGAGAGATTGATAACAAAAAATTTGAAGACTTCTGTAACGAAAATGTTATTACTCACAACTTCTAATGCCCAAGGACTCCTAAGCAAAATGGAGTTATCTAGAGAGAGAATAGGACTCTTATAGATATGGCCAAAAAAATGTTATGCTAAAGTGGCCTACCTTATGGTTACTGGACAAAATTCGTATCAACTGCTTGTTATATACTCAATAGACGTCTTATAAGACCTATTTTGAAAAAGACCTCCTATGAACTGTGGAAAGGAAGAAAACCAAATGTTTCTTACTTTCGAGCATTTGGCTGCAAGTGTTTCATTCTAAACATTGGAAAGTATGATGCGATATCAGACGAAGCTATCTTTTTGGGTTACAGAGCCGCTAGTAAAGGATTCAGAGTATATAATAAAAGAAAAAAGAAGATAGAAGAATCGATACATGTGGTATTTGATGAAACGCTACCTTTTACAACAACAACTTACTAAGATAATGAATAGAATCTATTGGTACCTAAAAATACATTAGAGAATCAAACTACACCTATAATACCTTTAAAATTACAAAATCAAGAAGGCCCCTCTAAAGCTAGAACAAAGTAGGCTCCTTTATCTCAGTAGGAGCCTATGCAATGAAAAACACCGAGAGAATGGAGTGTTCTTGATACACATCAATATATTATGGGAGATCCCTTTGAAAATTTAAGAACAAGATAATCGTTTAAAAACAACTTTGTTGCTCTCATATCACAAATATAACGAAAGACTGTTGAAGAGGCCCTTACTAATGAAAACTAGGTTTTAGCCATGAAAGACGAACTGAATCAATTTGACAAAAACAAAGTCTAGAATCTAATACCATGTCCTCAAGACAAATCAATCATTGGGACTTGATGTTTATTTCGATACAAACTTGACGGAAATAATAAGGTGGTAAGAAACAAAGGTAGACTTGTAGCTCAAGGTTACAATCAATAGGAAGGTATTAATTTTGATGAAACTTTGCAACTGTCACTAGATTGGAATTAACTAAAATTTTACATGCCTTTTTATGCTATAAAAAATTCAAATTGTTCCCAATGGTTGTTAAAAGTGCATTCTTAAATGGTTACATTAACAAAAAAGTATTTGTTAAGCAACCCCCAGGTTTTGAAGATGAAAACCATCCAGATTATGCGATGAAGTTAACCAAAGCTCTATATGGGTCTAAAGCAGGGTCCTCGAGCATGGTATGAAAGGTTAAGTAACTTTATACTTGAGAATAACTTTGAAAGAGGAAAGGTCGATAAAACCTTATTTATTAATAGAAAGAAGAATGATTTACTCATAGTGCAAACATATGTTGATGACATAATATTTGGTGTTGCTAATCCATCCTTTTGTGAAGAATTCTTAGCAATAACGTAGGCGAGCTTGAAATGAGCATGATGCGAGAATTATCATACTTTCTCAAATTACAAATCAGACAAATAGAAAACAAAATCTTCATTATCCAAGAAAAATACAGAAAGGAAATTATCAATAAATATCATTTTGAGAATGCTAACCCGATGGGTACTCCCATATACACTGTAACTAAACTTGGAAAAGAATAAGAAGCCAAAGCTACAGATGAGACAACGTATAGAGGTATGATTAGATCACTACTATATATTACAAGCTCAAGACCAGACATTATGATTAGTGTATGTCTTTGCGCACTCTTTCAATTAAATCCAACAGAAAGTCACCTTCAAATAGTTAAAAGAATCTTTCGATATCTCCACGAAACTATAGATTTTAGACGATGGTGTCTAAAATTTGTTTCATTTGACATAGTGGGCTATTCCGATGCATATTATGTAGGTGATAAAGTCGATCGAAAAAACACAAGTGGTCACTGTCAATTTCTCAGAGGATGTCTAGTTGGTCCTACAAGAAGCAAAATTGCACGACACTTTCGAAGACTGAAGCAAAATACATAGCAACTGTCATATGTTGTGCTCAAATCTTATGGATGAAGAATCAACTAGAAGATTTTTCTCTAAACTTTTCTCATATTCCTATATTATTTGATAATATCAGTGTTATAAATCTTTTTAAAAATCATTCTAGGACTAAGCATATAGAAATCAAACATCATTTCCTTAAAGATCATATATTAGAAGGAATCTTTTGCATGTTAATACTGAGAATCAAGTAGTTCACATTTTGACCAACCCACTCTCTAAAGATAGATTTTGCGTGTTAAGAAAAGAGCCTGGTATATGCAAACTCTTTAATAATATTTTTGTATAAATATTCTCTACTACTCGTCTTTGTATTTTGTGTAACAGGCTCCTTCTATTTTGATTCCCTATAAACTCTCTCTTAGTTTAGCAGACTCCTTAGAATTTAGAATGCCCCTCTTAGTTTAAAAGCCTCCTCTTAGGTTAGTAGGTTTCTTCTAGATTAGAAGGCTTCTCTCAAGTTAACATTATAAGTGACACGTGTCCTACAAATAGGGAGTTATTAATGATGTTGTTTAAGCCTTTTTTAAAAAAGCGCAAATAGTCTGACAACTCTATGTACGTATATGTCAGAAGATACGTAACTAACTACACTTCCTCTTTTGACCTATACATCCACTCATCCTCTTATAAGATCGATGCTCAGGAATCACTTAGTATACCCTAAGCAAACTTCTCTCATCTTCTTATCACTTTCATTCTCATCTGTGCCATTTATTCTCTCTATAACCTAACTCTATACTTTCTTATTGCCTCTTATTTTCTCTCTCAAAATTCACTAAACTCTTCTGAAAGAAATGAGCCTTTGGCCATAGAAAATATTTAGGATGTCATTACAAGGAACGAGCTATTCCTCAAATAGTCTTTATTCGAAGAAATTCCTAAGACCAAAAGAACAAAATTGCAGAAACTAACCATTCTTTATAAGGGAGAGGTTTCAGCACTAGTGAAGTTATTCCAGTCAATGGAGGTTGAAGCAAGGTACAGATGCGTTATATGAAGAGAAAAGTGGTAGTTAGATGCATCTTACCTCCCCATCTATTTGATGATATAGTTATTCCCATCACTCTTTATTTTCTTGCTATTAGTTAGGGGAATTTCTTAAGCTTAGACAAAACTGTGTGTGATGAATTGGTTAATTTTTTTTACACATATATGAGAAAGGAACAAATTGATGGGAAGCTAGCAACCATCTTTTAGGTACGTGATTGTGAGATTCTGGTTATAGAGGAAATCTTAGGAAATATTCTGAGTTTAATTCCTAAAGTTAGGACAAACCTTCCTTGTCATAAGTGGGACATTGCTGACATTAATCTGGGAGAAGTAGTGAACTTCAATTGTATGAATACTAAAAATGCCCATGAAGGGCAACCCTAGTACAGACACTTGGACCTTCTGTCAAGATGCCTTGCATCTATTTTGGCTACCTCCATTTTTCTAATGATTAGTTCAGTAGAGAGGTATAGTCTCCTAGACACATATGTGGTTTACAATTTGTTAAAGTGCAATAAAATGAATCTTCTAGCAATGATCATGAAGTTCACGGTAAACAAGGGAAGTCACAAGAGCACACCTAGTGTTGTACCTTATGGAATGTTGTTGACTAAGTTTTTCCATATTTTGGAGTGTCATTTGATAACCTGAATTGGTATAAACAAAGCAAAGTTTCATTCTTCCATTCCTTACTGATTTGTTTACAAGATAAATGACAAAGTGTTGGTTGAAAAGAAGTCAGAAAGAGCTGCAGGTATCTTTAGTCCAAGCCCACAAAAGTTAGCCTCTGTTCCACTCCAAAGTATGAATGACCTGATCTTACAACAACTAAGGGACATTTGCTCTAATTAGGAACAAATGCGTGAATAAATCAACAGCCTCCAAAACCAGTTCCTAGATTTTCAAATTCTCCTTAGGAAAATTCTTCAATGACTGTATCAATTTTTTTCTTTTCCATCACTGTATCAATTTTTTTCTTTTCCATCATATTTCATTCTATTTCACTTCCTCCCTATACTCTATTATTTTTTATAATAACAAAGGGGGAGAGTTTATGTTGATATTTTTCATATATGATGATATATTTCTCAATTATGTTTCTCAAGGCTGCCTATATGATTGATTCTACTGTTGAACTTGTGAAATCTGTGACATATAAACACTAGGTTCCTTTCTTAAGAGAAAGGCTCCTTCTGATTATGTTTGAACATATTAAAGTCACGGGTATCTTTTGAAACCATCTATTATCTCTTTGAATTTTGATAAATATATCTATTATTACTTATCATCATCAAAAAGGGGGAGATTGTTAGCTCAAGGTTTATATTTAACAATTGCATGTATTTACTTTATCAGATATATATAGTAGCTATATAGTTGATACCTATTACAAAATTAATACTTATAATAGTTAAAGTTTTGAGTTTTGAGTTTAATTAGTCAATTATCAAGTTGATTACTTTCAATTATTAGTTTTCCCATTCTTGATTTGTTTTATAAGACATCATTTAACAATACTTTCTTTAGTGCTGAGAAATTCCATCCTTGAATTTCATGGTAGACTCATCAACCATAATGGAGCTATAAACAATCATATTTCAACTTTGTTGTTATTACCATAAGCATTACACCATAATTGGTGTAACAATAAAACAGAATAAAGTGAAATTAAATATTATGAAATTAAAGAATCTCTCATAGGTGAGTATTTGATTTTATTTTTAAAAAATTAAAAGAATTGAAAACTTATCTTAGGGTATTAATACAATGAAACATTGTTACTAATAACTAGCACTAGATTAAAGTCGAACATTCCATCAAGTGCTTAAATGAAGTTAAGAATAAAATATAACATCTTTCACTCAAGATTCCATTTTCATTTCATTGAAAAGCCTATTCCAGCATTATTATTATGGGCCACTAATATTTCTCTAATCCATCAACAAATTCTAAGAGCTAGTACATAGTTTTTAGTTTTGTAGCTTTTGAAAATTATGTAATTCTTTTCACACCAAATTGAGGATACAGTGTAATTGAGAGATAGACATAAAAAGACTTGATCTCTCCCCATTTTCTTACATTGATCATCTGCCTATCTTAATATACTTTTCTAGTCCATGTTTAGGCATTTCAGGCTCAAATTGTGCTACATCCTAAGCCAAATTGTGTCGGTAAAACTACGTTGAAAAAATAAGTGAGGAGATGGTTTAGGAGCTTAATTGCATAATGTGCATAGTTATTCTGTTGAGCCCTAGATTTTGCCTTTAGTTTTCAATGTGATCCTTAATATAACCCAAGTGACAAAGGAAACTTTGGGTATTGATAAGTGTAAATTCATCGTGTTTTACGGCATAGTTTGATATGTGTTTAGCCGTTAATTCGATCACTTAGTATATTTTTCGGTTAAAATTATGTTAGTTTTTGATTTATTTGTGTTTTAAGTGTTTTATGGGTTAGTACAAGTCTTTGAGCTTAAGTATTATATTTTTTAGGTACCTTGATGTATTTGCTATTATTTTATGGTCAATATAGAAGAGTGGAGGAGTTTCAAAAGGAATCTGGGCCACAATACATGCCCACGATTATGGCCGGTAGGCTATGATTGTGACAGAAGCTCCAGGTGACAGAAGCTCAAGGAACAACCTATGATCGTAGCCTGCATGCCACGATCATAATAGAAGGCTTAGATGTGAGCCATGATCATGGTCTATAGGGCCATGATCGTGGCCTACATCGGGCAGACATGCAAACATTCTATTTTGAGGGATTTTTTGGTTCAGAACCTAGAAAAACCCCCAAGGTTACCCAAAACATAAAAGAATATAAAAAGAACATAAAGAGGAAGAGAAAAGGGATCTTTGTGCAACCTCTGTTGAACCCTAAAGTGAGAATACTGAGAGAGATAAAGAAAAAGAAGGAAGAGGAAGATGAACCAGATTAGGAGGTTTTTCAAAGTCGCTGCCTTCCATCGTTTATTCCAAGTTGTATTTCTTTTTCGTTTTGATTTTACTTATGTATAGAATTGAGATGGATAGTATGATGATAGCATTCAGTTCCCCTCCTCTTGGGATTGACACCTTTTATACTACAATCATGACCCTACGCTTGTGATATTTGAGGGCTTATAAATTTTAAAGCCCCAGTGAGAATGAAAAGTAGTTTAGTTTTCTTAGTTTAAGGCATTTTAGTTAGTTTTAAGTTTTTTTCTTTCCATTCTTTCCGTGTGTGTTCGTGCTCTTGTATGAACATAAGAGTTATAAGGAGTTTAAGTTGCATAGATGAAACTGTAGAGCTTGACATCACTCATTTATAACGTTTAATTAGAAGAACTCGATGTGAAGAAGAAGAAGAAACCACAAAAGCAACAATGGTGGAGGAGTTTCAATAAGAGTTGGATCAAGGAGTTAACTGAGGACATCAACCGAGAACCCTTATGGGCTTCATGAGACCAGGCTTCAATGCAGCTAATCAAGGTGTAGCTAGGCCACACTTGCAAACAGCTTCCTTTGAAATCAAACCAGCTCTCTTGAACATGCTTCAACAAGATGTGCAATTTTATTGATTAATAAATGAAGACCTAAATGTACATATTGTCAATTTCCTTGAAATCTGCGATACCTTCTGTTATCATCATATGTCAGAGGATGCTATCAGAATTAGACTCTTCCCTTTAAACTTAATAGATAGATCAAAAGCTTGGTACCATTCCCTCAACCTGAATAATGTCAGCACTTAGGACCAATTAGTTTGTGCTTTCTTAGATAAATACTTTCCCCTTACCAAAACTATAAAGATTATCAAAGAGATCACAAACTTTCAACAAAGTGATGGGGAATCGATTTATAAACCGTGGGAACTATACAAAGGTTTTCAAAGAAAATGTCCACACCATAACCTACATAAAGAATTTCTTTTACAAATGTTCTATAAAAGAGTAACCCCACATATGAAAGGCACAATTGATACGACTTCAAGAGCATCACTTATGGGGAAGAAGGTGGATTAAACAGAAGAGCTCTTAGAAGAAATGGTGAGTAATATCTATTTATGGATGAAGGAGAGGAGTAGACAACCTATAAATCTCCCTGAGCAAAAAGGAGTTGTAGCTATCAGTTAAATGAACAAAATGAAGGCTAAATTTGACAATGTAATTTGACAGCTAAACAACATGAAGGTTCATCCTCAAATACAGTAAAAGTCATTAAGCTAAAGTGTGAGCTTTGTGGGTAGATGGATCATGATATAGTAAATTGCTTCTTGATGAAGGATAATGGATCAGAGAAAGTAAATTATATGGGAACCCAATATATTTGAGGAGGGGGAAACAATCCCTACTCTAACATATACAACCCTGAGTGGAAAAATCACGGAAACTTCTCTTTGTCAAACAACATTGGAGGATAGCTTAGACCTCAAGAACCACCAGGTTTCTAATAAGATAAACCGAGTTCAATGGAATCCAAATTGGATAAAATTGGAGGTATGGAGGATGCACATAAAGTCTGGAAGGCAAATTTCAGTAAGCTACAAGAACCACGCCTGCTCAATACATAACCTGAAGGTCCAAGTATGTAACATCTCATTTCCATACTAAGGGTTAGAACCATATATTTCTTTAATTGATAAATAGAACCAAGAGATTAGAAAAAAATGCATTTCATACTCATGCATAATGTTAACATACACATATGTGAATATTGAATTTTGCACACTAAAATGATTGTACATGCATTCATTGACATTTTTTGGGTATAATTTAGTTATAAATGTGATTATATTAAGAATTTTGGTTTTTACGTGTTGTAAATTAATTTGGAGAGTATATGTACTAATTTAGAATTTTTGGTGAAATTTAGGAAATTTCTAAAAATTTAGGTAATTTTGGACTAGGAAAAATGCCAAGTGGTAAGATAATTGATAAATGATAGTAGAATTTACTATCCAATGACAATGGAAATTTTGATAAATGACTTTGGGATTTATTAAAAAGCGTCAATGAAAATTTAGAGACAATTGGAGTAGGAATTGGAATTGATTGGACTAGTTAATGAAAGAGCTTAATCCAAACTAGTAAAGATAGGACATGTGGTAAGTGACATCTGTTACTTGCCAAACAATGCCCTACCCCACAATGGTTTTAATCTTGCAAGACCATTTTATTGTTTTCATTCTTGCTCCTCTTCTAATTTTTATGACTCTTCTTCTCCATCTCTTCTCTTCTATCTTCCTTCACAAGTTTTTACTCACCCAACCATCATCAACGTACACCTTACTCTCTCCTTCCATTTGTTACTCTCATCTTGCTCTCTCTTTCACTTCTCACAAAACCCCAACCCTACCACCTTGAAGGATGATGGACATGGGTTTTATGGAGAGCTAGGGCTAAGTGAAATTTTAGAAGATTTGAAGCTAAACCAAGTAAGTTATGCTTTAAATATCATAAGTTAGTGTAAATGGTGTACGAAAGTGTATGAAAATGTGATAAATGAATGAATGTGTTTTTGCCTTTTTTTGTATTGATGTTGGGTTAGAGCTAGCATTATCATAAAAATGCAGTTGGAAGAGTGATGATTTGTTGATAATTGATAAGTTGTTGTTGTTGAGATTATTTTTGAGATAGAAAGGTCATTATGAAGAATGTGTATATGATATGTTTTGTTTTTGGTGTATATGATCAAGCATGGATTTTGAATTGTGTATAGATGATATTGAACTTTAATTTGGGTATAAATGAAGAGTAAATGATGTGGATATAAGTTATAAATGATATATTAAGCAAAAGAGATGAATTAGGATGAAATTAATGATGAGGAGTGCTGGAAATATGTTAGATGTAGTGTTTTTACTGAACATACATCTGACATTTAGACATATATTGATCTACGGATATCCAAATAGGATTATTGTTGATTTATATTAAACTGGAGATGAATAACTACAATTTTCATGAAGAAATCCAGTTTGAATTCTATCTCTAACAGTTTTAAAAGTTGTCTTGAAGTTGAGTTTTGAATTATGTCTCTGTTTCTGAATAGCATGTGGTAAATTGTGTATGAATTGCAGTTTGTTGGGACAAATTGTATGAACTTTAGTTCATTTGAAATTTAAGACATATATGAACATTTTTTCAGAAGACGATATTGGCGAAAAACCTCATTTTCTAGGTCATAATGGTCATACAAAACTGACCTGAAAAATAGAGATGGAAAAGCTAGAAAATGAGTTCTGTTTACTACTTTCTGTGGCAGTTTGCCGCGGCCAACTTGCAGGATTTTTCAAGGATTCCTCTCGGGAAAAGTTCATCAATGCCAACTCCTTGGTTCTCCGTGATCAACTTGGAAGATTTTACTAGGATTCCTCTCGGGAAAAGTTCGTCGCGGCCAACTCCTGGCTTCGCCGAGGCCAACTTTCCTGCACAACTTAAACATACTCAGGTATTTTGATCATAACATTTTCTATAGTTTTTTGAATGGAGTGATTATTAATTTGAAATAAACTAGAGACATATGGATACAATTGGTATGAAGAAATTTAATTTTAATTATATCTCTAGAATTCCAGAACTTGACTTGAAAATGAGCACAGAATATTATTTCAGTTTAAGAACAGTCCGAATTATTTAGAGTATAAAATTTTTAATACTAAACCAAATTGAATGATTTTAGTGTCATTAGAAACTAAAGAGATAGGAGAACAATTTTCTAGAAGAAAGTGTTGCCAAATTACTACATTTTTCTAGTTAGAGTGATCATGGAAAATTGACCTGAAAGTTTGGAATTTTGGAAATGTTATAAGAAGAAATGAGAGTTAGATAC
>JAOQMS010000178.1:11107280-11126176 GCA_027563885.1 Erythroxylum longipes
CACTTGTCAAAAACGTTCATTTGTTTCTAACATTATTATTATTTGATTGTCATCAAAATTAATCATCGTAAAGTCCTGTTGACTTAACATTTTTGTCCTGAAACTCTTTGAAACTTCTCCATTCTTCGCCGTTTACCCTGAAATACTAACAAACACATCTAGGTTATAACGCCCCAACATATACCCTGGAGGTATTATAGCATGTCTAGGGTGTATTAAAAAGTCAACATAATGAATTAAGTACATCTTAGTAAGAAATGTAAAGGTACTTAATGTAAAAGACAAAGGTAAATGGATAATTTGTTCGCTTCGGCATGGACATATATACTTAGACGTGAAATATGTATAGAAATTTTTTATATTTTTGCTTGGATATATGAATGTGATGTGAGGGGAATTAATAAAACAAGCATTCGATAAGTAAATGGGATGTTTTTGGTTAAATTGGATGTATTTTTGTGTTTCTCTTGCATGATAAGACCGAAGTTAGTTGATTTGGGATGTGTATCTCGTTGAATGGATAGGTTCCACTGAATAGACTTCTATAATTTGGCCATATATTAGCTTGTAAACCTCCAAATTGAACAATTACAATTGGAAATTAATCTAGAGACATATATCTAAAACTTTCATAAAGGAACCAAATTTTGATTCTACCTCTAAGATTTTTGAATTCAGGTTTGAAGTTGAGTTCTGGCTGCTGACCTTGTTTTCGAATAGCTTGTAGTTTTTGGGGGTATAAAGCTCGATATAATTAAACAAATTTTATGAAATTTATGTCATTAGAAAATTAAGACATAGGGGAATGAAAGTAATTAATAAGATCATAGGAAAATGTTGGAATTAAAGGAAGAAGAAGGATCAATATGCAGTTTTCCTAAAGTCAACCCATGGACCAATAAGATTAAAGCATGTGTGTCCAATGGAATTGTAACACATGGTCCAATAAAATTATAACACATTGTCAAATAGAATTGTAACACGTGTTCCAACAGCATTGCAACACAAGGTCTAATAGAATTGTAACACGTGGCTCAATGGGATTGTAGCACATGGTCTAATAGGATTGTGACATATGGACTAATGAGATTGAAAAATGTGTCTAAGACTAGAAAATTCATGAGAAGGCATATGGAGAAGGAAGATGTACAAAATTTTGATAGCTGAACTTCATTTTTTTCTCCTCTCCATTTCGCTTTCTTCATTCCATCATTTTTCACTTGGTGATTCAAGCAAAACTAAAGAGAAAGGGAAGGAAAAGCATTAGAAGAACTACTTTGCCAATTTTAAGGTTTGGGATTTCACTTAGTTGATTTCTGTATTTGTGTATGATTGAATGGATATAAAGTTTCATTTGGATGTGGAATTGTTTCTGGGATGTTGCTTTGTTGTTATTTTGGTGTTATCTTGGATAGAATTGGTTGAATGGAAAGAGAGCATTGTGTAGTGGAATTCTATCTAGGTTTGTTTGAGTTAGTCACATTATTTGAGTCATAACTTAGCCTAAAGACCCCTAAATTGTGTGATTTTAGTTTCATATGAAACCTAAGACATAGACATAAATATCTCTAGAAGAGACTCTAAATTAATTATGGCTCTATGACCTTCTAAATTGAGATAGAAAAAGGTGACTTGATGTTGCCCTTGTGTTGGAGCAGCTTGTGATATTTTGCTTATATCTCATGATTTAGAAGTCCAAATGGTCTAATTGTTAGTGCCATAGAAACTTAAGACATAGAGGAACAATTTTATGGGAGAACATATTGCCCAAAAACTTAGTTTCTATGTCAAAATGGCCATACAAAACTGACTTAAAACCTATACTGAGAAAATCTGGAGAAGGGGTTAGGAAGGTGAAAAAGTTGGTTTTGTGAAATTGTTGACATATATAAGGTTAGGGCTTTTAACAATGGTTTAATTAAACTTAATTAAGATTAAAAATGAACCTAGATGATGTTAGATTAATGGAGTGAAAGGTAATTGAGTTATCATTTATTAATGGAGATAATTACTTAAAGAATGTGAGGTTAATTAATAATATGTCTAATGTTGAAAAAGAATGATGTGTTTAAAGATGAATGTGTTCTTATGAATACCAATGTATTTTAAAAGGTTTATGTGATGCAATTTGAATATGATTGTTTACAGTTGGAACTTTGTGTCATGATATGGAATGGGAAATACATAATGCCTTTAATGGTACATTATTACAAATGTTTATGCTTATAAGGTATGATTAATTGGATGTGCATATGTACATGTTCAATTTGAGGAAAGTGAAATAAAGACATAACATATTTTGCTTGTGATTTTGAAATCTAAATTGGTTTGTTTTAAAACTGTGAAGTCCTAGTCGTGGGTAAATAGGCATGCCTAGAAGGGTTTGCAGCTGCTCCTGGACACATTTAAGGTGTCGACGCTTTGGTGTCTCCTGATAATTACACTTCGGTGTCTGAGACATAAGTCTCTTCTGATATTGACACTTCGGTGTCTCCTGATAAAAACACTTTAGTGTCAAGACATAAGTCTCTCCTGTTCTGTGATACCAATAGGTGTCTCCTGTTCTGATCCCGTTACCCACTTCTGTAAAAAGGATTTAGCAGGCTGACTGGTTTTGTGTTTTCATAAATGTTCAATTCAAATATAAGCTAAGTTCAATTCTAATACAAAATAATGTTGTTCTGATATAAACAAGATTTGTTCAGATACTTTAAATTTCTGTTTTGTGATTTTGGTATTCTGTTCAGATATTTATAAGTTTGACGTAAGTATATCCTGTTATGATATGTGCTATTTTGTTATAATGCAAATGATATTGGAATGTTCAGTAATTTGAACAATTAAAGTTTTTCTAAGATTTCTTAAGATCCAATGCATGAATATGCTAGACGATTATTAGAGATAGGCACCATTTTATATATTGTTTAGTTATTCCCCACTAAGCTATATACTTAGCATGGTGGTTTTACCCTGTGTAGGTTTTAATAAGAAGATTTGAGACTTGGACAAAGATAACCACAGTGGCCAGGAAGATTGTGTTTTGCTCTGGAAATGTTCAATGTAATGAGATATGTTGTATTTTGTGTTTTGTTTAATGGTTTGTAAAAACCTTAATACAGTTTGGATTTGGATTTAAAGCTTGTTGTAATAAGTTACATGTGTTCTATGTTCTAAATATGACCCAACCAATGATGAATGAAATGTATGCTCCTTGAGTTTCTAAAAATTCTTTAGTATGTATTGGATTACTTTGGTTCTGTTTTGTGTAGCATCTGCATATCCTCCCATGGGGTATATGGGTGTTACACAGGTACCTAAAAAATATAACATTTAAGCTTAAAGACTCATATTAACCCATAAAAACACTTAAACACATAAACTAACATAATTAAAACATAAATACACACTAAACACTCAAATTAACATTAAATACTTAACAAATTGAACCCTAAAATATTATGCAAATCACAACTATCAACATCTCCACACTTAAACGTTTGCTTGTCCTCAAGCAAACAAAACAACAAACACACAACACACAATGCAATAATGAGGCAATAGCTTTGACTTCGTGAAATAAATTTAATCTTAAACACAATCCGACAAGTTATATCTAATCATTAATAAGCAAAATCTAAATCTAGGGGCTTTGAACTAAATATACAATTTAATCAAGATCAAAGTGTTAATTTATTTACCCATTTCAATTATACACACACATTAATAATTCTTTGGTCCTTCAGACTCTGTAACTGTTCCTAAGTATATTTTCATGAAAAATCAAGCTTATTGCAAGTCCGGTAGGTTTTATTAAGGAAATAATTTTTTTTATTATTAAACATAGACTTAGTCTTTTTATACGGAGGCAAAAATTGGTAATAAATGTCTATCCGGTTACTCAACTAAGTCATATTTTTATTAAACTTCTTGGTTGAAACGTCATTATAGTTTTTTGACACGAAGGCACACATTTGTAATGCATGTCGATCTGGTTACTTAGCTATATCACTTTTTCAACTGGCTAATAGCTTTATTCATAACCCAAAGGCCAGCGAAATAGTGATTTATTTAACAAAAACTTTTTTTTTCTGTTTTCATTTATTACCTACCTTGTTGTTTAAGCTACTCATTTCTATGAAAAAATATTAATTAAGCTACTTAAGTTAAAAGACCTCAAATTATGAATAAATGTGACAATCTATAAGGTGCTAAATTTACACTAAATCCTAATTAAGCTTTATATTTATCCAAAGACTCCTAATTTACTAATTTTGTGAGCTAATGATTATTTACAAGCTAATAGACTATGTTCAAAATTAAATAAATTCCACTCCATTTAAGCCATTGACACATTCAAACAGTTCACAAAATGCAACCTAATAACTATTATACCATATGCAAAAATCACATTCAAAAGTAAAATACATAATCCCTCCCCACACTTGAGCAACAAATTGTCCTCAATGTGTGAAGGGAACACACAAGCACATAAAAGACAAGAAAAAACAGAAAATTAAAATGGACATAAAATAAAATTAAATTATATAAAAATTAGAACTGAAGGCTAATTTGAAAAAGAAAAATGAATGGGTTAGACACAAATCCTATAGAGATTGAGGTAGTGATGGTGTCGGAGGTGGCAATTGAATGCCCTAAGCCTCGAAATATTGGTGGATCCGACATATATCCCAGCTTTGGTGGTGTTGTGTCCGAGTCATCTCCTTCACCATTCTAGAGTTTTCCGCGAGTGTTTGTTAGTTTCAGATATTAAACCCAAAACCGCTTTCGAGCCTTATTCTTCTTCCTCTTCCTTGGACTCTTCATTGGTAGAGTCCTCCTTTGCTTACCGAGGCGGTGCTAAGCTCGAACTTGAATGACTTGCCCTAATTTGAACATGTGTCTTCCAGCTGATATCCCTAAGTTCCAGATTATAAGACTTAAGGATTTCAGCCCGTCATAAGTGATGATGGTTTAAGAATTCTGAGAGATGAACAGTTAATCCCCTCCATTCCCCACCAAAATATTATGCAATGGTAGACACTATATACCCCATTCCTAGATTGTTGCTTCTCTTGCGTGGAGTCACAACAATGGCATTCAGCACATGTGTGGATGTGCAGACTAAAATACTGTGGTCCACACACCACAACATAAAAATTCTTTTGTGGAACACTTGTTAGTTTCAGTTTTATCGAAAACCAGTTGACACATAAATTTGTACAGTAACAAATGTTCATGGGACCTTATAATGTTGTTATGAGCATTCTTTACATGAAATTGATCTATTCCAGTAAGCTTATTCCAACATTGAGAAGGATGAAAATCCTTATGCTGAACGACAATGGAGCCTTTGGGGACAATGAAAATCCTCATGCTGAACTCCCTGAATCTTCCATTGAATCCAACAGTTTGTCTTGTACGAAGGTGAGTTGCTCTCTTTCTTCATTAATCACCTTTGTCTCCTCTACTTCTTCCACTTTACGAACAGAGACTATCATAAATTCTTCAAACTCGATGTTTGTTGTCATCTGTTCTTCATCCTTTTGTTCTTCAGAAGATTTGAACACATCAATTATCCTAAATGATCTACTAACCTTCGGATTCTTAATTACATCATTCATGTTGGATGTCATTTGATCATCATTAATCCAAAAGATAGAGTTCTTTTCTTGAACATCTCCCTAAGATTTTTTTCGATGGTCACATATGGTATATCAAGAATTGGTGGATAATAGGGAGGGTTGACATTCTTTTCTTCATCCTCTTCTTTGATTTCTTAGTCTTCTCTAAGGTCAGGTTGAGCTTGATTTCTCTCTAGTTCTTCTAACTGTACCTCATTCCTAAGTGTGATAACCTGATATGGCTCTATTGAATTTACTTTCAAGCTTCGTAAATAGTTTTCCACACTTTGCTTACAAAATTCCCTAGAAATTTGGCCTGTTTGAACATCTAAATTATGAATAGAAAAGGTATAATCTTCGGTGACTTGCTCAAACTTCTTTTCCAATCTCTTTTAGTTCTCTTCCATGTCCATGAGCTTATCCATGATTTTGTCTAGCTTAGAATCCCATAAATTGGATTCATCTTGTTAAAATTCAAATAGGTTTTGATACCCCATGTGAGTACTTGCATTGTCAGATCAATAGAAATCTGGTTGGTTCTGCCACCCTGAAATGTATGGGTTCATATAAGGATGATGATTTCCCTAACTAAATTGGGGCTCATTGAAATTCGCAAAAGTCCCTTGCTCCTTATAATATACGTCCTCCATGATCGTTCTTTTAATCTCTTCTTAACATTCAATTCTTTAGATGTATCATTCTCATTATAAGATATCTTGATGTGTCTCTACTTTATGCCCCAAAATTTTTTTAAAACTGAAAACGAAAGATGGTGAAATAACCTTAGACTAAAGAACTAAACTAATTGTCTCTCCGGTAACGATGCCAAAAACTTGATCGCAGGCTTACATGTGCTAAGTTTTACTATTTAAACCTTGATAATACCGTAAGCGCACGGGTCGTTCACATAGTACCTAAGATATCGATCCCATAAGCAGGGTTAATCTAGTCCTAAAATCTAAGGTCGAATTAAATCACAACAATCTAAAATAAACAATAAATGCAGAAAATTAGTCAATCAACAATCAAATATGAGAATTAAATTTTGGAAATAATAACAAAATAGCAAACCACATAACCAAATCAAGAATTAACCTAGGAACTACCAATTGAGAGAAAGGGGGTTTTAATCCGAAATTAATGAAAATCTAATCAATTATGCAATTACCAAATTAATGGGTGTAGACGGTCATAGGGTGGATTACTCTCTCTTAAGTTATAATCTTTAAACCCTAATTAGTAATCCCTAATTTAAATTATGGAATTGTGATCTATCGACTCATAATTGACCCAAAACCTAAATTAGTTCTAAAACTGTCTAATAACCTACCGAAAACTTATGCTCGATCTTTCGTTACATGATTTTCCCAGTTTGATTCAGTTATTATCTATCAAATTACCTAACTCTCGTTAGCCTAATTTGATGATAATCACTCGGCTCACCCTCTCAATTTATTGTCAAATTATTAAGAATAGATATTGAATCACAAATAACTCAAATAAAACACAATTAACTAAACTTTATTAATCTCAAGAATTAGAATCCCGAAGGTGAGTTTAGACAAAAATTGACATTCAACAAAACCTATTGTCGACAATTATCTCAATTTCATACATTAATAAAACTAAAATAAATTGGAAAATACGCTCATAACGAATCAATGGAGGCAGCGACTGTAGAAAACAACCTATTCTGGGAAGTACTTTGTATCAAGCTTTGTCTCTGTGTCTCTCTTCCTTCATCTCCTTCCTTAAATCACTCAATAGCTCTCTAGGGTTTCTGAATTTAGGCTGATGTGAAAGCTCTCCAAAGACTCGTCCTTCTGTCTTGTAATGTTCTATTTATATCTTGGAAGCCCTAGGGTTAATTCGGGGTCGAAACGGTCTGACAAACCTTGCAAAATTTGACTTTCTGTATCAGCTCGACGCAGGCCACGATCGTGACCAGTACCTAACCCTTTCTGTCACGATCGTGGCCTAATGTGCACGATCGTGGCCTGATACGTAACTCTCTATCAGGATCATGGCCTAAAGTGCACGATCCTGGCTAGGGTTTTGTCAGCTCGTCTCTTTCTATCACAATCATGGCCTGTTATGCCACGATTGTAGGCCATGTCTTTGTCCCGAAACTTTTCAAAACTTCTTCGTTTTTTTCCGTTTACCCTAAAACACTAACAAAAACATCAAGGTGCCTAAAAAATATAACATTTAAGCTCAAAGACTCATACTAACCCATAAAAACACTTAAATACATAAACTAGCACAATTAAAACATAAATACACACTAAACACTCAAATTAACATTAAATACTTAATAAATTAAACCCTAAAACATCATGCAAATCATGACTATCAATGATGAGGTATATATTATTATAACTCTGATATTAAAATTGGTGAATTAAGAGATGCATATCATGACTTATATATTCAGTATAAAAAATTTGTTATCTAAAGTCACTTGTCTTGAAAATGATAATAAACAAACAACTTTTAAAAAAGAATGCTTAGAACAAAAAATAATTCAGTTAGAAAACTCATCACTTGAAAATGACTTTCCTAAGATAAAACAATTAGAAGAGAAAGTTACTGCTTTAAAACTTAAAAAAGAAAAATGTGCTAATAAAATTGTTTCTCTTGAAAAAGATCTTGCTAATTTTGTTAATGGAAGAAATAATCTTGATGCATTACTTAGGAATGGTAAATGTGTTTTTGATAAGGCCAGAATAGGATATAATGAAAATAATAATATCAGGCCATACAAAAACTTTTTCGTTAAATCCAACATTAGCTACAACCAAGCCAAAATAGCAGGAACCTGGTAAGTGGCAAAAATCATAATAACTATCATTCATCTTTTTTATGCGATTATTGTGGTAGACATGGTCATATTAGTCACTCTTATTACTTTCGAAAAAAATGAAAAAATAAACCCAAATGTATGTTTGGAGACCAAAAGGTCAAACTACTAACATGAAAGGACCTAGAAAGATTTGGGTACCTAAAATGAGATAATACACTCTGCAAATATGCTTCAAAACAGAGACAAGGGAAAATAAATTGATAGTTGATAGTGGTTGTTCAAGACACATAATAGGTGAAATATCGCATTTCAACTATTGAAAGGAAAGACAGAGGTAATGTTGTCTTTGCTAATAAAAACAAGGCAAAGGTCACAGAAATTTGTAAAATCAGTGATTCTAAATCTACTTCTATTGATAAGGTTCTTTTTATTGATAAATTGAAACATAACTTGCTTAACATAAGTCAATTATGTGATAAAGGTTATAGGGTTATTTTTTATGCATCACATAGTGAAATAATTGACAATCTTAATAAAATTATTGTATTCGTTGGTCCTAGAAATCAAAACATATACTGTGCTCAATTGAAAGATATATATTCTCAAAGTGACAAGTGTTTTGTCTCAATAGAAAAGGATTCACTTATCTGACACAAAATATTTGGACATGCTAGCATGAGCATTTTATCAAAATTGTCCAAAAGTGAGTTAGTAAAAGGACTATCGAATTTGAAATTTGAGAGCAATCACGTTTGTTAAGCTTGTTTAAAAGGAAAACAAATTAAAAGTAACTTACCTCCTAAAAATATTATGACTACTAACCAGCCACTTGAACTTGTGCACATGGATTTATTTGGTCCTATTAGGACTCAAAGTTTTGGTGGCAAACATTACGGTTTTGTTAGATTAGATGATTTTTCTAGATTTACATAGGTTTATTTCCTATCAAAAAAAGATGATACTTTTGAAGTCTTTGAGATGTTTTATAGGAAAGTTTAGACTAAAAAAAGGTATGCATTACATCAATTTAAAGCGATTATAAAGGAGAAGTTGATAACAGAAACTTTGAAGACTTCTGCAACGAAAATGGTATAACTCGCAACTTCTCATGCCCAAGGACTCTTCAGAAAAATGGAGTTATTGAGAGAAAGAATAGGACTCGTAAATATGGCCAAAACAACGCTATATGAAAGTGGCCTACCTCATGGTTACTGGGCAAAATCTGTGTCAACTGCTTGTTGTATACTTAACAGATGTCTCGTAAGACCTATTCTAAAAAAGACCCCTGTGAGTTGTGGAAAGGAAGAAAACTAAACGTTGCTTACTTTCGAGCATTTGGTTGCAAGTGTTTCGTTCTAAAAAATGGAAAGACAAACTTGTAAAGTTTGATGCGAGATCAAAAGAAGTTATTTTTCTAGGCTAAAGTACCACTAGTAAAGGATTCAAAGTATATAATAAAAGAACAAAGAAGATAGAAGAATCGATACATGTGGTATTTGATAAAGCACTACCTTTGACAACAATAACTAACTCAGATGATGAAGAGCATCCCTTGGTACCTAAAAATACATTGAAGAAGCAAACTACACCTATAATACCTTCATAATTACAAAATCAAGAAGGCCCTTCTAAAGCTAAAACAGGAATGCTCCTTCATCTCAACAGGAGCCTATGTAACGAAAAACACCGAGAGAATATAGAGGTTTTGATACACATCAATATATTCTGGCCTTTGAAAGTCTAAGAACAAGGTCATCGTTCAAGAACAACTTTGATGCTCTCATCTCACAAATAGAACCAAAGACCATTGAAGAGGCCTTTACTAACAAAAACTGGGTTTCAACTATGAAAGATAAACTGAATCAATTTGACAAAAAACAAAGTCTGGAATCTAGTACCTTGTCCTCAAAGCAAGTCAATCATTGGGACTCGATAGGTATTTTGAAACAAACTTGAAAAAAATGGTAAGGTGGTAAGAAACAAAGCTAGACTTGTAACTGAAGGTTACAATCAATAGAAAAGTATTGATTTTGATGAAACTTATGCTCCTGTTGCTAGCTTGGAATCAATTAGAATTTTACTTGCCTTTGCATGCTATAGAAACTTCAAGTTGTTCCAAATAGATGTTAAAAGTGCATTCTTAAATGGTTATATTAACGAAGAAGTATTTGTCAAGTAACCCCTAGGTTTTGGAGATGAAAACCATTTGGATTATGTGATGAAGTTAACCGAAGCTCTGTATGGTTTAAAGCAGGCTCCTCGAGCATGGTATGAAAGGTGAAGTAACTTTCTGTTTGAGAACAACTTTGAAAGAGGAAAGGTCAATAAAACCTTATTTATTAAAATACAAGAGACTGATTTACTCATAGTGCAAATATATGTTGATGACATAATATTTGGTGCTACTAATCCATCTTTTTCAACATTAATGCAAGGGGAATTTGAAATGAGCATGATAGGAGAATTATCATTCTTTCTCATATTACAAATCAGGCAAATAGAAAAAGGAATCTTCATTATCCAAGATAAATACACAAAAGAACTCATCAAGAAATATTATTTTGAGAATGCCAAACTAATAGGTACTCCCATATACATTGGAACTAAACTTGATAAAGATGAGGAAGCCAAAGCTACGGATGAGACAAAGTATAGAGGAATGTTAGGATCACTACCATAACTTACAAGCTTAAAACCAAATATTATGCTTAGTATGTGTCTTTGTGCACGCTTTTAATAAAATCCAAAGAAAGCCACCTTCAAGCAGTCAAAAGAATCTTTCGATATCTCCACAGAACTATGGATTTTTGGTATCCAAAAACTGATTCATTTGATATAGTGGGCTATTGTGATGCAAATTATGTAGGTGATATAGTTGATCGAAAAAGAACAAGTGGTCACTATCAATTTCTTGGAGGATGTCTAGTATCTTAGTCCTGCAAGAAGCAAAATTGCATAATGCTTTTCACAACTGAAGTGGAATACATAGTAGCTGCCAGTTGTTGTGCTCAAATTTTATGGATGAAGCATCAACTATAGGATTTTTCTCTAAAATTTTCTAATATTCCTATATTATGTGATAATACTAGTACTATAAATCTTTCTAAAAATCCTGTGCATCATTGTAGGACTAAGCATATAAAAATCAAACATCATTTTCATAGAGATTATGTTTTAGAAGGAACCGTTGATCTTTTGCATGTTAATACTAAGAATCAAGTAGCTGGCATTTTCATTAAGCCTCTCTCTGAAGATAGATTTTGAGTGTTAAAAAAAAAGCTTAGTATGTGCAAACTCTCTGATATTATTTTTGCATGAATATTCTCTGCTGCTTGTCTTTGCATTTTGTTTAGTGGGCTCCTTTTAATCTGATTCCTTAGAAACTCTCTCTTAGTTTAGTAGGCTCCTTAAGGTTTGAAGGCCCCTTTCAGTTTAGAAGCCTCCTCTTAAGTTAGTAGGTTTCTTTTAGATTAGAAGGCCCTTCTTCTTTTTTGAAGGTTTCTCTTAGGTTGATATTCTAAGTGACACGTGTCCTAAAAATAAGGGAGGCATCCATGACCTCTTTTCAACCTTTTCAAAAACAAGATTGTAGTTTGACAACTCTACATATGCGTATGTCAAAAGATAACCAGCCAATTATGCTTCCTCTTCTTGCTTATATGTCTACTCATCTTTTCACGAGATCAACTCTCAGGAATCACTTATTATACCCTAAACAAACTTCTCTCATGTTCTTATCTCTGTCATTCTCATCTGTGTTGTTTATTCTCTCTACACCCTAACTCTCTGCATTCTTATTGCCTTTTGTTTTCTCTCTCAAACTTCACCAAGCTCATCTATAGAGGCAAGAACAAAATCAAAAGGATAAAAGAAAATTTTTGCTTTTGATTTCTTGTCTTTTTCTCCCATAGTAGGTTCTCTAGAAACTAATACCAAACCTGTTTCTATCTCCTCAAAGCTCTAAACTTTAGAAATACCCAATCAGGAGATCCTAGAAGATTGGAAAAGGAAGATTATTGCTATGTTGTCTCTAAATTATCCTGATTCCTCATTAGATGACAAAAAGGAAACAATCGAAAAACAATATGCTTTTGACTCAGAAGAAGAAGAAAAAGAAAATGGAAAAGAAAAGGGAGAAGAAAAGAAAGAAGAAAGTGAAGAAGAAGAGGAAACTTTCAATAAGGGGGAGTTACTGAAAAATGTGAGATTTCATTTACCTATTTTCTCCCTATCCACTCCTACTCTAAAAACTTCTACATTTCCTAAAACTGGTCCTAAAGAGAAGAAAGTGCCTAAAGTGCACTGGGCAATAAATGACAGTGGTTCAGATGAAGAACCTTCTCAGTTGGAAAGAAGACCATGGATTATAGGAATTGTTTCAAAACAAGCTCCACAAAAAGGAACTATTGAGGTAGAAGAAAAAGAAAAAGAAGAATTAAAGAAAAGGAAAAGGAAGAAATAAGAAAAGTCAAAGAGCCTTTGGTCGAAGAAAATATTGAGGATGTCATTCCAAGGAATGACCTATTCCTCGAAGAGGTTTTATTCGAAGAAACCCTTAAGGCCAAAAAAACAAAATCAAAGAAACTAATCATTCTTTAAAAGGGAGAGGCTTCAGCACCAGTGAAGTTATTCCAATTAATAGAGGTTGAAGCAAGATATAAGATGTGTTGTAATAAGAGAAAGCTGGTAGCTGGACGCATCTTACCTCCCTATCTATTTGATGATATAGATATTTCCATCACTCCCTATTTTCTCACTATTGATTGGGAGAATTTCTTAAGCTTGGATGAAAATGTGTGATGAACTAGTCAAATGTTTTTACACACTTATGAGAAAGGAAGAAATTGATGGACGGCTAGCAGTCATCTCTTAGGTATGCAATTGCGAGATCTTAGTTACAGAGGAAATCTTAGGAAACATTCTGATTGTAATTCCTTAAGGTAGGACAAACCTTCTTTGTCATAAGTGGGACATTGCTAACATTGATCTAGGAGAAGTAGTGAACTTTATTTATATGAATATTGAAAATGCCCATGAAGGGAGACCCTGGAATAGACACTTGGATCTTCTGCCAAGATGCCTTGCATCCATTTTGGCTACATCTATTTTTCCAAGGAGTAGTTCAGTAGAGAGGTGTAGTCTCCTAGACACCTATGTGGTGTATAATTTGTTGAAGGGCAATAAGACGAATCTCCTGACAATGATCCTGAAGTTCATGGTAAACAAGAGAAGTCACAAGAACACAACTGGTGGTCTACCTTATGGAATGTTGTTGATTAAGATTGGAGTGTCGTTTGATAACCTAAATTGGTATGAACCAACAAAGTTTCATTCTTTCATTCCTTGCCAATTTGGTTACAAGATGAAGGACAACGTATGGGTTAAAAAGAAGTTAGAAAGAGCTACGGCTATCTTGAGTCCAACCCCACAAAAGTCAGCCTCTGTTCCACTCCAAAGCACGAATTACTTGATCTTGCAATAGATGAGGGCAATTCTCTCTAATCAGGATTAAATGAGCGAACAAATTGACAGCCTCCAAAACTAATTCCTGGATTTGCAAATTCTCCTTAGGAAAACTCTTCACTGACTGTGTCAATCGATTTTTTTTTATTTTTTCATTATATGTCATTATGTTTTATTTTACTTCCTCCCTACACTCTATTATTTTTTATAATGACAAAGGGGGAGAGTTTGTGTGGATTTTTTTTGCATAATTTTGCATATATGATGATATATTTCTCAATGCATATTTCTCAATACTGCCTCAGTTATATATGTGATTGGTTTTACTGTTGAAATTGTGAAAATCTGTGATATATAAACGATAGTTTCCTTTCTAGAATTCAGGTTCCTTCTAATTATAACTACAAGTAAAGTCTACAGGTATCTTTCGAAACCCTTTATTATTATTTGAATTTTAAAAATATATCTATTATTGTTTGCCATCGTCAAAAAGGGGGAGATTGTTAGCTTAAGATTTATGATTAAAAATTTTGATTATAATTGTATAATATTTCAAAATTCAAATTGGATTTATTTCCTTCTACAATTAATGGTCTAATTCTCAAAAGGAAATAAAATCATAAGAAATTACTTCTTTTCTTGCAGGAACATTCTTAATAGACTTTCTTTATTAACATCCGGGAGGATCTTACCTTTTTGAACAATTAGCTCTAGAAATTTTTGTTCCAGTAGAGATGATATTGAAAATCCAAAGTCAACTTAGGAAGCAAAGGCTAGTTGAAGAAATTGACTATTTAAAGAAGAGCAATAACATTTGTGAAGTAACTAATATACACAACCTTTCGAAACATTTGAGTAGCATCTATATTCTTAAGAGTCATATTATTCTTACTATGCCTTAGAAAGTGAAATAACTCTATCAAGAGAGAAATTGTTATTTGATAACTTACTTTTGATTTTACATTTTATTTATCTATGAGCCTTTAGAAGTTTGTTATACACTTCAAGTGTGGAATGTTGGAGAACCTTGAAAAATATGTACTTGTGAGCTTAAAGAAGCTCGTCAAATTTAATACTTGGATTCTTATAGTGAAACACTCAAATTGGATACTTGGAGACTTGATGTAAGCTTGGTTGTTAGCCGAACTAGTATAAATCTACTATGTCATTCTTTCTCTCTTCCTAACTTTTAAATTTTCGCATTATGAGTTTATATTTTCAAGAGACTCCTTCAATTTTTCAATAGGCTCTTTTTGTTTCTATAAAGCAAGAGGTTTTTTTCGCTTTAAGCATCAACAGGCTCTTATCAATTAATAGGCTTATTTCTATTTGAGCTCTAGCAGGCTCCTATAGATTGATAGGCCCCTTTCTTTTTGATCGTGAATACAATCCTGTCGATTAATAGAGTTCGTTCGTATTTTAAATAACTAAGAGGATCCTTTCTTTTTAAACGTTAATAGGTTCATTTCAAAGTTCAATAGGACCTTTCCATTTATCAACCCATTTTGTTTAAAAAGGATCTTAAAGATTTAAAATACCTTGCAAAAAAATTTTTTTACACACAATTCACCCCCCTCTTGTATGTGTTTGCTTTATCATCAGTTGTCCACATGTCTATTATAACGGTAATTCATCCTTCATTACCTTATAATGCTCTCCTCGTATATCTTCATAATATCCTTCTTCAATGTATTCTGAATTGGAAGCTTGAAGATCGGTTGTGTTAAGTTACAAAACATTATAAATTTTTTGGTATCAACCATAGATAGTGTATTTTGATCACTAATTACCATAAAAGCCATAAAAACATTGATTAAGATATTGTTGCCATTTCATTCTTCATTCTCATAAGGTTAGGGGTCAAAAATGTTTTACCTCCTAATAACATCTTCCTCCTACTACATAAATCTACACGTCCCTTTAAACAAGAGGTTCCAAATTTTGAACTCTTAGTCAACATCTCCTGTTAATATTTACATTCAGTTTTTTCTACTCTATCCATTGATCTAATCTTATTGAAGTGATTCCAAACTTCACTTTTCAATTGAGTTCGAGTTAAAATTCTACTTCACTTGATACAGGATTAGAAGTTTCCACTTCTAACTTTGGAATTGGATTAGAACTATCTACTGAAGGAATATGCTCATCCATCTGAAAAAAATTAACATATAAATGCTTGCGGTTAGAGACAATCAACATATAAATTCTTGAGGTTAAATTATCTTGTTAGTTCCATCTTGTTACTGGCCTGATGAGAGAGACAGAGATGCGGTGAGTGAGAGACGGAGGGATAAGTAAAGGAAGAATTAAAAATAAAGTAAAATGACATTGTTTTGCTTAATGAGAAATAGCAGAGCAAAATGACATTGTTTTTCTAGTTTAGACAGTCGAGCCTCAGACAGAGCTCGAACTCGAGCTAGACCCAAAGCTTGACTTTTTTCTTCACAAAAGGCTTAAGGCTCTGTTAGCCCAGACTGGACCTAATTGAGCAAAGTTGGACATGCCATCCCTAAATAAAATAAATTAAGTATTAAAGAAATTAATATAAAATATCTTAGTATGTGATTTTGATGATTATATTCTAGTAAGAATCAATATCTTAATAGTATCTTGATGATATTTTGATAATAAAATGATAATATATTAATAATATATTTTATCTCTTATTCTCAATTTTTTATTCTACTTATACTCGTACCTTATACTCATACCCCCTTAGGAATAAAAGACTGAGATTGTTTAAAATTCTTTCTAGTTTTGTCATTCCCTATATTTTCTATTACTAATAACCAAACAATTAAAAGTTAGAGAATAAAAGTTGCATTCTCATTCTCACGTCTTTAATACCGGTTACCTAACATGACCTCAGTGTTAGAAATTATGGGTTTAAGTATTTGGATTGAGTCTAATTCTTTAGCAACTCATTTATAAATTTCGTTATAGTCATGGAAGATATATCCTGTAATAGAATATATTATTAATTAGTTGAATTTATATCACTTAATTTTAAATAACAAAAATTCACAAAATAAAAATTTAATGTATAAAAAAAGATATCTAGTGAAAGAATAACAGACTTTGGGCTTTCAAAAAATGCAACTCTCTTGGTATTATGATATCGGATTTTCTTCAACTGAAAATTGAGTTTATAAAAACTGATGTTAAGATAAGTTTATTCTTCATATTACAATATAGTTTAATAAATGTGGTTAAAGCTTTTTATATATATACATATTATAGATATGTCACCATAATTTAACATGTTATTTTCTGATAAGATAATTCAACAATTTTCATTGAGAAATTAAAAAATTATAATTATTTATCAAATTTAAAGTTTTTTTAAATATAAAGTTATTGAAAAATTAAAAGATTATAACTCTTTCTTCAACAACAAATATAACTAAAGTTCTATAAATGATTCATACTACTGTAGCTCTTCTATGCTTACAAAATGATATATTGTAAGGTATTGATGATACAACAAACATATTGATGACAGCATGATTTAGCAAATCTTTCATTTCTAACGTAAACTGTAGCAACTAATTTCACAAAATGTGGGATGGTAACAAAGTTGTATTCTCAATTTTCCATATATAATGATGCAACAGTTGGTAAACTCAATTTCCAAAAAGAAAATAGTTGACAAACTCAAACTTAAGTGTAATACATGGTATAAAGCTTTAAATACATTGAATTAATTTCTTAAAGTGTTACCTTTTATTATTATAGATGTGGATATGTAACTTAGATGGATAAAGTTTTTATGAAATGGTCTATTCAAGCATTTCCTTTTGTTATCGCTTTAAATATGAAAAGTTTTGTATCATACAAAAATAAATGGACATATTGATATATTTTAACGTTTACATTTGATAAATATAAATAGAAAAAATTTGATACACCTGCTTATATTCAAAGCTCTTTGATAATTTTTTAAGAAGGTTATTTTTATTAAATTATGTTTTTAAATAGAGAATCCATTTTTGAAAAGAAATTTTAATTTTTATAGTTTAAATATATGAAAGCTTAATAAAATTTTAATATTTCCAATGAAATATGTAATATGATAAATTTGTAGTATATTTTATATAATTAAATTAATTGTACTTATTCTCATAAATTAAAACTTTATAAAATAACTAAATCTTAACAATATTTATAACAAATACATAAAAGCTTTATAGCTCTAAAATAAGGTCTTTATCTTAACTTCTCCGTCGTATCAATATCCCTTTATTTTTAAGTTGCAATTTTAAACATATAAATACAACAATATTAAAAAATTTATGGCATTAAAGAGTATTATGTTGGATTTTGGTCAATAAATAAAAGGTATTTAATACACAATATCAATATGATTCAACTTACACAATTAAATATTCAATGTCACAACAAATTACTATAACTTTTATAGTTTAGAAAGTTTAGCTAGTAAAGATCGTCAAAATTGATTATAAGCTATTAATCTTCTATGAATTGCTGTAAGATAAAAATCAACTCAATGGAGAAGAAAATTAGGGGTCTTTGAATTTTATTCACTAATATTTCTTACACTTTACCATATAACACCAAACTTGATAATAAGTAAGAATACATAGGTTAAAATACATTTTATAATGGATCGTAAGCCCAATAGGTGGGCTTGGGTAAAATTGGTGAATGGACCTAATGCCCCATAGCATAGTTAGCAATATAATGTTCATCCATGAATGGTCTAAATGTATCGTGCATATAATTAAGATGTTAATTGTTATAATATTATACTAGTTCATATTGACTAATTTAACATTCTCCCATCTAATGATGGACATTTATAAATCAATACATGACATGATGCATATGTTTTATATAATTAGGCACTACTAATATAAAAGTACGAAAACAAAATCAATATGATGAATACAATTTGGCACTCTCACTTTATAGAAATATAGAGTTATAAAATGTCATAAATAGTGATAATATTTTATTTATTTATTTATATATATTATAAAATGTCATAA
>JAOQMS010000178.1:11130887-11145048 GCA_027563885.1 Erythroxylum longipes
ATATGGCTGAATGCTTTAATAACATCCTCAGAGGGGCACGACATTTGCCAATCACTGCCTGTGTTCGCTTTACTTTAAAACAAACGGTTAAATTATTCCAGGAAACTCAAAAAATCATAATCAAAGCACGGAATAATTATCCGATCAACATTTGGCACAAATATTTGGCAAATAAAGCAAAAGGCCAAAAGCATACTGTCCAATCATATGACTCGAGGTATGGTACATACAGTGTGGTCACTACTCGTCATGGGAATAATAATAGGGGAGGAAATATTTAAAATGTTAACTTTCAAGAAAGAACTTGTACCTACGGAAAGTGGACAGAACTTCATTTTCCATGTTCTCACGTCTTTGTTGCATGTTTGAGATCTAATGTTCATCCGACAATCCATATCCATCCTGTATACAATATTGTGGCATACAGAAATATGTATTCCGATCAGTTCTATCCACTGCAACATCTAGATTATTGGGGGGAAGCAGATTTTTCATTGGAATTTCGCAGGTCAAGGTTGGCTAAAAAGAGGGGCAAAGTGAAAAGTGCTCGAATACGAAATGGGATGGATAGACGGTGTCCTGATTCTCCGCGAAGGTGCCGTAACTGTAATATGCCAGGACATAATGCTTCAAATTATCCCTCTTTAAGTCATGTACAATAGTGATTTTATTTAATGCAATAAAATTGGTTTGCTTTTTTTAAATAAAAGTTGACTTTAAATATTTTTCATTTTTCAAATGTATTATATTATAAAATTTGTAAAAAATTAAATTAAGTCAAAATAATTTCAATATAGGAAAAACATTAAAAAATTAAAACTTGTACTTCAAATTTAATTTGTATAGATGTTCTAAACCCTAAATAAAACTTAACCCTGAAATAAAAAATTTTAATGGTAAAAAAAACGACAACCCTAAACAAAACTAAACCCTAAAAAAAATAAAACCCTAAATTAAACTAAACCTTAAAACAAAAAAGTTTTTTCCTTTAACAAAAATTAGTTTTGACAAAAAAATAAAAAAAATTGGCATTGGTGTCCACCCCGCCTACTAAAACGGCGGGGTAACTCACCCCGCCATGGTTTGTGGCGGGATGGACATCTGTGTTCATTCCGCCGCTCACCATGGCGGGATGAAGCCACTGTGACCACCCCGCCAAGTGCTATGGCGGGGTGGTACCAACCCCGCCACCCCCGTTGGTGGGGTCTCCCATTTCCATACACCCTCCCTTTTTTTACCACACATCAGGGATTGAAAAAATATTTTATACCAAATCGAGAATTTAGCCTTAAAAAAATATTGATTTGAGTAATCCTAGTCATTAGAAAGCTTCTTATCATTAGCAAAAGTCTCAACAGTAGGTTTAGCAAGAAAGTCCTCTCCCAAGATCAAGTCCATTTTCATAATTGCTAAATTCATCATAATAGATTCAAATTATTGTTTGTGATTAGTCCTACGAAGTTTCAAAATGGCAAAGAATTGGGATTATTCAAAGTTGATGAAAAATCATAAAAGCAACATTAATACACATATAATACTCTATCATATCGTTATTTATTTAACTTCCTTAAATAATTAAAAAAAGTGATCAATAAATGTTAGGGTCTATTACGCATCAACAAATGGATTCGTATATAGGTAAGAGTAATGCATTAAATATCATAACCAAATGCATTAATTAACTATCAACATGACAGTAAAGTTATGTTGTTTTATGATATTCAATAGATTCTCTTCACAAATCTATCCTACCGAACAATAAACCCATTAACATAATAATTTCATTGCTTGTATGGATCTTAGGCAAAATGTTAAATCATATTGGGAAAACCCAATATTAAGAATATATTTTAATGCCTAGACTTACAGAAACACACAATATTCAATTATATCCAGAATATGATAACAAATTAACAAAATCAAAATACTATATTAAACAAAAAATAACGAGTCAAAATAACAAGAAAAGTTATCCAAAATATTGTAAAGTTATCTGGCAAATGGATAAAAATATTCAATATAGGGCAAAATTTGTAATAAATAAAACATCCGAAGACATTTCTCTCAAAAAAAAGTAAAAAATGATAGTTTTTTTTGCTAGGAACAAAATTGTAGTTTTTTTTTGCTAGAAACAAAATTGTAAGTACGTTATAATGGTAAATTGTGAATATATAACAATGAAAAAACTATAAATACATAGCAGTGGTAAACTATAAATATGCAATAATGGTAAAACTGTAAATATGTGGCAATAGGAAAACTGTAAATATAAGACAATGGAAAAATTGTAAATACTTAATAGTGAAAAACTGCAAATACTCAACAACAGCAAAATTGTAAATATCTTGTCTTAATTGTATGATCGATGCTCAACCTATAACCCGACCTAGTAATATCTCACTATTGAAATAGCCATTTCTTACAATCTTAGAGGGGTTTTGCTCCTTTTCCAAAAATTAAGGGATATATAACATACATCTGAAAAATAAAATCACCCAACAAGGAGATTAAATAATAAATTATTTTGGCCATTATTGGTTTTGGCCATTGTTGGAGCTTCTAAAAAATTATATTTATTTACCCCTTTTGTTCAAAAATCCTGCGTAAAACACATGTAAAAACTTATATGAATGATACATGAGGTGTTTAAGCCCCCCAAAACAATTAAACTTAAGTTTCCTAAAAGTTAGGTGTAATGCCCGACTACAAGTATAAATAAAGGAAAAGAATAAAAACGAAAAAATACAACTTCAAAATTTATGAAGGTCACCATAATACCAAACGTTGAATTTGGGTAACGTAACAAACAAAGTATTGAATGCATAATATCAATATGATTCAAGCCACACAACCAAACATTCAATGACACAACGAACCATAATAACTTTCATAGATTTAAAGCATATACATCAAATAAGATTAGAAAGTTTACCTCCTAAAGATTGTGGAAATTGATTATAAGACATCAATCCTTTATAAATTATTACAAGACAAGAATAAATATAATGAAGAAGAAAACTAGAGCTCTTTGAATCCTATTCACCAATTTTTTCCACACACCAGCATATCACTAAACTTGATAATAAGCAAGAATATATCAATTTGGTTAAAATATATTTTGTTGTGGGTTATAAGCCTAATAGGTAGGAGTAAGCAAGATTAATGAATGGACCAAAGACATATAATATGGTTAGTAATATAATGTTCATCTTATAGACCCAAATGTCATATGCACATAATTAAGATGTTAAATATAATAAGATTATGTTAGTCTACATTGATTTATTTAACATATTATACTTGTAAATGTTAGTAAATACAAGTTAGTTTATAAGATTTGACTGAGATAGAAAAATGCAAGTGAAAAAAATTAACAATAAGTTGATATATTGTAAAATTAGTTTTCAAATTAAATTCATATTTTTGACCTTGAGATGAGAAGAATTTAACATTATACTTTTGAGAACTAAATAGTATCACAATTATTTTTCCACTAATTAAGTTAGTTACCTATTAGACATTAGTTCATTTAATTATGTATTTTTAATCTTGCTAATAAGTTTGAATTGATATAAGGGATGATCCTATGATTAGTTCTTCTACTATATCAAGTTTTTCAATGTAGTTGAAGTGTGTGTTAATGATCTAGATTTCAATTCTCCAGTTCTCTTACTTCTCTTTAGTTCTCTCTGACATTTACCTCTCTACCCCTCACACTTTCCTTTTTTGAAAAGTTACCTCCTGTGACATATTTGTTGCCGCATTGGTACAACTTCTTTGGTGCCACTCTCTTGTGATAGATTCAAAATAGGTGGGATAAACCTCATTCAGGAGGAGTTCCCTAAGTTAGCTTACAATGCATAGGTTGTTCAAAATGGTGAAACTTCTGCTCCAACTAAGTCACCTAGCTAACGTACTAGAGCGTGGAAGAATATAATATCCATTCAACGTAATAAAGGCAAACTTAGACATTTTCAAGATGTCATAGTGGATGGAGTCCTTTCTAACTATAAATGTGCTCAAAATTAGAGCTTCAATGTGGCCTTCTACTCTTTTAGGATGCTTATGGAGTAAAAGACCTGCTTTTCCATTGGTTCAATCCTTGACTACAACTAGGTGGAGTAAGAAAGGATTGGAGAAAACAATGCTTATGGAGAACAAGGGCCTTTGCATATTATCAACAACCTATGTTCATATAAAAATGGAAGCCAAGTATTAAATTTGGTATTGACAACATCCCAATTTAGGTCAATTTCCATAATGTACCTTTGAAATTTTAGACCATTAGAGTGCTTAGCTATCTAGCTAGCTCAGGCAAGCCTATTTGCATGGGTACATAGATTACAAGCATGGAGAGGATTTGCTTTCCTAAAATGTATGCTGAAATTAGAAAGAATGCTAAAATTTCCTGAAAGTATCCCTATCATAAAGCTAGGAGAGGTAGAGGAGCTAGTAAAAATGGATGTTCTTATTACTTACCCCTAGAAGCATAATAACTTTAGTAGAAAATGGAAGCCTATAGGCAAAACTTTCAAAACGAGAGGATATAATGGGTTTATAGGATTGGATTCTCAAAATGTCACTAACTACATCAATAAAGAACGAAATTTGGAGAAGGGAAGTGAAGTGGTTGAGATTGTTTCACATTAGGAGAGGAGTGAGTCTCCAAATACAAGGAAGTCAAACACTATTCCTAATACAACTACTCAAGATATTTATTAAGAGAAGGATAAGGAGATTGATGCTACTTGATTATGTAGTACTAAGGATACCGAATAAGCTAGGAACAATATGGAAGAGGAAAGGACCCTACAACAAAATTTAGAAGAAAATCAATATGAAAGGAAGGAAAGAACAAACTAAAAGAGGATCAACCCTTGCTTGACAGACGGTGCTAATCTAGAATGTTAGAGGGTTGAATGACCATCTAACAAGACAAGCTATAAAATAGGTAATTTTAGAGAAGAAGTTATAGATTGTAGGCTTTCTTAAAACAAAAATAAAATAGCCTCATTTATAGGAATGTTTCAGATTTTTAGGTACTAAATGGAAAATAATTTCTAGCCATACACACCATTACAATGAAAGGATAATATGTGCTTATAATTTAGATAAAGTAGAATTACAACTAACTTAGGAAACTGACCAACTCTTACGTTTGAAATGTTAGATTCAAGGTGTGCATATTGGATTTGAACTGACATTAATTTATGCCTTAAACTTCTTATTTCAAAGAGCTAAACTTTGGTAAGACATCAGAGCTATAAATACAAAAGTAGCTAAGCCTTAGGTGAAAAATGGTGACTTTAACTGTATTTTATTCTCTCTAAAAGTTGAAGGTGGTAGAACTTATTATAAAAGTGCCTATAAGGAGCTCACTGACCTTATACATAAGGTTGATCTCTTAGATCTGAATTATACATGTTGCTTTTCACCTAGAAAAACAAAAAACAAGGGGATTTATTAATTAGGAAGAAGCTAGATAGAGTGATGGTTAACTAGAATTGGATTAATCAATTTTCACAATCGTATTCTCACTTTGGATATAATGTTTGTGCTGATCACTCTTGGATAAAAATTATGAGTTTTTGCCCTTTTAAAACATTTGGAGCTCCATTTAGTTTTTCTAATGGATTAAGACAAAAATAAGGTTTTTAGGAAATGGTACTTACCAATTAGAGAAAGGAAGTGAAAGGCTATAAGGCTTTCTAGCTTAAAAGGAAACTCAAAACTGTTAAAGCTATAATCAAGGTTTTTGCTAAAGAACATACTAAAGGTGCAACAAAAGATAAAAGCAATATGAGATATGCCTAAGAAAATTGTTATAAGCATCCTCAAAATAATGCAATGAGAATGATAAAGAACCAGAAGACAAAGGAGTATCATAATGATCTATGCCTGAATAATTCAATACTAAGGCAGAAATTAAGGATCAATTAGTTAATGGGATGGGGATGCTAACAGAAAATTCTTCATTGCTCTATTATAGCCAGAAGAAACAGAAATAAAATCTCTATTCTCTAAGACAATTATGGGAATCATCATATTTCTCATAATAAGATAGAGGAGATGGATCTAGAGTACTTCACTAAGTTTACGGGATCAGTAAAATTAACATCCCTGGAGACATAAACATCAACAGATTCTTTAAGAATGGAATCGATAAGGAGATGAGGGAATCATTAGTGTTACCCTTTTTACAATAGGAGATTAGAGATGGTCTCTTCATATTACACCTCTCCAAAGCACTTGGTCTTGATAGCTATTCTGCAATGTGCTTTTAGGAGACATCGGATATTATTGGTAACTTTCTCCCTAAAGCTGTACATTAATTCTTTACTTCATCAATTATGTTGAAGGAAATGAATAAATCTTATATTTTCCTTATCCCAAATAAGAAAAATCCCTATTCAATGATGGATTACAGATCTATATTATGTTGCAACATAGCCTATAAGGTTTTTCCAAACTCCTTGCTAACAGATAGAAGCTAGCATTAAAGATGCTATCAATCTAGCTCAAGGTGCTTTCATAACTGGGAGATCTATTGGAGACAACATCTTGCTTATTCACGAATTGATGAAGGACGACACTATAGAAAGATCCATAAAAAGTTGTACGTTCAAGGTTGGTTTCTTCAAAGCCTTTGATAACATTAGATGGGACTTTAATGAAACATGTTTACAAGCACTTGGATTCCCATCTCAGTTTGTGAAATGAATAATGGAATGCATTACTACAACCTCATTCAGCATTTTTTTAGGGGAATAAGACAAGGGGACCCCTAAATGCTTAACTCCCTGATCTCTTACAATGGTCGGTTTCAATACCATCACAAATGTAAGGAGTTGAGGATCAATCACCTAGATTTTGTAGATGACTTGATACTATTGTGTGGAGTTAATATCTAATTCATTGAGATCAAATTAGGTATTTTAAAGCTTTTGATAAAGTGCTATGGACTGGAAGTTAATGTTATCAAAAGCAATATATTCATTTCACCTAATGTGAGGAATATGATAAAGTTAAGTACAAGAGATGGATTCAAAATTCAAACTTCTCCTTTTAAATATCTTGGTATCCTTATTACCAATGCTAAGCCAAAATATATTGATTGGATTCCATTGATTGAATCATATAAAGTAATAATCAATGCTTGGTAAAATATATTTTTATCTTTTGCTGATAGGCTGACCCTCATTGGTTCTGTATTAAGAAGTTTATTGGAGGGCTCATCTAGAACTTCGTAAGAGAGTCTCTAAGGAGATTAAAAGGAGTATCAAAACATTCTTATGGTTTGGTAAGGCAAAAAATTCAAAAGGCGCAAAGGTCAAATAAGATGAAATATTTATTCTAAGGAAAGAGGGAGGATTAGGAATTGTTCCTATATCTCTTATTCAGAAATTCCTTCTAAGTAAGAGGACATGAAGGTTAAATGCTAACAAAGAAACTTGATGGATCAAATGGATTAATAAGTTCTACTTAAAAGACAGAATATAAAGCAATTGGAAATGAGCCGGGAACACTTAGTATTTCACACCTATGCTAATACTAAGAAATTCCTTGTAGCTTTAGATCAAGCACAAATTGAGGAATGGTGAAAGCTCCTATTCTAGTTTGACAATTGGAATGATCACTAATAATGAGAAATGAACTTATACACTTAAGCACTAGAATGTCTTTAAATGCTAGAGTTTCTTCAATCATACAGAATGGGGATTGGTGTTGTAATTTCAAAATTTGCTCTTTATTGATAAATTATTTACCTCATCTCCATCATTTGCATAGGGATGACAGTACCATCTAACAATGGTTCTTTCACAAATGCTTCTTGCTATAAAATTTATAAAACTTGTCAAGAGATTGCACCATGGCATGAACTAATATGGAGGCAAACCATAAATCCAAAAGCATTGTTGATCAATTCAATAGTTATAAAGAATAGGATTAGAACTAAGGATAGATGATTTGGAAATTATGACCCTATACGTATCCTATGCAAAGAAGAGGAAGAAGATAGAAATCATCTTTTTTTCTAGTGCAGGTACTCGAAGGTCATTTAGAGTAAGGTGTTGCATTTACTGATGTAGCATTGTCACTCATATGAATGGAATAAGGTCTTGGCATAGGCCATAAAAAAGGATAAGGATCTCATGATGAATAGAATGTTATTTAAGACAACTTTCATATCTACAATCTATTCAATCTGGAGAGAAAGAAATAGTAAAATTTACAAAAGGCAAACCATTGAAAAACATCAACTAGCATGTTACACACTAAACTAGATTAGAGAAATCATGATTGCAAGAAATGCACAAAACAATCTCACATCAGAAATGAAACACAGATGAAATCTTTGAAACTTAACTCTTAGGCTTACTTTATTGATCAATAATTTGTTTTGTAATATCTCTTTCGTTGTAATGGTGGAATAGCTTTGCTACTGTCAATAAAATTTCTTCGTTTTTCTTTCAAAAAAAAGTTTTTATATAGTTAATTACTCAAAATTTTTATTTAATTATTCTTAACTTTTTAAAAATTTTAATTTTCTATTATCATAATTAACAAAAGTGTAAACATAGCATACCATGTTATATAATGCCAATATGATAATTACATAGACTCATCAATATGTTACATCATAACATAATGACAAAATAATATTGTGGAACCCCCTAAAATATGTGAAACATGGCATATAATGCTAATATGAAAATCATATAGAGATACGTTAACACGTTACATCACAACATTATGACATAATAATATTGTGAAACCCACTAAAATATGTGAAACATGCCACTTAATCACAATGTTGGTATGCCATTATGGGGATTCGATGTTAACATCACAAATCAATATAATAATAAATAAATACGACATTGTAGATCTATAAGACTATGCAAACCAAAACTCATACATTTCTCATAGTAATTCTTTTACTATTCAGATGATTCGATTAAGAAAATATTACTAGCAGAAGGATTCATCGAGGAATTATGAACCTTGTTCTAGTTATTCATCTATATCATTTTTGAAGATTCCAAACGTTAAAGATGTGTTGATGACAAATAATAAGATTAATCAATCATATAGTAAAAAGGTGAGCCAATAATTGAGTTTTTGGTTTTTTGATAGTTTTTAAAAATCAATATGTATTAATTACATAGCTCATTTAGCCTAAAATATCTTAGTTAATGCAATGTCTTCTAAAGCACATATAAAATTAAATATAGGCAGTATATAAAAGGGTAACTTCCTACTTTACAATGCTGATAAATAGAATTTGTATTAATTATCATAACCTTTATGCCTTATCAGAGTTGCTCCTGAAGGGTCTTTTTTGGTCGGTATATTTATTTTACCTTTTGGCCTAATTGGAGTTACTTTTGTACGGGTCGTTTTTAGTATGTATTTTCATCTTACCATTTATTGTTAAGCTTTGACATGTTTTATGTGTATGTTATTTTGTGTTGTCGTACCTTTTTTGTTTTTGTTTTACTTTTATGATTATTTGATATCTTTATTATTTATTTGTATTAATGTGTACATTATTTTGTGTTGCCATACCTTTTTATTTTTTATGATTATTCAATATCTTTATTATTTATTTTTATTTATATATTGTTATATTCTTGTCTTTAGTTATTTTATTACCTTTTTATGTTTATTTGATTAATTGATTGATTGATTTGTATATGTATGTAAATCCATTTATAATTTTGTAATATCCTCATGACACATTGCATATGGGTCTATCAGAAACAGCCTCTATACTAGGTAAGTTTAAGGCTGCGTACTATTAGACTTTCCCAAATCTTGTGCCTTAGGGGAACTTCAACTGGGTGTTAATAATGATGATGATATCGTAGCCTTTATGCAAATGCTACAAAATGTTGAACCAATGAAAGAATTAATTTACATTTTGAATGTAATAAAGTATATAGTTAATAATGTTTGTTTTTTAATGAAAAAGATGTGGCCACTATAAAATGTGAGGAAAAGGTAAGTCATGAAGGTAAGTAAGCCAATACGTGTATCGTAAAGTAAATTAAGTAAAGTAGATCATCAAGAAAAAAATGAAACTAAATGAGTTCTAAGACAAATTCAAGAATTTCAATATGATTCAAGTGAAAAACAAATAAAGTGGTTGAAGAACAATGAGGAATTGGTTTTAATGCATATACTTTTTCAAATTCAAGAGTACAATTTGGTTTGATCTTTAAAGAAGTCTCTTAATCTTGAAAATACTTCTTAAGAAACTTTTAATTATCTCTTAATCAAATTAAAGCGATTAGTTTTAAACTTTAAAATCTAGAAAGCTTTTTAATATTTTTAATTACATTAGGTGGACCTAAGGTAGTGTTTTGATGTTTAAAACTTGTTTTAAAATGGAGTTAGGTTGGCGTAACACATTTCAAGTGTTAAACTTCTAGTTTGGTCACACATTGATTGACATCAATGGATTAAAACTCTTTAGATAAGTTTAAAGTTTTAAAAATCAATGACTATAACTTCGTTCATTAAGACATCAATCAACTGAATAGGTATTTAAGTTAACCAATGTCTCTAAATTAAAATTTAATAATAATTAGTTTGTAAATATAACAAGCTTATTTAATAGAGACAAGTACAAATAGTTTATAATTTAGTTGTTAGATATCAGTATGATATTTTGATTAGGCTTGACATTAGCAAGAGAGTTTTAAGATTATCCAATAATTCTTTCATTCATTTATTGAGTTGACTTGATCCTTAAGAGTATTAAAATGACTAGGAAATATGTTTACGAAGTTGTTTAGGCAATTTGTTGGTATTTAAGTTATTGTAACTCCATTTCACCACCAAGAAGATAAGTAAAGGTTGCCCTTCAATCATGGTAAAGAAAGACTATATATATATAGGCTCCTTTCTGCCATGATAAAGAAGATAGTGAAAAATCTCAGATGAAACTTAGAGAGTGAAAATATATCTAAGTTGTTAGCTGAATCACTATAAAAATTATTTGTAAACTTTCTTCTATAACTCTTTTCATTATTATTGTACTTGTTATGATTGCTTTATATTAAATCATCATAATCATCCATTCCCATTCACAAATTTTAGGCAATTCTTTCATAATTTTTTGAAAGGATATATTTCATGAACAATTAATTCACTCCACTTTTATTTGTCACATAAAGACCAAAAAATATTTAAACAAGATTGTTATAAAAGAGCACCACTACAAAAACCTAATAATGGAGTTTCAGGAATGTTGTGATGAACAACTTAATGAGAGAAATAGCCACCATTACATATTCAACCAATAACTCTCCCTAGGAACCGTTCCCAAACACATGGAAAACACCATGTAAATATAGGGATGCTCATATAGATTGCATAGGAAAAGGCTGTAATAAGAAGACAACATTTGATGATGTGAATTTATGTGAGATGAGTGGAACGATAAAATTGGGACAAAGAATTTGATTTTAAAATCTTTTTCTAAATAAATAAATAAAAACAACAACAATAACAACAACAACAACAACATCTCAATAGAAGTTTCATTGAATGTAGGGTCTAGGGAGGCTAGAAATATGCAACTTTACTCCTATTAGTAGAGAGACTATTTATGATATACTCACATGAAGAAGAAAAAAGAAAAAAGAAAAAAGAAAAAAGAAAAAGAAAAATAAAACATATATATACTAAATAAATAAATAACTAATAAAATCAAAAATAAAAATTAATAAAAGATACATATTTAAATAATAAAGTAATAATAATAAAAAAATAAAAATAAAAATAAAATAGAAATAAAAGATAATAAAATAAATAAATAAACAAATAAAATAGATAAATATGTACAAATAGAAATATAAAAATAAGTAATAAAATAAATAATACAATAAATATAAAACAAGGTAAGTACATGAAGAATAATAAAATTTAAAAATGACAACGGTAAGATTAATGATAATCTTAACAATAATGATTCGAATAATTCAATAGCAAAATTGCTACCTTAACATGCCAAAGTTTCTTGTTTTCTTGTACTTAATTTGTATTGGTTTGGCAATTTTTTATTATATTATTAACAGATTAAGAAACATTTACCATAAACAGGCAAGGTTTTCATTATATGTATTTCTTATTAATATATATGTGTTAGTGTTAATAATTAATGTACACTATTTATAAAGAAAAGGCTATTCCTACAGTTATATGGTGGGAGAGTTGACATCCACATGTCGATATATCAACATTTTGGTGGCATGATATGTTCATGTTTTTTATTGAAATCTACGGTACAAATATGTTATTATTTGTTAGGATATTTTTTATAAATTCGTTTTCAAAAAATAATTATAAATAAAAATTGATTGGGAAAATTGACATAACAAAAAGATTAAATATAAATTATTCTTTGATATAACCCTTTTCCAACAAAAAAATGAAGAAATAAGAACTAAAAAGTCTCATAATCCAAAGTAAGAACTTTTGGTAAGATGATCAGAAATGTAATTCGAGTTAAATAAAAGAGGATGTAGTTTCCACTTCCTTACTGTTAATGATTGATAGTAAGCAACTGGTGATAAAATACATACACTGGGACCGGATCTTTGAATGCTTCTAGGACGGATGACTTTGGGGACTACTTTCAAGTTTCAACTAAATATGACACCTTCAAAACCCGAATCCACTCAACTCTGCCATTATTTGATTGCATATGGCACTTTGCAGTCCTTGGGATTTGGAGAATAGATTCAAATTTGGAGTTACATAACTGGCAGTACGTAATCAGTTGTAATATAGCAATTAGCACTTTATCGCTGAGTTTCCAATTTTGTTTATGGCATGAAACATTTAGTAGCATGGATTGAACTTTACATCAGCATCATTTACTAGTTTTTTATTAATTTGTTTCAAGTCATAATTCCGTCTCCGTCTACCGAAACTGTTAGAATATTTAAATGGCCCATGTGACTTATAGTTCGAGTCTTATTAAAAGAACCCAAGATGATGGTTATTGGGTATTAAATATAGGGATCTCAAATGGGTCAAAGACCCTTTCCCTCTCTCTGTTAAAATGAACCAACATGATGGTGGGTAAAAGATATATATAAGTTTTAGAAACTTATGAAAGGCAATCTTTAACCATCGAAGAAACACATTGAGAGAAAGAAGAAGAGAGGGAATAAATCCTTGTCAAGAACGTTGCTAAACTATGGAGACATGTTTGCCTTTATTAATGTTTGATCCATGAATGTCTATCAATTGGTATCAGAGCCTGCGTTGTTTGTGTTGCATTGTTGTATGGATGCAGTTTACGGAGTTTTCATGGCTTACTGTTTACGTAATATATGGCATGACCTGCGTTGTTCGTATGGTAGGTGTTATTTTCTGTCATGGATAATCCACCCTTCTAGTTTGATTTTGCTCTTCTATTCCCATGCTCTTTCAAATTTAGTTTTCGATGGAGTCATTCAGTGATGCCATCGTCTTCTGTGCTTATGAATAAGGCAATCATCTACTGTATAATTATGAAAGTTTTAGAAATTTCGAAATTGGACTGATGCCATCGTATACTGTTATCAAATTGAAAAGTTTGGTTCTTGAAACATAAGAGCATGGTATTGCATGATTTTGTCTAAACATACTGTAATTGTCTAGATGATTTTCGCATGCAATTTGTGATACAGTTTCCATGCCTTGTAAGAGAAAGTTTCTGGTGTAGAGTGAGAGTAATAAAACGTAGGAAGAGAAACGAAAAGGTTGGGCATGGAAACGTTATATAGTTGGGAAGGGATTTTCATGGTTTTATGATTCGGGAGAATTTGTGTTTTGACAGAACTTCATGAACAGAACGAAATAAACAAACAAACAAAAAAAGAACGAACCCAGAAACAAACCAGCGTCTGAGGAAGATGGAGGAGTAACGTCACGCGCTAGACGTTGCGCAGCTGGCAGACGCTGGCGCGTGCGCTGCACGCCCCAGACCTGGCTCCCTGCTTGTGATGCTGGGCTTCCAGGCGCAACGAGCGACTTCTGGACTATTTTTTGGGCCATTGGGCCATTGGGCCATTTAAGGACAATATTTTGGGTTAGTAAAATAATTATGGACTTTAACCCCAAAGAAAAATAATTTTAGAATGGAACATAAAGGATTATTTAA
>JAOQMS010000178.1:11151106-11171074 GCA_027563885.1 Erythroxylum longipes
ATATAAATTTCAAAATCAACCTTCAGTACCGAAATCCACTTGGGTTAGAAAGGGTCAAGGACAAGCACAAAGATGGACTAAAGGAAAAATAAGAAAGTGTCCAGATTCACAGTTAGTTACTACTTTTGAAGCAACTGTTCAAACTAAGGATAAGTCAGTTACTTCAGATGAAGAAATCAATCAGATAGTTGATGACCGAGATAATGCGATGAGAAGTAATCCCAGGTTTGAATTTCTTCAAGGAGTACCGGGACTGTGTACTTTACATTTTTGAATTATAGTTTATTGTTATTTATTTAAAAAGCAAAAAAGGAAAAGAAAAGTCAAAAAATTGTTTTCTTTAGTTCTTCTTTAGTTTTTTTTTTGCCATTGTCGCCTCATCTTTTTAGTAGTTTGCATTGTGACTTCTATTTGGCTCCACCGAAGACTCTTCAACTCTCTCATCAGTGTGGGTGTCTCTCTCAGGTATCTCTCTCTCTCTCACTACACTGGAAACACTCTTCTTTATTTGCTTGGGTTTATGAATTTGATCAGTCTTATAAAGATGGAATTGAAGTAAGTAATGATATGTTGGCATGTGTATTGACTGATGGTGAATTGCCATCTTGGCGTGCTTATGATTCTTTCGCTGCACCTATTGTTGAATATTATGATTATACATTTTGATACTGTTTTGTCCTAAGGGGGAGACATCATATTGTTTATGGTGAATGGTCCATTCAAGGGGAGATTTCAAGGTACATGCATGACTATTCATCTTGCTTTTTACCATCTTTTTGTCCCAAGGGGGAGAAATTTAGATGATTGGATAAACTTGATGTTCTTTGGAACTTGATGTTTGATTAAGGGGGAGTATTTGTTGTATGAATAATGAATTTGATACTTATATGTCCAATTACGTTATTTAGGAGGAGTTTCATATTTGTGACAAACAATGCCAAAAAGGGGAGATTGTTAGGATATATGTTATATATCTTTTATTTAGTTTTGGTATCTTATTTATTAATTGGACATATAAGATATTAATTGGATAATGACTTGGATTCAAAAAGCTACTGGTGATAATCTTCTAGTTGCGATAGAGTTCTATCTCTAATTGATGTGTATCTTGGCAAGATGTGTTGGTGAATATCATGTATGATTCTATCCATAAAAGATGTGCGTCTTGTGTGGGAGTCTTAAAATCAGGGAGTCTTGAAATTAATAGTGAAGTGGGACTCTATTTGCTTGTGTGGATTGTGCACATCTTTGATCACAACCGAAGTAAATCTTAGTTGTGTAAAGGAACAGAGTGCTAGTGGTGTGCATTAATTGTTGATTAAAAAAACACTGCAGCTTTATGCATGTCTAATTGGAAGCTACGGTAAAGAGGAGTTATGGCGCAGTGGTGCAGTGGGTGTGTTATTAAGTGTGCAGTAAGGAGTTAATTGAATTGTGCTCCATGTGTGTGTGTGAGTATCATGGAAGTCACTCACGTTATAGCATAAATGGAAAGCTTATGAAGGTGAATATTTATGTTAGATAGAAAATCTTCTATGGAAAAGTGAAAGACCATTGACATCATTCTTTTATGCAAAATTCAATGAAGCAATAAATGAGTTCATGTTGCTTGCATCATGATCATTCAATGAAACAATAAATGAGTTCTTGTTGCCTGCATCATGATCACGTCAACTTAGAGAAGCAGCTTATGCGAAGTTGGACAAGAAACGAAGCAGTGGGCGTTAGATAAGAAACGAAGTAGTGGGCATTAGCTTGTTATTTTCCAGACTTGTTTTTCTTGAGTCTGTGCGTGATTATTTTGCTGAATCGTGTTTGGTTGGGTGCATATGGTCTGTGGCTTCGTGTTGGTGTTTATGTGAATCAGCTCATTATTGTTGCGAAGACTTCTAGATTTATATCAGTGGAGCTGAAACTTTTGGAAAGTTGTTCTTCTTTTTTATCTCAAGTATATTGTTTTGTTCTTAGTTGATTGATCACTTGAGTTATTTGTTTATTATTCTTTCGTTAAAATATTGATTGAGAAAATCCTCTATCGAGATTAGTATGAGGCGGTCGTACTATTGGGTGTGAAATTCTTTCACGGGAAGTGAGGTTGAGAGATAGTGTTAAGAGTTGAGTGGTGTCAGCTCAGTAAAGCCTTGATTAAATCTATTGTACTTGGGTGGAAATTATTAACTTTGGTGAGGGCCCCGCAGACGTAGGCAAGGAGTGTCGAACTACGTTACCAAATTTTTGGTGCTATTTGTTATTTTGCTTTTGATTGTTTTTGTTTTCGTTTGTGCTAGAGACGTCCACTGTAAAATTGGAAAGTTTGCTAAACTACAATCCCCTTCGGTTATTCAATCCCGATGGTCTGTACAGGATTAGGAAAATTGATAGTTTTAAAATAATCATCGATTACAGAAAATATGTCTATTAGTTGTGAAAATGATGGATTCATTCAACTAGGTATACACGTGTTCCAATTTGGGTTCCTTATACAATTTAATTTTGCTTACTTAGTTTTTAGGATTTAATTTTTCAAAGAATTGTGAAGAAATTAAGGTGATTATTCTATACTATTTGTTTCTTAGGTGAAATGCATGGTATGTGGGTTTCATTTAAATCACTGTTCCATACTGCATTTGGGATATCGGTTAATGTATCTTTTGCTAGTTTAGTTAGAATCAAAAAGTTGTTGAAAGAGGTTGTCAATAAACCAAAGACTAGGGGAAGATATTTGTCTATTTCAAGTGATGCCTTTGAACATACAATGAGCCTTTTTAGGAATCCAGACATAGGGAATTTCTTTATTTTATGTACCGAGTCTCATGTCACATTATCTTGGAATCTTTTATGGATTGTCTAGAAAAATAATTATATTTTTTTTTCTCTTTGATGGAATATGTGCGGAATTCATTATCTTACGTTTAGTCTAGATAGACACCAAATTTTGTTATTCAATGCAACCATTTTACTTTGGATATTAATTCATTACTACTATTGAGTTTCTAACATGGAACTTCGAGAAGAATGACCATGAAAGCTTTGCCAACTTACTGTACAAACTTACTTAAATTATTGAGCAATACTTTTGAAGAAAATGTAAAATTTATTTAATGATTGTCCATATGCTTAAAGTAACGTTTCATCTTACAAGATAAAAATCAATTATATTTAGATAGATTTTAAAACGTATTATTATTTGGTAAGTTAAATTGATTCTTCCACAAAATAGCTAAAAGAGTAGCTAAAAACACTTGGATAGTTTTTAAAAAATGTCGCTAAAATGATTTGGCTACGTTTAAAAAACGTAGCTAAAAAGAATTGACTACGGTTCCAGAAATGTAGCTAAAAATATTTGATAGTTTTAAAATAGTCATCGATTACAGAAAATATGTTTATTAGTTGTGAAAATGATGGATTCATTCAACTAGGTATGCATGTGTTCTAATTTGGGTTCCTCATATCATTTGATTTTGCTTACTTAGTTTTTAGGATTTAATTTTTCAAAGAATTCTGAAGAAATTAAGGTGATTATTCTATACTATTTGTTTCTTAGGTGAAATGCATGGTATGTGGGGTTCATCTAAATCACTGTTCCATACTGCATTTGGGATATCAGTTAATGTATCTTTTGCTAGTTTAGTTAGAATCAAAAAGTTGTTGAAAGAGGTTGTCAATGAACGAGGGACTAGGGGAAGATCTTTGTTTATTTCAAGTGATGCCTTTGAACATACAATGAGCCTTTTTGGGAATCCAGACATAGGGAATTTCTTTATTTTATCTACCGAGTCTCATGTCACATTATCTTGGAATCTTTTATGGATTGTCTAGAAAAATAATTATATTTTTTTTCTCTTTGATGGAATACGCGCAGAATTCATTATCTTATGTTTAGTATAGATAGACACCAAATTGTGTTATTCAACGCAACCATTTTACTTTGGATATTAATTAATTACTACTATTGAGTTTCTAACATGGAACTTTGAGAAGAATGACCATGAAAGCTTCGCCAACGTACTGTACAAACTTACTTAAATTATTGAGGAATACATTTGAAGAAAATGTAAAATTTATTTAACGATTGTCCTTATGCTTAAAGTAACATTTCATCTTACAAGATAAAAATCAACTATATTTACATAGATTTAAAACATATTATTATTTGTTAAGTTAGATTGATTCTTCCATAAAATAGCTAAAAGAGTAGCTAAAAATACTTGGCTAGTTTTTGAAAAATGAAGCTAAAATGATTTGGCTACGTTTAAAAAACGTAGCTAAAAAGAATTGACTATAGTTCTAGAAACGTAGCTAAAAACATTTGATAGTTTTAAAATAGTCATCGATTACAGAAAATATGTCTATTAGTTATGAAAATGGTGGATTCATTCAACTAGGTATGCATGTGTTCTAATTTGGGTTCCTTATACCATTTGATTTAGCTTACTTAGTTTTTAGGATTTAATTTTTCAAAGAATTATGAAGAAATTAAGGTGATTATTCTATACTATTTGTTTCTTAAGTGAAATGTATGGTACGCGGGGTTCATCTAAATCACTGTTCCATATTGGATTTGGGATATCGGTTAATGTATCTTTTGCTAGTTTAATTAAAATCAAAAAGTTATTGGAAGAGGTTGTCAACGAACCAACTACTATGGGAAGATCTTTGTTTATTTCAAATGATGCCTTTGAACATGCAATGAGCCTTTTGGGGAATCCGGACATAGGGAATTTCTTTATCTTATCTACTAAGTCTGATGTCACATTATCTTGGAATCTTTTATGAATTATCTAGAAAAATAATTATATTTTTTTCTTTTTGATGGAATACGCGCGGAATTCATTATCTTATTTTTAGTCCAGATAGACACCAAATTCTGCTATTCAACGCAACCATTTCACTTTAGATATTAATTAATTACTACTATTAAGTTTCTAACATGGAACTTCGAGAAGAATGACCATGAAAGCTTCGCCAACGTACTGTACAAACTTACTTAAATTATTGAGGAATACTTTTGAAGAAAATGTAAAATTTATTTAAAGATTGTCCATATGCTTAAAGTAACGTTTCATCTTACAAGATAAAAATCAATTATATTTACATAGATTTTAAAATGTATTATTATTTGGTACGTTAGATTGATTCTTCCATAAAATAGCTAAAAGAGTAGCTAAAAACACTTGGCTAGTTTTTTTAAAATGTAGCTAAAATGATTTGGCTACGTTTAAAAAATGTAGCTAAAAAGAATTGACTGCGATTCCAGAAACGTAGCTAAAAACATTTGATAGTTTTAAAATAGTCATCGATTACAGAAAATATGTCTATTAGTTATGAAAATGATGGATTCATTCAACTAGGTATGCATGTGTTCCAATTTGGGTTCCTGTACCATTTGATTTAGCTTACTTAGTTTTTAGGATTTAATTTTTCAAAGAATTATGAAGAAATTAGGGTGATTATTCTATACTATTTGTTTCTTAGGTGAAATGCGTGGTACGTGAGGTTCATCTAAATCACTTTTCCATACTAGATTTGGGATATCGGTTAATGTATCTTTTGCTAGTTTAGTTAGAATCAAAAAGTTGTTGGAAGAGGTTGTCAATGAACCAACTACTAGGGGAAGATCTTTGTCTATTTCAAGTGATGCCTTTGAACATGCAATGAGCCTTTTTGGGAATCCAGACATAAGGAATTTCTTTATCTTATTTACTAAGTCTTATGTCACATTATCTTGGAATCTTTTATGAATTGTCTAGAAAAATAATTATATTTTTTCTCTTTGATGGAATATGCGCAGAATTCATTATCTTATGTTTAGTCCAGATAGATACCAAATTGTGTTATTCTACACAAACATTTTACTTTGGATATTGACTAATTACTACTATTGAGTTCTAACATGGAACTTCGAGAAGAATGACCATGAACGCTTCGCCAACTTACTGTACAAACTTACTTAAATTATTGAGGACTACTTTTGAAGAAAATGTAAAATTTATTTATTGATTGTCCATATGCTTAAAGTAACGTTTCATCTTACAAGATAAAAATCAATTATATTTAGATAGATTTTAAAACGTATCATTATTTGGTAAGTTATATTGATTCTTCCACAAAATAGCTAAGAGTAACCAAAAACATTTAGCTAGTTTTTAAAAAATGAAGCTAAAATGATTTGGCTACGTTTAAAAAATGTAGCTAAAAAGAATTGACTACGATTCCATCCACAAAATAGCTAAAAGTGTAGCCAAAAACATTTGGCTACTTTTTAAAAAATGAAGCTAAAATGATTTGGCTACGTTAAAAAAATGTAGCTAAAAAGAATTGACTACAATTCAAAAAACGTAGCTAAAAACATTTGGCTACTTTCCCAAAAACATAGATAGAAGCATTAAAAACATAGATAGAAACATTTAAATACGTTTCTAAAAACTTAGCTAAAAATATTTATCTACAAGAAAAATAGCAAAAAATTATTGGTTACGATTTTTGAAAATGTCACCTATAGTTTTATGCTATGTGAATTTGGCGAAGTTTCGTATGGCGAAATAGGAACGTAGCTAAAAGTATAGGTTAATTTTTTTAGACATTTAGCTATATTTTTTTCCTTAGCCAAAAATCAACATTGTTGTAATGTGTGGAAGTTGTAGTTGCTTATTGAATTAACTAAAGAAGTAGAGAAAATGTAACAAAATGCTTTGTTAATCACATTATTTGAATGTGAAATATTTCATTTTTGATACTGAAAGTAAAATAAAAATTTCAAAGGATTGTTAACTTCAGATTTTTAGGCATACATAGGCATATACATGTGAGAGAGAGAGAGAGAGAGAGAGAGAGAAATCTTAAATGCTAACGAAATTGTTTATTTAGTTAAAGTTTTCATCTTAATAGGAAGAGAAGTAGGTGAGGTAAATTTTTTGTCTTACTAATGTGATAACTGAGTATATTACTTGTAAGAAAACATTTTACTTAGTTCAAATTTACTATCTCCTTTTATGATTATGGTTTAAACAAAGGCTACTTTAAAATCAATAAAAGACAATAGCAAAAGTAAAATTTACTTATATGCTATAACATTGCTAGTTGCGACCAAAATGTGGAATATTTATATTAAAGTTAGATGGCAAAATTAACTCCAATAAATGATTTTTACTCCAAAATTAATAAACTAATCCGACTCTTACGTGGTACATCAATTAAGCCTTACCATGACAAAGATCTTATATTTTCCAATATTGTGTGTTATTATTGTATCTTTACCAACGTATTACTTCATCAAAACACAAAATTGTTTGATACAAATATATTCCCAATTGACAGATTAGTATGAAAATAGAAAAGTTATTGAAATATATAGAAGTTTTTTAATAATTGTTTATTACATTATATTTATTTATGTAATCTTTGATAGTCAAATATCAACATCCAATTAGCCTTCATTTTCTCCTAGAATCACGTACATTAATGTTGTGTAATATTTAGTTGATTTGTTTCTTTAGTTAGAGTCTCCTAGAGTGTATAAATAGATGAATGTACATCACAATATAAGCATACAGAAATATAGAGAACATTTTTACATTTCTTCTTCGTTCTCTATTTCTATATGATATCAATTCCTCCTTTGTAATAAAAGGAGTCAAAATTTTGGAGCCTTCTTCATTTTTTCTCACATAATTCTGCTTTCGTATTTTAGGTTTCTAAATCTGCTCTGAAAATAAATTTTCATATACCCAATTGTTACTCTTATTGAGCATATCTGAAATATTCTCCATTTACTCTCGTTTTGCTATTATTATTTCAGTTCTCTTGCAAGATTAAAGTATTTCAAACTCATAATGTAATAGAATACAAATATATAAAATTCATAAATTTTCTTAATCAATAAGGGATCATCATTTAGAGATCATGTCCAAACGCATCAATAAAATGGTCGGGGCGAACGCAAACATAAACATACTCTTAACACTGTTCGAGCCTTTCTTTATATCATCTTCTTGTCTTTAATACCTTTGGAGACAAGCAACCTTTACTCCTATCTATAATATCAATGGCATTCCCTCTCCTATCATAGGTAATATCTCTACCTATAAGTGCTTATTCAATTAAGCTCTTGACTATCAGTCTCCTAAAGTTTTTAGATGTATGTGCTTTGTTCTATTACAACCTCATGAGCGCACCAAAATTTAACCCAAAGCATGTTTATGTTGTTTTATATGGTATGAGATAGAGCACAAAGGATATAGATGTTGGGATCCACTATTTTTAAGACTTCGAATCTCTCGATATGTATCTTTTTGGAACATAAAATGTTTTCCACAATATCAAAATTTCGAGTCAACAAACCTTCACACAAATTTCTTTATAGCCCTACCATACCTTTGTTTCCTGATATTTTTTGTACAGGTTTATCTTACAACTCTAACAACTTAACACAACCGATGACTAATTCTATTATATCTTCTCCAGCTGCAGATCATTCATCTTTACCAAATAGCTCTTCCTCTTCTATTCATTCACCAAAATCTACTAAGTCTCCATAACCCCTCTGTCGATCTTTCTGAGTAAGTTAACCATTTATTTGTCTTAAAGAATTTCATATTTATTCCACTATTTTCTCTCTGTATAAACTTTGCACCTATAGCAAGGCTAGCTCTAACCCTTTATAGCAACAAGCAATGGCGAAAGAACTACAGGCTCTCTCCAACCCTAACACTTGGGACTTAGTTAACCTACCACTAGATAAGTATGTTATTGGCTGTAAAGGGGTCTACAGAATCAAGACTCGAATTGATGTATTAGTATAAAGATACAAAGAACGATTGGTTATAAAGGGGTTTACTTATGAATATGGAATTGAATATAAGGAGACCTTTGATTCGGTTGCTTTTCTGGCTTCAATTTGTAGTTTTATTACTATAGCAGCAAGCAAACATTAGGAATTGTTCCAGATGGATGTCAATAATGCCTTTCTTAATGGTGATCTTCAGGAAGAAGTATATATGTAACCTCCACCTAGGTATGCTTATCCACCGAATAAAGTTTTTTCTCTTCGCAAAGCCTTATATAACCTTAAGTAAGCTCCCCAAGCATGGTTTGCTAAATTTAGTTCCACTATAAACTATCTTGGCTTTTTATAACCTTAAGTAAGCTCCTCAAGCATGGTTTGCTAATTTTAGTTCCACTATAAACTGTCTTGGCTTTACGTCCAGTTCTTATGTTCATGCTTTGTTTATCCAAAAAATAGATTAAGGGTGCACCCTTCTCTTTTTATATGTTGATGACATGATTATAACTAGTAATGACACTTAGAGGATTGCTACTTTCAAATCTTGTCTTCATCAAGAATTTGAAATGAAATATTTAGGTCCCCTGAGCTATTTTTAGTTCTTAAAGAATCTTCTGATGATTCAGGCTATAACTTATCTTAAGTCAAATCTGCTATTGATCTTATCTCTCGTGTAGAACTTACTAGCAATAAGATTGCTAGCACTCTACTTGACTCTACTGAGCATGTCTCTGCCACTGATGGAACTCCTCTGAATGATGGTTCACTTTATCGACAACTCTTTGGTAGGCTTATATATCTTACTGCCATTTGTCCAGATATTGCTCATGTAATTCACATTGTTAGTCAATTCATGTTTGCACCTCATACCCCTCACTTTTCTATTGTTCTTCGTATACTCAGGTACGTTCGAGGCACCTTGTTTAATAGGCTTCATTTCAGTCATTCATCTTCATTGGATTTATGAGCATACTCTGATGCCGACTAGGCTAGAGACCAATTAATCACCGATCTATCATTGGCTACTATTTCTTTCTTATTACATCTCTTATTTCTTGGCACAACAAGAAGCAAACAATTGTCTCTCGGTCAAGCACTAAATCATAATACCTAGCCCTAGCTAACACTACCTCCAAACTTTTGTGGCTACAATGGTTTCTACAAGACATCGATGTCACCTTTTCTTTAGCAATTTCTCTCTTTTGTGATAATCATAGCACCATGTAGATTGCTCACAATGATGTCTTTTATGAAAACTAAACACATCGAGATTGATTGTCATGTTGTGCTTTAGGGAACTATAAAACTTGTCTCAATCTCATTTCAAGCACAAACTGTTGATCTTATTATCAAATCACATCTGCCTCGACGTTTTCAAGATCTTCTCTCTTCGTCTTCACTATCACCTTGAGTTTGAGGGAGGATATTAACATAATCATTGGCAGTCAACTATCGACATGTAATTAGCCTTCATTTTCTCCTAGAGTCATGTATATTAATACTGTATAATATTTAATTGATTTGTTTCTTTAGTTAAAGTCACCTAGAGTGTATAAACAGATGAATGTCCATCACAATATAAACAGACAAAAATATGGAGAGCATTTCTACATTTTTTTCGTTCTCTATTTCTACAGTATCTAAATCGTCACTGCTATTAGTTGGATTATACATCATCGCTATTTGTCAGATTTATTTTTCCATATTAGATTCGGAATAAACTTGATATGTGCAAATTGATACATTATAAATAGGCTTTCTTATTTTATGGCGAAAAAAAGAAAGGTTATCTTATGTGCCGATGGGACCATTGTTTTGTGATTCACATCAGAAATCATAAGTGGATAATGAAATTGTAATCTCTTCTTCTATTGAATTATCAAACGATTCTCTGCATTAATGTACAAAGCATAAAATTTTCTCCTAACCTTTCTATTGTCGAGTACATCGATTACACTTGAATAATGCATGAAAGCATATGTTTTTTTTTTATAAAATGCATCAAACCGTAGGTTATAAGACATAGACTATGCACTTATGGGTTGGTGACTGAACTAAAAGAACGAAGAAACATTGAATCTATCGTGGCAAGGGGGTAAGCTGAAAAAGACTCCTGATTTCATGCAACTTCAAAAAGCCGCCCTTTGACTTGTGTCGCTGAGCTGGAAGCTGACCGTAGCCAACATTTAGGTTGCAAGAAACTTGGAAGTTCCTTAAACCTCCTTGAAAGTTGAAAATTAACTCCATATGCCTGAGCAACTTGTCCGGTCTAAGATGTGGTGTGCAAATGAGCTACAATGAGATTAAAATAGGTAGAAGATATGTGAGAGGACGAATTCTACATTGATAAACACCAAACAAAATTGCTGGCCGCCAAAGAAACTAGAAAGAGCCAAAGAAAAAGCCAGCCCGTAGTTAACAAATTTGGATCAACCACATTATCATAATCCCCTTTTTAGCATCTATAATTTCATCATTATTGTCTGAGAGATACCGATATTCCTTTCATTTTATCACTATTCCCATTTTCTACCTCATCTCTTAACCTTGAAACTTTTCCAACAACATTAAACTGTCAAATTTGTGGTCCACTATGTTGGATATCATCATCAGTCAATGTATATAAATTTATGGTTAATTATGTTGGATACTATATCCTAAATTATAACAATTACATCAATCACTTTTTACCCTTCAACATAATTTGAATATGCAAAATAAGGCCCCCATAATATGTATCTCGACATTGCCACAATTTTAGTTGAGAAAGCTGAAAGCTAAGCACTATTACACAGTTAACAACTTATACTAAAGTCCATAAACTCCTATTTACTTAAAAATAATCTTCTTTTATTGTCACCGAACAATAATTCAATCATATCTACCAAACTCATTGTGTGACATATTCAATATTTTAATTGCCCATTCACTCTTATACCTACCAATATATTCCACATAATTAACAGTAAACTTTTCCCATGACAAATCACAGTATTATCTTTATATGTTTCCAAATCATATCAACTCGAGCCTTTTTGGGACCATTAACGTAAATCATTAATATTTAAATCAAAACGATTACATAATCCTAAATAAAGAGTAGCGAAACATATAATATATTTTTATTAAAAATCAAATTTCTTATAAAACAATAACATTAATAAAAGAGACATTAAAAATCAAACCTTAATATATATATCACTGACCATTCTTCTTTTCTAAGACTTCACACATGGTTCAACATTGTAATGTATGCATGTTTTAATTATTAATCAATTTTTATCTAAAAAACACATTATAAAAGAAAACATATACTTTCTTATCACTCCACATTCTTCCTTCATAAAAACCAATGTCAATAAGACGAGATTCATAATTTTGTGGTCTCTCTCAACTCTATATGGAGTTGGTACCTAGGCTAACAAGTTTTAACATGCTCGGATTCCTTTATTTATGATTCCTACATATCCTTTAAGTTCTTATTTTTCAATAGCAAGGCATTATCATATTTTAGTTGACTATAATTTCATTAACTTTTAATTTATCATATTTATTAATCAACTAATTAGTTAATTTTCTATTCTTATTTTAACATTTAAAATATATTTAGTATTTTAAAAATAAATATTAATATAAATATTTATCTTTAAAATATCAATATGTTGAATGTTTTTTGTAAATTATAAAATTAGGAAGAAACCAAAAATAAAATCCAAATACAAATACAAAGTTTTGAACAAAAAAAGAAGAAGAAAAACTAAATAGGTCTAAATTAGTTATATGTATGTAATTTGTGGCTAACAAAAGAGATAAGATTACATATTATTGTCTAAAGAGCAAATATGAACAAAAGTTAGGTTAAAACAATTAATTACAAATATATTTAAGGGAGTTATGGGGAGCAAACTGAGACAAAAGACAGAGTGAATTCCTACAAAAACGAGACATTGAAGTTGATTTCTTACCAAAAGAAGATGGAGTGGAGAGGAGTCCGGGAAGTGGGAAAGCCCTCCATGAATCCGGTAACAATTTCATAGTTTGCCACGAGCGGTACAACCAAAGGAGCATCATATTCACCGTCTGTCTTGGCCATCCCCATCTATGTCAGTGTCAAACTTTCTAAGAAAACGCTTCTGGGTACTAAGTAGCTGTAATGTCAACTTCCCTCTGTGTGTTTAGATTTTAGACATCAAAAAGCTTCTTAGTTATGGGGTTATCAATTATTAATATTAAAAAAAGACTTATTCCTGTAATTCCAATTTCATAAAAATGTAATTTTATTAGTTGTTTCAAGGGTCGTTCTCGTTGAATTCTTCAATTTCTTCTTCAAGATAGCAGTTAATATATCGAAAATAAATCTTAAATTATATAAAGCATAAATCAGCTTTTTTTTTTTGGGTTATATTATATGATCGAAAGAAATGTTGAGAAAACGGAGTTAGAGAACAAACCAAGTAGTTAGAGGACCCCACAACAAAGCCTAAACGACACATTCTAATCAACGAAGAAGAATTGGTTTCATACTCGTTCCAAAAATGGGCACTTATTACGCGCTCAACTTTTTCAATAACTTTGAAAATTCTCACTTTCCTCCCTCTGTTGAGTCCTAAGTCCTCTCTCTCAAAGTTCCCGTCGTCGTGAAGAATTTCAGTGTATCGTCATTTTCTTTAACTAATTTCTTCCGCACTTCTCCACCATCTGACGCTCACGCTCTGAAGTCTGAGCCTCCGACTTGTCAACTCGCATCCAACGATGGGCCATTGCTGCAGCAAAGACCTAGTATCTGCCCCCTCTGACGGAGAAACTAAAGCCGGAAGCAACGGCACCACTGGCAACCACGTCAAGCCTCCTCCGTCGCCGGCTTCACTGAAAGCTCCATCGCAGCATTCAGTTGATCCTAACACCAACACCTACACTACTAGTCCATTCCCGAGTCCGCTTCCGGCGGGAGTGCGACCGTCCCCAACTTCAGCCAGGAAGTTCAAGTGGCCGTTACCGCCTCCGTCTCCGGCGAAGCCGATCATGGCGATCATGAGGCGGACGGGGCTGAAGAAGCAGAAACAGGGGACGATACCGGAGGATCGGGAGGGAGCGGCGGAGGAGGACGGCGAGGATGAGGAGCTGACGGCGTTGGACAAGAGTTTCGGCTACGCGAAGAATTTTGCAGGGAAGTATGAGTTGGGAAGAGAGGTTGGGAGAGGGCATTTTGGTCATACTTGTTTGGCTAAGGCCAAAAAGGGACAGCTTAAGGGACAAGAAGTTGCTGTCAAGATCATTTCCAAAGCTAAGGTGCGTTTGCGTTTGGGTTTGCTACTTCACTAATTTGTTTTTCAGCTTTTTTCTAGTGGGGTTTGTCAATTTAGCATACGAATTTGAAATCATCAAGCTTATTAATTCTGGTTGATTTTATCATTTATTGAATTGGGGAGTAGATGGAAAGTTTATAGTTTTGGTTTTGACCGCAAGGATTCGAGGATATTCTTATTGATAATGCGTGAAGAGGTCAGATGATAGTCTAGAGGCCTGTAATCAATTCTTGTAAAGGTTGTTATATTTCTAATCTTCCCATTACTATCTTCGGGGCTTTAGAGCTCATGAAATGAAATGAATGAAACAGAAAAATGGATCTTTTAGTGCATTTATGATGTCTAATGTGAAGATTTAGGAAGAAGAAATTTGCTTTACCAGGACAGATGCCTCATGCCACGAGTTATGCTAGATATGTTGCTATTAAGAATTCGAGTGGTTAAGCCATGGGAAATCAGAATAATGCTTGAACCTGCGGACAACGTTACAAGGAATAAATAATTTTCGGACTGATTTACATTCTGGGTCAAATTCTTCATCCATTTAAATTCTACCGGTTTTTCAGCTTCATATGATTTGTTGACAATTGAGATGGGTATAAATCACGATAGGGAACTGTACACTAGCATCACAATACCGAGCAAAACTTATTTACTGGGTTAGCCATCTAACTGTATGTCAAGCAATTAAAACTTGCATTATACTGCAGATCTGGTAGTTGCTTAGTTTCAGTCTTTTAAATGCCAGCTATCTATCCAAATACTTCTTCAAATTTGCAAACTATGAAGCTCTAAAACACATATTAGAATGAGGTTGAAAAATCTGCCATTTCTTGTCTATTAAGTCTTAAACGCATTCTTTTATCAAAAACAAAAAAAAAGTCTTAATCACATTCTGCAAAAATGCAAATGATATATTTTTCAATGGGAATATTGCACAGATGGGCTTTATTCATGCCACTTCTCCACATAGCCTTCATATCTTATGTAGTGCAAGTTTAAGTAACAGAAATTGTAGGCTAAAGGAAGATAGTTATCAACTATAACTGATTTATTGTTGTTGTATACAGTTGTTTGTTGATGTCTTTAATAATTCAAATCAACAAGTCTGATACTAAATGTTTTCTGTTAATACTGTTTAATTGTTTAATTTCAATCAAGCTGTTCTACTACTTTTCAATAATAATAATTTTTTCACTTTTTTCTGTTTTGGAGTAGATCTGTTTTTGATTTATGTCCTTTTAAGCTAATAACTGATTTTCTTGTAAATTGATTACTGTAAGATTCGTTATAGGTATTGGTAATAAAAAGAATGTCTATGCAGATGACAACGGCAATATCAATTGAAGATGTTCGTCGGGAGGTAAAGATATTGAAAGCCTTATCCGGACATAACCATATGATCACGTTTCATGATGTGTTTGAAGATGCCAAAAATATCTACATAGTTATGGAGTATGTATATCTTTCTGATATCCATTGGAATTGTCATCTAATCTCTATCTGCATTCATCTTTCATTAGGATGATCTTAATTCTTTTCTATGTCTTTGCTCTTATAAACTTGATAGTCATAACATATTCTATCTTGAGAATGGGAAATTTCTGAAAAGATTAATGAGAAAGCAGTTCTATTTTGTGTATGTTAATCTAGGCGCATTTTGGAGATGAAATGGTAAAATAGGTAGATAATTTTTTGATTGTTAGTAAAGGGATGTTCTTAATATTCATTATTGACCTTGTTGCGGGATCATCCTCTTCTTGGTTATGAATTCCATAAAGTTTGCCTACTTTTGGAGTCATTTTCTAATTTCTGGAATGAGAATTTTTCTAATTTTTTTAAAAATCTTTGCTACTAGATTATGTGAAGGTGGAGAACTCCTTGACAGAATCTTAGCAAGGTAATAAGAGAACAGTTTCTCATTACCCTTGTAAACAATGTGATTCTTCACTTGGTGCTTCAAAGTTCAAGTTGATACGATTACTTAATGCAATTCCCTTTTTCTTCTTCAGAGGTGGAAGATACATAGAAGACGATGCTAAAACCATTGTTGTCCAAATACTAAGTGTAGTTGCCTTTTGTCACCTCCAAGGTGTTGTGCACCGTGATCTAAAACCAGAGGTACAACCATTTGATCCAAGTAGCATGTATTTCTCTCTTCATGTGTGCATATACGTGTGTATGTATAAAGGCTCTTTGTCAATTGGAACCTCATATGCCATGAAAAATCATCTCAAAGGAGCTATCAGTCCTTTTTCTTACGTTTAACGAAGTACACTATTATCACTTGGCAGAATTTTCTTTTCACCACAAAAGATGAGGATGCTCCAGTGAAGATTATTGACTTTGGTCTATCTGATTTTATCAGGCCGGGTAATGTTTGGTTATTCATTGCATCTTTCAAGGTCCAATGATTATTTTGTTGTTTTAATATGGTGTCATCTGTACTTTCTTTTGATTACTTTATTTTTAAATCAACTCCTTGATACTAACTATATTTTTTTTGCTTATGAAAAATTTGCTTGGTTATGTTTAATGTTCTTATGTGCTTCGGAATACATTTTATTGTTTGAAGTTATAAAATATTTTTTATGGAGAGAAACAGCATATTATTGTGCATCAAGTTCCAGTACGAGAATCCATTCAGAAATTATCTCTTCGACAACAATTTCCTTTTAGTTTTGATAATTTCAAGTTATCTATAGCTCGGACATTGTATACGAAAAGTCATCATATATATACATATATATGTACAGATCAACGCCTTGATGATATTGTTGGCAGTGCATATTATGTTGCACCTGAGGTCCTCCATAGGTCATACAGTGTTGAAGCTGATATGTGGAGTATTGGTGTGATAACGTACATTTTGCTATGTGGAAGTAGACCTTTCTGGGCTAGAACAGAATCTGGAATTTTTCGTTCTGTGCTAAGAGCTGATCCTAACTTAGAAGACTCACCTTGGCCAGCAGTATCACCAGAAGCTAAAGATTTTGTGAAAAGACTTCTCAATAAGGACCATAGAAAAAGGATGACTGCTGCACAAGCTTTAAGTAAGTTGTTTGATGGAACTTTTGAAGTATTTGGTTTTCTATTTCTCAAATTTGACAATCTGTTTGAGTAACATTTTGCTCTCTATATATGCTGGTAGTTGACCAGTTTGTTGGTGCACTCATATGCAGCTCACCCATGGTTACGAGATGAAGATAGAACTGTGCCATTAGATGTTCAGATCTACAAATTAGTTAAATCATATGTTCGTGCAACACCTTTCAAGCGTGCAGCATTGAAGGTAATTACAACACCCAGAACTTCTTAATCAACACATCCCCCAACCACCAGAAAAATAGTGAGAAAAAGAGAGTTCATCTATGAGCAAAAGAGTCAGTCAGTTCATGTCTTAAGTTATGAGTACTTTTGCAAGATGTATATAGATCTTACCAATACCTATTTCAGGTATCATTAAGTGAAATAATCATTTTTTTTCTTTGGAGCAAATTGACTTACCACCTGGAGACCAATTAAGTACAACCTTGACATCTCTCGCTATAGTACTTGTATCCTTTCTTGTCTGATATTGATCCACATTGCAGGCTCTTTCGAAAGCTATTCCAGAAGAGGAGCTCGTTTATGTTAAGGCTCAGTTTAATCTCTTGGAGCCAAAAGATGGACTTGTGTCTATAAATAACTTCAGAGTGGTTGGTTTATACTTCTCTTAGCTTCTATTCGCTGAGAAGAATTTTTGAAACTTCGATGGATGTTCTTATTTGCTAAACATAGTGTTTTGTAATTATTGAGAAAACCAAATATGACTCTTATGGCCATTAGTCATACAATAAACTCATTTCTCTCTCTCTGACGCACCTCGAGGAAATGCAGGCTTTAATGAGACATGTTACTGATGCCATGAAGGAGGCAAGGATTTTTGACATTTTAAATGTGGTATGATTTCTTAATTTATATTGCCTACACCTTCCAGTTTTATTGCCTATGTATAGCAACGCTATAGTGTAGTTCTCTTATTACTAAATTTCAGCTTATTACTTCAGATGGAGCCACTATCATACAAGAAATTGGGGTTTGAGGAATTCTGTGCCGCCACAATCAGTCCATATCAGGTTGAGGCCCTTGAAGAGTGGGAGAACATTTCCAAAATTGCTTTCGATTATTTTGAACAAGAGGGAAACAGAGCCATATCAGTGGAGGAATTGGCACTGGTGAGCCGATTACAAGTTAAAACTATGTAGTGAACTTAATAAGAATGTGCCTAACTGCAGTATTTATGCAGCAGGAAATGAATCTGGGCCCTCAAGCTTTTTCTATAGTCAAGGATTGGATCAGAACTTCTGATGGAAAATTGAACTTCCTTGGATATACCAGATTCTTACATGGCGTGACAATACGCAATACAAATGCAAAACAGCGATAGCATAGCCAATGATTCTATTCTCTCTCTCTTATTTCTTTGGTCCCCTTTTTTTTTTTTGAGAATTTCTTGATATAGCCCCAATATTATTCAGATTTTAGATTGTAAGTTGTATAAGTTAACGTTTAGACAGGAAATTGTGAAATGAAAGTTGTATGATTTCAGCCATGGTGGTGTGAATGTTGTGTCCTCGTGGCCACAGCCACAGTATACTTGAGCGAAGGTGAGATTATTCCATGTGTAATGACCAATTTGTATGCCAACGCCTGTTCCCTTGATAGAAGTAATATTCATTTTCTTACTAATGATCCAACTTTCATTTTGGATACAGTTGCGTTCTAACTGGAGTTTGAGTTTTACTTTCGAAGAATCAGTCACAAGTCTAGCCCAATAGACGCGTCAATTAAGTCGGAAAGTGAATAGACGCGTCATCTGATGTTTAATCTAAGGATTGCAGCACATGTTTATAAGAAAGTGAATAACTTGCTGAAAGAAGCCTAGGCTCAATTGTTAGGAATGTGTATTTTTGTAGGAAGAAGGAAATAAAACTGATTGATCCTTGATGTTGGGCCGTGAAATTTTATTTATTTTAGTAAACATGAATTGAATGAATCTGGTAATCTTGTGGATAAATCTTTTAATTGGAGATTTATTAGTAAGTCAAGTTTAGAAGGGTTTATTACATGGATTAAAGAAAATTGGAAGTATTAAATGGAAGAATTAAGATTAAGTTAGAGTATAGTACGGTGTAAGTTAAATTGAAGAATTAAGAATGCATAGGGGTATTTTGGGTAGATTACTTAAGGATAGAAGCACTAAGGCATTAAAGAAAGGTCAATTTGGACTTTTAACACTCACTAAGGGTAGAATGAAAAGAGGAAAAGATTGTCTTATAAATAAGAAGACAAAAACGTGAAGTAGGGAGAGGAAATCGAAAAAGTAAAAGAGAGACTAGGTCCTGATTTTTCATAGTCTTAAAGAGAAAATCTGAAGTTACTCAATAAGGGAAAAAGAAAGAGGAAAAGAAGAGCTTTCTTTAGAGCCAAGAATCTCTTTATTTGGTGAGGATTCAAGGTAAGTTGCAAGTTAATCTCTTGGAGTTTTAAAAGGTTTTTGGTTCAAAGAGCTTAAGAAATATATGAGTTTAAGTATTCTATGATCTATTTTAGTGAATATGCCTTATGGGTTGTTCAAACCCGAATTTCTGTTGAATGGGAATTGTGTCTTTTGTGAAGGAAATCAAGGAGGAGTTCAAGAGAGGAAAAATGAGCAAAGGGAAAGACTTTCTAAATCCAATACCTAAACAAGCAAGGTTGTCAAGGTGAGTTACAGTTTTATGATTAAGCAATAGGCCATTAAGGTGTTCTTTTACATGAAAAAAATGAACGATTTCAACTACCTCATGAACATGCATTATAACTCTTTGAATGCTTTGAAAAGTGTTATGTGTTTTG
>JAOQMS010000178.1:11176241-11187457 GCA_027563885.1 Erythroxylum longipes
AAGTTATGGCCTTTATAAGATAGCAGAAATTGTATAGGAGTACCAATTTTTAGCAGAAATGGAAATTTTCACTGAAACGATTATTCTGTATCTATACAGGCTGAATTAGACAAAATTGTATTCACAAAAGTTGTAGATATTTTTCTTAGCTTTCTAACGACATATAGTTTGTAATTTTTGGATTTTTGGATTGAAAGTTATGTTGTCTAGAAGTAAGGTTGTAATAATAGGGCAGTCACGATCGTGACACAGTACGATCGTGACAGTCCCAGAATTTAAGAAAGTCCCGATCGAGATGAATCACAATCGCAACCGTCCCGAAATTTTTCAAAAAATCGCAATCGCGACAGTCCCAATATTTTGCAAGGTCGCGATTGTGACACAGTACGATCGTGACTCTCCTCGTTTTTTTCCTGCTACTATTCATTAAAAGTAGCGATCGTAACATGGTACGATCGCGACTTTACTGTTTTCTGTGCCCTCTCACAGGCGTGAGAAATGAAAGTCACACCCGTGACTATTCTGGTTAGGAATTAAGATTTGTCATTTCTAAATCTAAATTGCTATAAATTCTTTTTACACCCAAATCATTTATTCTTTGTTCATTTTTGCTATGGAAAATTTTCAGTAAATTGTGGGGTATTATTTTTACTTTTTCTATGAATTTTATTTATTTAAAATCATTATTATCTATTTCTTTTATTTTGATATTATCTATTAATTGTGTATTAACTGTTTTTATTAAATCATTTGTTTTTGAATAATTTAATTTTATGTCTAAAATCATTCTATGATCTCATCACAAATCTTCCTTGTCTAAAATTCAATTAAATTTAAATGTCATATGTTATTTTATTTTTTTTATGTTCCCAAATTTATTTGTTTTTATTATTGCAAATAAATTTCAATGGTGACACTTAGTCGCCATAAAATCCATATGGAGACCCGGGGCCAACAAAAAACCCATAATATACAGGATTACCTGATCTAGTTTCGAAGAGTTGGTGAAGAGAAAGAAGTGAATGAGGAGGGAAAGAGACAAAGGAGCCAATTGAGGCTACAATACCTAATTTAGGGAAACCATAACAAGCTAGACAAGCATCAAAAAACTTAGGCTTTAGAGTTACTCGAATCCCTAATTCAATTGTAAAAACACGAAATAGTAATTAATCAGGCATTAGATTCAATGTTCACACAGAGAGATTTTACATAATTACATATAGAAATCCTCCAATTATAAAAGCTATCAATCCATAAGAATCCAAATACGTATTCAAGCTCAAAATCACTAAAAGAATAAAAAGAAGAAAAATTTTGATGAAGAAATGGTTAGTGACGACCCAAAGGAAACCAATGAATGGAACAGATTGACTAATTCTAGAATATAGAGACTGACTATACATTAGGTTACTTGACAATGTTGATGGAGACAGGGCAGGCCTAAATGGTAGGATTTGTATGTCATAAAATGAGCTCGTTCAATTTCGAAATCGTACTCCATTGTTGAGGAGATCAAAGCCAAAGTAAAGAGACGCGAAGAATATAAAAGAAGAATTAAGGAAAAGTCTCAAAATTGTTAATATCATTTTAATTTTTATTGATTTTTTAACATGAGGCAAAAGTTTATTATTATTATTTGCTATTAATATTATTACAGGCTACAGTTTGGAAGTGTTAAATTATGTTAATTTTAAGCAATATATTTTAAAATGTTACAAATATAGTGTTGCTTAAAGTACTTTTTGTTGTAGTGTAAGGGTAAGTTTATTATTATGATGATACTTAATTCACTTTAATTAGTTGGGCATTATATTAACGACAAGTTTTAGTTACAAAAGATTTAAAATTTATGTGACGAAAAGATTTCTCGTTACAATTATTTTAAAATTTGTGTGATAAAAAGATTTTTTGCCACTATCATTTTAAATAATAGTGAATATAGTAGTTCATATGCTACTGTGACGATATATTATTGCCACTAACTATTTTTGCTTATATTGACGACAATCGTCGTCCCATAAAAAATATCAATTAAGTGACAAATAATTTTCCCTTCAGAATAACAAATAATAATAGTAACAATAATTTATTTTGTCAGAATTACCTTTCATTCTTGCTAAAATGGTGTAAGCGCTAAATATTTAATACTCTTAGTGACAACTTAAGAGTGACAAAGCTATTATTGATACTAATAACATATTATTAGTGACAAGAAATTATGAAAGACTCGGTATTGTCATATTTACTATACCATTAGTGACTACGTAATAATTTATCACAAATAATGAAAATAATAGTGACTTACAAATTTTTGGTCACAATAACTATCATATTTTTAACAAAATATTTAAATGTCAGAAAAAGAATGTCACTAAATATCTTAAGTCCTGTAGTGAGATGCTTAAGGGTTCTTAGTTTATTATTTAAATATCACCATGTTACCCCTCCACTTATTATGCTATTCACAAATGCATCTTTTGTTAACCTTTTAAATTAGACCAAATGAGTGATTTAAAAAACTTTTAAATACATTTTCACAAATACACCTCTAAAATAGATTTTAATGGATCAAATGAGAATATGCAAATTTTCTAAATAGATTTATTTATATAAATTAACTTAACAATTTATAGTAGACTAAAATAATTGTGAAAATTTATCAGGAATTTTTTTATTAGTTCTTATCTTTTTAAAATATATGATAATGATAATTCAATAGAAAATAAATATATAACACTTTTTGTGAACAATCAAATTTTAAACATTTCACAAGTCTGTCATTAGCAATTTAATTTCCATATTATGCTCAACTACATAAAACTTTGGACGAGAATGGGAGAATTTTTTATCTTTCCAAATTTATCCGAATAGTTGGTTCATGTACCGCATTTGGACAAATTAACTGATACTAGTTGTTTCCAATCGGTAACTCAGCTAAGAGTCCAATGCATCTGCCAAACTATCAGTTGCCACAGTGAATGGACGTCCCTCTAATGTGCAGTGACCTTCCAACGATATACAACTACGAATATGGATTATGCTTCGAAAGTCAACATCTTTTGTGGTAATCTTCGCCCTCAGGAAACATGCCCCTCAAGGTTCACACACAATAGGTTAAAGATGACATGTTATATATTGGAATATATATATGTTTTTTTCATGGTAAGCATCTTTGCGTGTGAGGAATTCTGAACCGGAATCGATGGTCTGGAAGGAACATTACATGCCATCCAGCTTTGTTCTCAACGTTGCCATGGTAGGGTTTTACGGAGTAATTACTCTGGCCCTTGAATTCCTGAATTTTTGTTTTTGTTCTGGGTGAATATGCAAGAAGATTACATCTAATAGAGAAGACGTTTGAGAAGCTGCAAAACCACAGTTAACGAGGCAATAAGTTCTGTTATAAAACCTTAAACTACGCGCAATTAAACAGAAAATTAAGAATGGAAAAAAAAATTTAAGCTAAAAAAAGTTGTTTCAACTTTGACCAGAGCGCGAAACATTTGTACCAAAACATATTTGATTATTACTCAGAATTAATAGTTTTTCCTTGTTGCACGTACTCGTTCAACTCATGTCACGCTCGTATACTGACGATCCTGTCCATTAATTCTTGTCTCCGTCCTTCCTCTTCCGGCCGCCATTGGTCACCAGATGACAACTGACAAGCGTCTTCACTTGCCGCTAACGAATCGGCGATAGGTCTAATGACCAAAATGCCCTCTCCGACCACCGCCAGAACTAAAGTGGTGAAGAACACGAGAAACACAAAGGCGGCAAAGGGTGTTTCCTCTGGCTTCCACAACAATGATAATGCAAGGGCTACGATTTCCAGAGGCAATGTTACCATCACCGCAAAGGCAAGCCAATAAAGTCGAGTCCTCAAACCCTTGTTGATTACAAGGGTTACAGCTTTATAATATGATAAGCTGAAGCCCATCAAGTACCAGATCCCAAAAGCACCGAATATTAGTGTATTCATTAAAGGGTATGAGCACAAAACTGTTTCCTTCTCAAGAGTGCTCTTTGAAATCACCGAACTTCGCCAAAAAATCGGTGGTAAAAGACCCTCTATCGTTGACGTGAACAAAACCACAACCTGTAACGAGAAAATGGGCAAGCAGGTTACGGAAATGAAGGCAATAGCCCAGGAGCCTCGTGGGGTATTTTTCTTGATCGACACGTTTACGAGGAAGAGCAAAACCACAAGGAAACCAGGCTCGAAGAGTCCTAATGATAGAGCGACGTGGAGTTTACAGAGGTTGGCTTGTTGTGAGAGGTCTAGGGAAGGGAAAAACGGATATAGATATCGGCGGCGAACGATGGGTAAGCGAAGAAGGTCGTTGAGAGCCCAAAGGGTGATAAGGAACACGAGAAGAAACCTTACGGCCCAGAGGGAGTTGAAATGTTGTAAATGGTAGGAGTAGCGCGATTTGAGGTGGAGATAGAAGACGAAAGCTAAAGCGACGAGAGAGAGGAAGAGAAGACCGGTGATTAAGCTGACAGATGCCAAGTCGAAGGCGGAATTCAGGATTAATAATAAGGAGTAAATGTTGAACATGGCATGTATGATTAAACGCTATAAGAGATGGTCTTGATGATAAATACAACAATGGCTAAAAGAAAGGTTGGTATTGGAAATAGTCAGCAGATTCAGATACAATAGTAATAATAAAAATAAAGGTGGTGGGAGTAGAGGCGGAGAATTATGGATATTGATATCGAGGATAGCCAAAAACTTGGAGAAAATGAGATGGTGACAGAGGCGGTGGTTGGTGGTCGGAAGCGGGTGGAGGGGAAGAGATGGCGGAGGTTAGTTTTCTGTCCCCAGTTCCCAACCGGCGGAAAAAAAACAGGCTGTTCCAATAACTAGCAAGGAAAGATCTTTTGGTGGAGAGAAAGAGTAACGGAGGGAAAGACGAGAGGACAAAAAACGACAAAATAGGGTTTGTGGAGTTTCAATCAGATGTTTTGTGCCACTTTTTCGGGATTGTATGGTTAAGTAAATGGCTTTTGATGAGTTGGCTTTAGGTACAAACCATGTTGCATAAACTAATGAATGATTCTTGAGGTTTTGATCTGTAAGAATTTGGGTGATGTATACTCATGTTTTAACTGGCATATCAGTTACAGAAAGACAAGAATGAAAAACTTTCCCAAGTTGTCTGCAGGCACCTCGTTGTATCTTGTAATAATTTGTTAGTAGTTACCTACCAAAAAAACATATTGCTTAATTGCATGTTTGTATGGATTTTATGGATACACCTAAATGATTATATTTAATATTAATTTGAGTGTCTTCAAAAATTTTGATCACCTTGAGCAGATGAGTTACCAGTTAAATGATCACCACATGTCTAGTTATAATGTCCAGTAACAAATAATTGTTAATTTATGACTTTCATATATCATTTTCAAATCCAATAAAAATATTCAATTTAATTTTCTATCTTTTACTTGATTTCTTCCGATTTTAATAATTTATTTATAAATTTTGGTTTTAATTTTGTTATCATTTTTTCATAATTTAATTTATTGTTAACTAAATATTTACCACTTAGTTATATAACATTATTTGCTAATAAGAACTATGACTAATATGATTTAATTATTTAATTTATTTCAATTATATAGTTAATTTAGAATGACAAAAATATTTTAAAATACATTTTAAATTTAAAAAATCCTTAAACTACATAAATTTCAAATTTTTGAAATATTTATTTATGAAAAAACTTTTTAAATATCGCACACTTAATTTAAAATAACAAAATCAGTTTTAATAATTAAATAAAATATTAAATTTAGCAAATTTTATTTAGTTTAGCTATTTATTTTAATAAAACATAATAGACTGTTATTAATGTTTATTAATAAATATTGTATAATATGCTAAATAAAAAAAATTTAATTAATTCATAAATTTAATTTATATTTTTAATTTAATACTTGGTTATTGTTATTAGTAATAAAAGTATAACTACATTAATACTAACAATCAAATAGTTTTGTTTTTATTCAGAAAAACACAAATTAAAATTAAGAAATGAAAACAAAAAGGTTAAAGGAAAACATATAATAGAATTGAACAATTCCTTAATTAACAATATTATTGTTTTATATTTGTTTATTAATTATCATTAACTAGTTATCAATGGAAAATAAAAATCTTTATATTGTTTTGTTGAACTTATATTTTCTTTTCAAAAAGGAAAGAAGGAATGAATTAATAAATAAAGAAGTTTACATCCTCAAAGGAGGTTCATGGGATAAACCCTGAATACAAAGAAGCACAATGTATACGCCTAAAACACAAAAGAGAACATAAAGTATGTAAGTAGCACATGACTTAGAGATTCAATGAACATAGTAGAGTGGAACTACAATCTGATGCAAGGTTCTTTAGTAAAATAATTTCTCGAGTCCCATTTATAGCTTCAATGATAAGTGCATCTACGGTTTTGCATTTGGATTCAAACTTTCTCAAATTCCTTTCTTTCCAAATTGTACACAATCCCACAACCAGTAAGTAAATCAATTTGTTCGTCACAAGAATAAAGGCTTGTGTGGCTAACCAATGTACAATGATGGAAATAGAATTATTAGAATTATTCCATAAGAATTTTAGCTTCATCTGTACCAAATAAACTTAGAAACTGGACACATGAAAAATAGATGATGGAAATAGAATTATCAGAATTATTCCATAAGAGTGTAGCTTCTGTTGATGTCAATGTAAGAAAGTCTATCAGCAGTATTAAGCTGATTCTTGATAAAAAGACATAGAAGAAAAGATGCCTTTATAGGAAGAATATTGTGCCAAATGATTATCCTACATGTTACTTTCAGATTCCTCATTCTAAGCATATCCATAGTAAACTTGCTAGAGAGTTTACAAGTTGGAAGGTCTCTCTAATAATAGGTGTCTGCATTGGATGATTATGGGGAATATTGTGGTTGCAGCTGGCTAAGAGGAGCAGGAAGTCTTTAGGAGTTACCATCAATGAATGAACTGAGTTTAGTATAAAAGGGAAAAAGAGAGATCATTGATGGGGGTAGATGATGGATAAGAGAGCCCTGACCTAACCAATTGTCAAAACATAAAGTGGTTAGTAACCCATTGCCAACTTTAAACTGAACATCATCCTGGATTAAACTCCGCAGGTGCAGTAATTGATTTAAGAAGTAAGAGTTAGAAGGACTCTTACTCATCTCCCAAATAGGAATAGGAAGTAGGAATGGATCCACCTAATCTATAGTGATTTTTTATCTTTAAGTATCCAACAAAATCTCGTAAGGATGAGAGCTTGATTACAGACTTTAATTGAACTAATGCTTAACCCTCCCTCATCTTTAAGACAACATATGTTTGTCCACTTCACCTTGGCTGCTATTCTATTTCCATTAGAATGATTCCATAGGAATTTCTTGAATAATCTTTCCATTGTCTTGATGACTCCTTTGGATAAGAAGATATGTGAACTCTAGTAGATGTGTAAAGAATTGGGCATTGATTTAATAAGTTATACCTTCCCTGCATAGGATAAGAATTTATTCACCCATGAATGAATTTGGCTTTGAATTTTTTCAATGAGTTGAATGCATTCAAGATAGCTCAACCTCCTGGTGGAAATTGGAAGTCACAAATAAAGCAGTGGAGGAGTCTTCATTGACATACCAGTAATGGAAGCGATTATGGATTTAATAGAAAAGGTGGCTTTGGAGATAATAAACTGACTTTTGTTGAGATTGGCCTGCAATATAGATAAAATTTTGAATCTCTCCAGTTCCATTATAAAGGTTTGCATTTAATCAGGCTTAGCATTGCAAAAAAGAAGAAGATCATTTGCAAAAGACAGAATGGTTGGTCTAAGCTTTTTGCACAGATTGGTTGATCTAAGCTTTTTGCATCTTGTATGGAATTTAAAGTTGAGATTAGCCTCCACATCAAGCTTGATGATGGAATTTAGAATTTCCATGCAAAGTATGAACAAATAGTGGGAGAGAGGACCTCCTTACTTAATCCCTTTAATTGCCTAAAAAGAAGTAAATGGACCTCCATTGATGAAGACAGAGAAACTAGAAGTGGAAATGCATTCTTTTTGCTTCTTGATGAATATTGTTGGAAATTTATCGGCCTCCAATACCTTCCAAAGAAAACTCCAACTCACACAATCAAAAGCTTTGAGGAAATCAACTTTAATAGTACAATTAGTAGAAGTATTGGATCTTGAATAGCCCTTTAGCAGTTCTTGAACAATGATAATATTGTCACCGATTTGTCTATTGCCTATGAAGGCACTTTTGTTGTCACTAATAAGTAGAGTGAGTACTTTTTTTCAATCGAGCAGTAAGGATCTTGGATATGATATTGTATAGAAAATTGGTGCAAGCAATGGAGCTAAACTCATTGAAAGAGGAAGGGTGAGTACCTTTGGGAATTAAACATTGGAAAGTTCTATTAATCTCTTTGAGAAGCTTACCATTGATAAAAAAAATCATGTAACAGCCTGTTTGACATAAGTCCTAATGATATTCCAATATTGTTTAAAAAAGAAACCATTTATCCCATTTGGTCTAGAAGCTTTCATACCATCCATCTTGAAGACAATATCCTTAATTTCATTGTCTTTAATTAGTTTAGTGAGGAGTATACAATCCTCCTGAGAGATCTTCATAGTGACTATATCTATAAGGTCAATACAAGGGCTACATTTAGAAGTGCCAAATAAAGAAGAGAAATACCTTATAGCTTCCAATTAGATATCATTCAGATTTTGTAGCTGCTCTCTCATATGATTGGTAATTAAGGTAATCTTATTTTGGTTTCTTCTAGCTAGGATGGTATTGTAGGAAATTTTGGTACATGTTTCTCCATCTTTGAGCCAATGGATTCTTTCTCTTTATTTGAGCAAGGAGGAATGATTGCTAACTGCTAGCATATAATGGGATAGAACTTTCTTTGGAAAGTAAAATAAGGTCTTGTGGAGAGATTGCACTAAGTTTATAGATATCAGCGAGCTCCTTTCTGAGCAAAGGATGATGATGGGAGTGTGGTTTAAGAATGAAGGATCTCTAAAATTGGCAATGTTGTTAGGGAACTGAGCTAACCAATTAGCATTAATAAGAGCTTGATCTAATTTCTTCCTTATGAACCAAGTAGATTTTTGCTTGTTGGACCAGGAGAATTGGTTTCCAATTTGTTTCAAATCCATTAATACTAGCTTCTCCATACATTGGGGAAATCATCTGAGAAGTTTTTAAGATTGCAATTACCTTGGGATTCAAATCTGTACATGATTGAATTGAAATTACCACATAACATTCATGGTTTGTCTGTGTTGTTGCTGAAATGGATCAATTTGTTCCATAAATCCTTCCTCTAAAACACAAAGTTACTAGCATATATAAAGGAGATAAGGATATTTGTTTTATCTTACAAAAAATGTAATTGGAGATGCATAACCTAATTAATTGCATTGAGAACATTTACTCGAGTAGCATCCTCTCTGTAACATACGATAATTCTTCTATAGTGATGATGAGAATGATTGGAAAACATTTTCCATTGAGGCCCTAAAAGATTCAACTTGGAAAATTTTTCAGGCTTTATTTTTGTTTCAAGTAACCCTATAACTAGAGGCTTTTCCCTCAAGAAAAAATCCCTTAAAGCAGCTTGTTTAATAGTGCAATTTAATCCACATACATTCTAAACTACAATGGATATATTAAAAATTACTTTTGGAGCCTTTTCCTTTGCTCCTTTGGGATCTTTCTTTTTTCCACCATGAAGATTTGGTCTTTATGTTCTTCATAACTTGTTATACACCAATTGGTTTTGTGAGTATGAGAGAGGGGATGAGATCACAAAAATAGGCTACATTAGTGGTTTGATTAGTAGCAATAATTTCAGGAACTGTCATTGGAAGAAACAATTCTGAAGAACCCTCCAAAATAGCTAGATCATTAGCTTGAGAAACTAATTGAGATGTCTAATTATCTTTAACATGTGTCGGTGAATAATAAGAACTCTCTAGTTATATCTTTGTTTTCATCTTGGATTGGTTTAACTTAACATTAGTGGTTTGATTAGTGATAAGAATTTTGGGAGCTGTCATTAGAAGAAAAAATTCTAAAAAAACCTCAAAAATAGCTAGACCATTAGCTTGGGAAACCAAATGAGAAGTTTGATTTTCTTTGGCATGTCTCAATAAATAGTGGACAGAACTTTCCAGCTGTATCTTTGTGTTGATCTTAGATTAGTCTAGCTTAAAAGATGGTTCAATTTTGTCCAATTTGATGGTACATAAACCATTAGTGACTATGGAATCAACGACATTCATTGAAGTTACATTATCATCCAAACATTGTGTGATAACAGCTAGTAGCTCGTCTGAATTTTCAGTGTTCATCAATTCATGATAAGTTCTAGATTTGAAGAGACGGCTAATAGCTTTCCATACCTTACCATTTGACTTGTTAGGGGGTGTCAATTGATAGGAAATTGCAACACTATCTTCATAAAGCTTGTTACCTTCACCCAACTTTATGATAGGAACTTTAGTTGGCAGCTCCTTGGACATTTCCACACTAACACATATGCGAGCATACCCAATTCTTCGCTTCTTGGCATTGTTTTCATCTATGCAAAGGGGCTTTCCAATGAAGATAGCTAAGGCACAAAGGCCTTATGTAGTCCAATACTCAAGAGGTATTCTATGAAAGTTAATCTAAAGAGGAAAAGTTTGAATTTTGATATTTTTCAAGTTCAAACTTAAATTCCAAGCTTGCAATAAAAGGGGTTGATTCCCTACATGCCATAGTCCCTTCTCAAGTATCCTATTAACTAGGGAAGTTAAAGTGAATCTAAATAGAATAATATTGTCTTCAGTTAAGAGAACATCCACTAAATACCCAAAGTGTGCATAAGATGCATAGAAGCTTTGAAAACCACCATTTGGGGAGAGACTCTCGCATTCCAATCTTCCCGTTCAATTGTATTCTTCTATTAATCAAGCATAAAACAATTATTTATTGTGTCAGACCCCGTTATCGGAGTCTAACTCTGGCTTGCTTGCTTGGTTTGATACCACATCTGTCAGACCCCGTTATCGGAGTCTAACGCTTTCATGCATGCTCGCTCTGATACTATCATGCATGCAGACTATCGTAATACGTAAGTTATCACCCAACGATAACACCTTGATCACTTTCGG
>JAOQMS010000178.1:11194910-11204924 GCA_027563885.1 Erythroxylum longipes
TTTGTTTCACGGTGTAAACTTCGGTTTCTCCGTTTCGTTCCACGGAACTCTCGAGCCATTATGTTTGTGCATTGCATCTTGAATTGTTGAGTATAAAGCATGATTGAGTTTCATGGTTTGATTATAAATTGATCTTGTAATCTGATTTGTGAGTTGAAGTATTCCATGTTTATGTAAAATTGTCAAATTTAAAATGTGATTGTTGTGATCTGTTGAAGTTCAAAATAATACTATATATATATATATGAGTGTGTGTTGGAATTGTGTGTGGTTCATTATCACTGGCTATAAACATATTATCCACTGAGCTTCCTAGCTCACCCCACAAATTTTTCTCCTCAGGTGAAGAATCAGCAGATTATTATTGAGCCTTGCAAAGTTTTGGCAATCTCCAAGAATTTCAGACTTTTTGTAACTAAGTTAGTGAGAATCATTTTTGGCGACCTTAGAAGCATATTAGCATAAATATTTCTGATTGTGTTTTGTAATTATGATACTGATATGGTATTCTGATATGGAGTATGAAGATGTGTATCAACTTGGTTGTTGTAAATTGAAAGTGAAAGTTACATAATTTCTCTGATATATGTATGTATGGATATACATGCAGATTCTCTTCTGTTAAGTTGGCTTTGGGTCGAATGTTAGGAGATCTTTGGATAGACTTGCTGAAGTAGATTGGTTAATAAAGGAGTTTTGTATGTATGGAATTGAATGTTTGTTTCGGGTCTTTTGGAATTTGAAATGGAAATGTAGGTTGACAGATAAATGAAAACAGAAAATAAGAATAAAATGTGATCTAAAACTTTAAGGAATAAACTGTATTGATCTAGGCAGAATTAGACTAAGTGGTCTTCATAAAACTTGTATATTATTCTTTTAGCTTTCTAATGGTATAAAGATTGAAATTTTTGGACTTTAGACGCAAAATTTATAGCCTTTATAAGATAGCAGTATTGGTATTAGTATAGGTAGTGGCACAAATTTTTTGACTGAAATGGTAATCTTTACTTAAACGATTAAACTATATTGATACAGGTTTAATTAGACAAAACTGTCTTCACAAAAGTTGTATATATTTTTCTTAGCTTTCCAACTATGTAAAGTTTGAAAATTTTGTATTTCTAGATTGAAAGTTATATTATTTGGAAGTGAGGGTGATCAACTGGGAAGTCACGATCGCGACGAAGCAATCGCGACAATCCCAAAATTTCTCAAAAGTGGCGATCGTAACAAAGCACGATCACGACTCCCCTCGTTTTCTTTCCACTATTCACTATATGTCGCGATCGTATCGTGCACAAGCACGATCGCGACGCCTCTCTATCACGGGCATGAGAAATGAAACTCACACCTGTGACTTTTTCCTCTCCAAGCCATTAAATGAAATTCAATTCCCCTTCTTTGTTTTTATCTCTCACAGACGTGACAGTGAAGAGTCACGCCTATGACTCCTCTTTTGCATTTTGATATTCCATTCCTTAATGCAATTGCAAATTATTCACTTAACACCTAAATCCATTTATTCTTTATTCACTTTTTGCTATGATGTTTTTATTAAATTATTAGGTATTGTTTTTACTTCCCCAATGAATTTTTATTTATTTAATATAATTATTAATTATCCATTTATTAATTATCTATTATTTTATTTCATTTTATTTTTATTAGTATATTTAGAAAGGGGGTTCCTCCATGACATCTTTTAATTTATTTACATGTCAAGCTTATTTTAGGCCATTTATTTTAATTGTTGTGTATTTATTTTGCTTCCGCCAAGGAATAAGAATATTATTTATTTCTTTTATTTTGATATCATCCATTATTTATTTATTTTATTATTAATTAATTGTTTATATTAATTCATGATTTCTTATAATTCAATTTCATGTCTAAAATCATTTTATGACATTTCAGTTATTATTTGTTTATATCAAAAAAGTCCCACTATAAATTTCCTTGTCTAGACTTTAATTAAATTAAATGTTATATTTTATTTTATTGCTAAGTTCTCAAATCTATTTATTATTAATTCCAATAAATCTCAATAGTGGCACATAGTCGCCATAAAAATCCATATCGAGACCTAGGGCCAACATTACTAGAAGGTTTTCTTTGACATCTTTTACTTCCTATCTTGTCCAATTGACTAACTTACGTCTCCAAATTGTGAATGGATGCTCTATATGATTAAACCTATTTTTCAAGCTCTCCTAATCTATCCAATTTTTCTAATTGTGCATATATAGAAGACATAACTACCTGAGCATCCATTTCATACCATTGCTTTATGAAGGTGATGGTTGTTGAAACTGAGGTTTACAATAGTATCCATGTGCTCACTTAGGTCCTCCTACTTCAAATCCTTACTTCTTCCATAAAATAGTGATTCCTCCACCCTAAATGTATACATATTAGAGAAAGGATCATTCATAACTTGTTTTACTCTATAAAAATTCATGTAATTTACCTTTTTATAGTAGTTTGAGATCAGCACATATTTATGCATTCACGGGAAGGATGCCCATATATGTCATATGGATAGTAAGCCTACCTAATGCCTATATCTCGGCTCATAAACATCTTTATTTGGTTCAAAATATCATCTATTTTTATTCCAAGTTTGAAATGCTTAAAACTCATAAAGGGAAGCCTTTTCACCACTGTTAGCCAAGTGAAATAATATCATCAAACACTCATAAACTCATATAACAAATTGACATAGAGACCAAAATTTATGATCATTAAGTATAATTATAGAAGCATCCCTTCCAACATTTAACCTAGCTTGCTAGATGCAACTCCCTTATTACTTTAAAAAATTTATATCATCTCTTTCTTTATTTGAAAAAAAAACACTAAAATGATAAGAAATTACTTGTAAATCTTGCAATGGTAGGACAACATAAATTCCTACTATAGGTAAAATTCTTTCTCATCAAATTCAAAACTTATGTATGATTATAGATGAAATTAGTTACTTTTCTTACTTTCTGCATAGTTTCATCAATAATAGGAAAGTATTTAATATCTCCTATATTTTCTAGCATTAAGTCAAAGCAATAGTAAGAATTATACCTATTTGTCAACTTTTCCTAACTACTTTATTAGTAGCATTATTATTAGTGATGAATTGTACATCACTTTTACGTCCAACTTCATTCATAACTTTATAAAATATATCCAATAGAGTATTAACATTCCTTAATGTTGAGCAAGTTTTATATCTAATAAAATGCTCAATACACCTCAAGTATACAAATCGCATATGATAATATATAAGGTTATCATTCCTATGAGGATTAAGTAAAGTTAACTAATTTGAACCTAACTTTGTTTAAAGTAATAAGAAATTGATCTTTTTTCTATAAAAGTAAATAAAAAATTTGAAAAAAAATAATAAAACAACATAAATATTCAAATAAGAAGTGAGCTACTAATCAATTTAGGGTTTTGATCAAGATTAAAAAGTTAGGACTTATTCTTTCTTTATTTTGTTTCCTTAACAATTGATTATCCTATTACATGTTTGATCCTAGATTTCCTAAGGTATTGATTACTCTCTCTCAAAACCTAATCAATTAACCCTAATTAAATTCAAAATTTTCAAATTTGCAATCTCTCGATTAACAAAACTTTCCCTAACATTTTTTATTATATCTGAAGTTATCTAAGATTATTAAGTTCTCAAACGAGATCAATGTTTGAATGATTGCTAATTTGATAATTGTGGGACTATTAAACTTCCAAATCTCATTGCACAATCTGGGCTGGTTACTTTTTACTTACTCTCTAGATTTATTATCAAGTATAAGTATGCACAATTATCGTAAACACCAGAATATGTATTGAAATCAACAATAATCAAGGTCATAAAATAAATCCTAATATGAATTTTAGAACTTTATGAAAATTTTTAACAACTTGGAATGCAGATTACACATCAATAATAATGAAATAATTAAAGGAAAAGAAGAAAAACTTTATTGGAGACTTGATTTGGAAAGATGAAATTCTAGGATGTTCCTTTTTATCTCCCACATTTAATCCACTTTGATTCACTACCTAATCAATTTTTGTGTCTTTCAAGTCCTTAAATAGTGTATTAGGGTCTTGGGGTGTAACTAGGGTTTTCCCACTTTGATTGGTTCTAAAAATACACTCAGACATTAAAACAGATGAAAAAACTCGCCCTTAGAAAGTGTGTGGCGTGATCACGTAATAGGAGTCACAATCGTGATCTTAGGAATTTTCTCCCTATCATGATAATGACCTACTTCATTCAGTCTATATCTTCTTCTTTCTTCAATTTCCTAATTTCCAACACTCACAAACACATCAAACACCTCTTAAAATATAAAATTATGATCCAATTTTTGCTCTAAACCAAAGAAAGATTTAGAATACATAAAAACAATAACAATAACATAATTCTAATCCTATACACATAATAACTATCTAATAAACACTTGAAAACACACTAAAACACCTATAAAAACATAGTATAATTTACGCTTATCACTTTCAAGCCCAAATGCGTCTATAGACTTTTAAAACATTGCACACAAAAAATAATGGTCTTCTTTCTTTTATTTATCCAACCATCGCATATGATTGAACACTCACAAGTTTACCAAGTAATTCTTCTTTCACTAAGATAAATTTATACTTCATAAATAGAGCTATTAAGAATATTACCTTTGTAGTCATTAAATCTTTATATCCTGGACCATATGTTGGACCCCGTTTCCGGAGCCCAACTATCAGAATGTCATGAAAGCCTGAGCGTGTGAATTACCCTATAGGGTTATTTCCATGAAATCTCATTAGCCATCTTCGGTTCATCTTTATTCTTATTAAATCCCAAAAGTTTCCTATTATACAGATTAAGATGTGCTTAAAAGCCAAAGTAGGCTGATAACTAAGTCATGCTCCTCTAATCGATTCCCTCACTTTCTTTATATTAATATTTTTCAAATACACACCAAAGGCTACCAATTTTTTTTCTTGGAGGGATATAAAAATGGGTTAGGAAACTATTGGTTCAAAAATGACTTTATTTGGAGGCCGGACGATGAAGTTATACTCAAAAGAGCCAACCATGATTATGTCCTCAATCATGTTGTACCTATCTTGGGACAATTGGCATAACCACCACTAGATATATCAGATTGTGGTCGTTTTAGGAATGTTTTGAAAAGGACTCTGAGATCTAAATCTTTTATGAAGACCTTGAAGAAAAATTTTGTCATCTAGCGAGTCAAAATCGTTTTGTCTAATGCTTCGTCTAGTACCTATGCTTCGTTTAAAGGCCATATCTTTTGCTTCCAAGGTCTAAAAATTCCAAACTTTATATCGTTAGAAATCTAAGAAAAAGATATACAAAAAGACCTTGAAGAAAAAAATTTTCATCTAGGGTCAAAATTACTTCGTCTGACGCTTCATCTAACGCTTTGTATGGTACCTATGCTTCGTCTAAAGGTCATATCTTTTACATTTGAGGTCCAAAAATTCCAAACTTTATATTGTTGGAAAGCTAAAAAAGAGATCTACAACTTTCAAGAGACAACTCTCTCTAATTCAGCCTAGATCAATAAATATTTTCCCTAGAAGTTAGAACACAAAATTTTACCCTTATGAATGCTTGAAAATGCAATCTACAAACTTTGAGAGTCATGAGCAAAAACACAATCACATTTCATTATCATCAAAAGATAAGAGTTTTACAAAGCTTTAATGGGCATTTCAAGCTACAATACGTCATAGTCCAAAAATACACAATTTACACAAAGTAGAATTACTCAAAATGCAACTAAAGCCTTGTTTTACAAAAACTAACTTAAAATACAAAATAAGCATAATCCACAGTAATGCCTTATGCTCGATCACTCGATCTCTTGCTCATCACCTGAAGATGGGACAAAATGAAGGGTGAGCTTAAAGCTTGTGAGTAACAATTTTATAACCAGTAACAAGCAAAATTATTGAAAAAATTCACAATGAATCATGAAACACATATTTCCACATTCTTAATTTATCAAACACTTTATAAGCAACCCAAATCATGCATTCAATAAACTTGTTAACACATAAGCACATCAAAATGGTTTGGGAGGTCCATAAACAAATTGAGCTAACACATTCCCATGAAATAGTCTTGCGTTGTCGTGAACAAAACGAACTAACGTAATCCCACATAGTGGTTTTACGTAGTCATAAACATGAGGGAGTCCCTGATGGAGCTCCATGCCACTTGCGGGCAAGCGGGAGAAGCCTTTAGTGAAAGTGCACTTGACATACAGAATGGACCAGACCAAACCCACATAACATGTATTTCATAACTTGTAAACTTGTTTCCCAAAATGTCACTTTTTCAGAAAAGTGATTTCATAGACATAGTAAAAATTCATTTTCACATTCTTTTCATAAATCGTCAACACAATATTCACATACCATACACATAGCACTTTCTCAAAGCATTCAAAGAGCAATAAATGCATATTTATAGTACAATTGAAAAACATTTTCTTTCTTGATTTTGAAGAAACATCAATGGCTTATTATTCAATTATAAAAAAGTAACCCACCTTGAATTCTTAGCCTAACAATTGCTCAAAGATGCCTCTCTTCTAGCTCCTCTTGCCTCTCATCTTGATTTCCTTCAATATTGGCAAAAATCTCAATTCAATAGGAATCCAATTGAGAACTCAAAAAGCACATTCACTAAAAATTGATTCTAGAATACTTAAACCTATGCATTTTCTAAGCTTCATGAGCCAAAATCCTTCCAAAAATCCAAGGGTTAAAATTGGGCTTACCTTGATCTTCACCAAACAAAGATATTTTTGGCTCAAATAGAAGCTCTTCTCTTCCTCTTTGTTTTTTCCCTTCTTGAACAACTTCAAAATCACTCTTTAAAACTAAGAAAATTGGAAATCTAGTTTAGGTTTCTCTTCTTTTCTTCTTCTCCCACGACACTCTCTTCCCTCTTCTCTCTCCTTCTCGTTTTCACTTCATTCTCTCCTTCAATTCACATTTTTCTCCACCTTAAGAGCAAGACTACACTTTCTTCTTCCCATTTTACCCTTAATGAGTGCTAAAAGTCATCTTTTCCCTTGCTTTTATGCTTCATGATCTCTAAACTTAAGTGACACGCCAAAATGCCCTCAATTCATTCTTAATGCATTAATTTCACTAACTAGTGAAATAAAACCCTACTAACATTGAAATAAATAATTAAACTCAATAATAATTATATCATGACCTTATAATTTATTTAAATCATACTTAACAACTCCATTCATTCTAAGGCAAAAATTCAAATTCTATAGAATATCACACTCAACTCAACAAAAATATTTCGGGGGCCAACATTTCTTCCCCTCTTAAAAGAATTTAGTCCTCGAAATTCTTGCCTGAGTCATCAAAGAGGTGTGGATACTTTTCCTTCATAGCTTCCAAGGGCTCCCATATGGCCTCTTCCACATAATGGTTTCTCCACAGAACTTTGACTAGCTAAACTATCTTGTTCCTGAGAACCTTGTCCTTAGTATCCAAAATCTCCACTAGAGTCTCCTCATAAGTCAGATCATCTCTCAACTGGACCTCAGTTGTCTGAATGATGTGAGAGGGATCCGATCTATACCTCCTCAACATGGAAACATGGAAGACATCACGTATCTGTGATAATTCTAGTAGTAGTGCCAACCTATAGGCTAGCGGTCCAATTCTCTCAAGAATCTCGTAAGGACCCACATGTCTTGGACTTAACTTACCCTTCTTGCCAAACCTTATGACTCCTTTCCAAGGAGATGTTTTAAGGAAAACTTTCTCACCCACTTCATACTCTATTTCCTTCCGGTGTGCATCAGTATAGCTTTTCATTCTATCTTGTGCTGCTTTAAGCCTCTGTTTAATTAAATTAACCTTGTCAGCTATCATTTGGAGTAACTCTGGTCCCACCAATCTCCTTTCTCGTTCTTCATCCCAACATATAGGATTTCTACATCTCCTCCCATACAATGCTTCATAAGGAGCCATCTAAATGCTCAAATGGTACGAATTATTGTAAGCAAATTCGACCAATGGCAAATGCTCATCCTAAGCTCCTTTGAAATCCATCACACATGCCCTAAGCATTCCCTCAAGGGTCCGAATGGTCCTCTCAGATTGACCGTCTGTCTAGGGGTGAAACGCGGTGCTAAAATTTAACTTGGTTCCTAGAGCCTCCTATTAGCTTCCCCAGAATCTCGAAGTAAATCAAAGATCTCGGTCAGAAACTATAAAATCTGGAATCCCATGCAGTCTCACTATTTCATCAATATACTCCTTTACTAGTACATGCAGAGAATTAGTCTGTTTAATTGCCAAAAAATGGGCTGACTTCGTCAAACGATCAACAATAACCTATATATCATCATGCTTCCTACTGGTCTTGGGCAAACCCATCAGAAAATTCATAGTCACCCTTTGCCACTTCCACTCAAGAATGGACAATGGCCTTAACTTGCCTGAAGGTGCATGTTGTTCAGCCTTGACTTACTAGCACACTAGACACTTACTTGCATATTCTGCTACATCCCTCTTCATGCCTTTCTACTAGAAATGCTCTTTCAAATCTTTGTACATTCTGGTGCTACCTAAGTGCATAACATAAGGTGCATTATGTGCCTCGTCGAGTATCTCATCCTTTACCTCCTGGACATTCAGAATACAAAGTCGATTGCCTACAACCATAAGTCCATCATCCCTTACTAACACTTCATATTTCTTACCATTCTGAATTTCTTCTCGGAGTTTGTTCAATTCTGCATCATGTGCTTGCAACTCCTTAACTTTCTCCCTGAGTATCGGTCTCACTCTGAAATTTGCCATAATGCAATCAGGCTCCTCGTGTGTCAAACTTATCTTCAACTTAGCCATCCCTGTCAATAACAGCAAATAAAATGTCTAAACATAGGCTATGGAGGATTTCCTACTCAAGGCATCCGCCACCATATTCGCCTTTCCTAGGTGGTATTCAATCAACAGGTCATAATCTTTAAGCAACTCTAACCACCTTCTCTGTCTCAAATTTAACTCTTTCCAGCTCAATAAGTACTTGAGACTTTTATGATCTGTAAAAATCCTCGTCTGAACCCTATACAAATAATATCTCCAAATCTTCAGGGCAAAAATTACTGTTGCCAATTCCAAATCATGGGTCAGATAATTCAACTCATATGGCTTCAATTGCTGCGAGGCATAAGCTAGTAGTTTGTCTCCCTGCATCAATACACAACCTAAACCCTTCTTTGAAGCATCACTGTAAACTATGTAACCCTCATCTCCCATAGGCAAAGTCAGAATTGGAACACTTATCAGTCTGTGCTTAAGCTCCTCAAAGCTTTTCTGACATTCATTACTCCAGATAAACTTCTGATTTTTCCTTAATAACTTGGTCATCGAAGCAGCTATCATAGAAAATCCTTCCACAAACCTCCTATAATAACCTGCCAGACCAAGAAAGCTCTTGACTTCTGCAACTATCTTTGTTGCATACCACTTCACTACTGCTTCAATTTTTCCTCGGATCAACATGTACTCCATCCTTTGAGATCACATGCCCAAGAAAGATCACCTCGTGAAGCCAAAATTCACATTTGCTGAATTTGGCATAAAATTCCCTCTCCCTTAGTGTTTGCAACACTATCCAGAGATGCTTTTCAGGTTCCTCTTCGTTTTTGGAATAAACTAGAATATCATCAATAAACACTAAAACAAACTGATCTAGATACTCCTTGAAGACCCTATTCATAAGATCCATGAATGCAGCCTGAGCATTAGTCAATGCAAATGGCATAACTAGGAACTCATAATTCCCATAACTGGTCCTAAATGTTGTCTTGTTCACATCAGACTCTCTGATTTTGAACTGATGATAGCCTGTCCTGAGATTAATTTTGGAGAAGACCTTTGCTCCTTGCAACTGGTCAAACAGATCATCGATTCGTGGCAGAGGATACTTATTCTTAA
>JAOQMS010000178.1:11205024-11228359 GCA_027563885.1 Erythroxylum longipes
ACCCCTTCTTTAACAGCTCTTCCAACTGTTCCTTGAGTTCCTTCAATTCAGCTGGAGCCATTCTATACGGTGGTATAAAAATGGGTGCGGTACCGGGAATCAAGTCGATGGCAAACTCAAGTTCTCTCACTGGTGACAAACTAGGTAAGTCTTCTAGAAACACATCTGGAAACTCCCTCATAATTAGAAAATCTTCTAACTTCCTTTCATTCACATTGGTATCCACGCCGTGTGCTAAGAAGGCTTTACACCCCTTTTTCATCATTCTGTTAACTAACAAGGCTGAAATCATTTTAGGTGATGGCATTTTTCTGTCTCCTCTAAAAGTCACCTTCTCTCCATTACCAAAGTCAAACTCTACCTCTTTAAGACTACAGTCTAACTTTGCACAATATTTCTCCGTAGCATCCACACCCAGTATAACATCTTTTAACTCTAGCAGCAATATGTCTACTACCAGTCTAGCACCCTCGATAACCAATTCACAATCTTTATAAACTTGACTTATTATCACCTTCCTCCCTAAAGGAGTGCTAACAATCAATGTATCTTCTAACGGAACCAAATTCACACCACATAATGTCATGCTTGCAGAAACAAATGAATGCATGGAGCCAGAATCAATTAAGACATATACTTCAAAATTAAATAACTGAGCCATACTTGTGACAACTTCGGGCGTGGCTATGACCTCCTCTCTTATAATTGTAAATACCCTGTCCTGTGCCTGACCCCTTGGCCTTTCTGGAGGGATAGCCTTCCTTGCAGCCCCAGAACTGCCCACTTTAGTGACTGGCCTGGTTCCCACTGTTTTTGCTCTCCTTGGGGCTTGCAACTGCAACCCCTCTTGACTTGTTATCTGGGGACATTCCCTGATCATAAATCCCTTCTCCCCACATCGAAAACATGCTCCAAGTAACTTGAAGCACTCTCCTTTGTGAAACTTCCCATAATGATTGCATTGAGGGTTTGTGTACCTACTCCTCTCCACCTTACTATTGCCTCCCACAGTTGAGGTTTGCGCCGAAGCTTCCCGTGATTTCTTGTTCTTAGTAGAGACGCTACTCTCTACCTCACTCTGAGTGTGGAAGCTCCTTGTACTCTTCTCAAGCATTAGAGCACTCGTTCCCTTCTTGGAAGACAGCTCCTGGTTCTTTCTCTTCTTATTCACTTCATACTTGGTATTCTCCAGTTTCTCTGCCTGAAGTGCAGCATCTACCAACTGTTGTAGTCACAAAAGTTATGGATCAGCACCTTCTCCTTGATCCCCAAATGAAGTCCTCCCTCTAATTTGTGGCATTTGTCCTCCTCATTCGTCATAATGTTGGCCACATATTGGGAAAGCTGAGTTAACTTTAGCTTATACTTACTCACACTCATGTCCCTCTGTGTAAGATTCACAAACTCTCTAGCCTTCTCTTGTACATAAACCCTAGAGAGGTACTTCTTCCTGAATACTTCACAAAATCTCTCCAGGATAACACCGGTGGCATAACTTGACTATAGGGCACTGATTCCCACCAATGCAGTGTGTCCCCCTATAAGAAGCTCACTGCATAATCCAGTTTCTCTTCATCATAGCACTTCATTTAAAGCAGGACTCTCTCGATCCTCTTCAACCATGCTTCAGCCTCTTCTGGATTCGTCGTACCATTAAAATCTACAGCTCCATACTTGCGGAGCTTATCATACTGCCCACTCCTCTCCACCGGAGCTGGCATCTGAACTTGTGACCCTTGGCCCATGCAATATATGAAAGCATAAGCAAAGGCTTGAAAGAACTGCGGATCCATATTAGGTATAGGAGGAGGAGGCGGTGGCATTTCATGCTACACACTAGGTGCCTCAGAATAAAGAGTAGAATGTGTCCCCGCTTCTTGCAGGACATACGATTCATCCGTATTTTCTCAGTGAGAGCCAGATCGAGTCAGATCTCTTCGAGTTCTTTTTCGAGGCGGCATATTCACTCCTTCAATTGAAAATATAAAAAAAAACTTTAAGTTCATGCTTTAAAAAAAACAGTGTCAAATCATGTAAAACAATACAAAACAATGTATGAGGTTCATTTAAAAACAATGCATGTTCATTTTATATTTTTAAAAAAACTACTCATTCAAAGCCTAGGATATTCCTAAACCTAGTCCCCATCCTAGACCTAAACCTAGTCGCTCTAATTCCATAAGATGCTGGACCCCGTTTTCGTAGCCCAACTATCCGAATGTCATGAAAGCGTGAGCGTGTGAATTACCCTGTAGGGTTATTTCCATAAACTCTTATTATCCATCTTTGGTTCATCTTTATTCTTATTACATCCCAAAAGTTTCCTATTATAGAGATTAAGATATGCTTAAAAGCCAAAGTGGGCTCATAACTAAGTCATGCTCCTCCAATCGATTCCCTCACTTTCTTTTTATTAATATTTTTCAAATCCACACCAAAGGCTACCAATTTTTTTTCTTTGAGGGATAGAAAAATGGGTTAGGAAACTATTGGTTCAAAAATGACTTCATTTGGAGGTCGGACGATGAAATTATGCCCAAAAGAGTCAACCATGATTATTTCCTCAATCACATTGACCTATCTTGGGACAATTGGCATAACTACCACTAGATATATCGGATTGTGGTCATTTTAGGACTATTTCGAAAAGGACTCTGAGATCTACAACTTTTGTCAAGACCTTGAAGAAAAATTTTGTCATCTAGAGGGTCAAAATCTTTTCGTCTAGTACCTATGCTTCATCTAAAGGCCATATCCTTTGCGTACGAGGTCCAAAAATTCCAAAATTTATATCGTTCGAAAGCTAAGAAAAAGATACACAACTTTTGTGAAAAACTTGAAGAAAAATTTTGTCATCAAGAGGGTCAAAATCGCTTCATCTGACGCTTCATATGGTACCTATTCTTTGTCTAAAGGCCATATCTTTTGCGTCCAAGGTTCAAAAATTCCAAACTTTATATCGTTGGAAAGCTAAGAAAAATATCTACAACTTTTGAGAAGACAACTCTCTCTAATTCAGCCTAGATCAATACATATTTTCCCTAGAAGTCAGAACACAAAATTTTACCCTTATGAATGCGTGAAAACGCAATCTACAAACTTTGAGAGTCATGAGCAAAAACACAATCACATTTCATTATCATCAAAAAATAAGAGTTTTATAAAGCTTTAATGGGAATTTCAAGCTACAATACGTCATAGTCCAAAAATACACAATTTACACAAAGTAGAATTGCTCAAATGCAACCAAAGCCTTGTTTTACAAAAACTAACTTAAAATCCAAAATAAGCATAATCTGGAGTAATGCCCTTATGCTCGATCACTATATCTTTTGCTCATCACCTGAAGATGGGACGGAATGGGGGCTGAGCTTAAAGCTCGTGGGTAATAATTTTATAACCGGTAACAAGCAAAACCATTGAAAAATTTCACAATGCATCATGAAACACATATTTCCACATTCTTAATTTATCAAACACTTTATAAGCAACCCAAATCATGCACTCAATAAACTTGTCAACACATAAGCACATCAAAATAGTTTGGGAGGTCCATAAACAGAACGAGCTAACACATTCCCATGAAATGGTCCTGTGTAGTCGTGAACAGAACAAAATAAAACAATCCCACATAGTGGTTTTGCGTAGTCGTAAACATGAGGGAGTTCTTGATGGAGCTCCATGCCACTTGTGGGCAGGCGGGAGAAGCCTTTAGTCAAAGTGCACTTGACATACAGAATGGACCAGACCAAACCTACATGTTTCATAACTAGTAAACTTGTTGCCCAAAATGACAATTTTTTTCGAAAAGTGATTTCATAGACATAGTAAAATTCATTTTCACATTCTTTTCATAAATCGTCAACACAATATTCACATACCAAACACATAGCACTTTTTCAAAGCATCCAAAGAGTAATAAATGCATATTTATAGTACAATTGGAAAAAATTTTCTTTCTTGATTTTGAAGAAACATCAATGGCTTATTATTCAATTATAAAAAAAGTAACCCACCTTGAATTCCTAGCTTAACAATTGCTCAAAGATGCCTCTCTTCTAGCTCCTCTTGCCTCTCCTTTTGATTTCCTTCAATATTGGCAAAAATCTCAATTCAATAGGAATCCAAATTGAGAACTCAAAAAGCACATTCACTAAAAATTGATTCTAGAATACTTAAACCCATGCATTTTCTAAGCTTCATGAACCAAAATCCTTCCAAAAATCCAAGGGTTAAAATTGGGCTTACCTAGAATCTTCACCAAGCAAAGATATGTTTGGCTCAAATGAAAGCTCTTCTCTTCCTCTTTCTTTTTCCCCTTCTTGAACAATTTCAAAATCACTCTTTAAAACTAAGAAAATTGGAAACCTAGTTTAGCTTTCTCTTCTTTTCTTATTCTCCCACGACACTCTCTTCCCTCTTCTCTCTCATTTTTGTTTTTCACTTCATTCTCTCCTTCAATTCACGTTTTCTCCACCTTAAGAGCAAGACTACACTTTCTTCTTCCCATTTTACCCTTAATGAGTGCTAAAAGTCATCTTTTCCCTTGCTTTTATGCTTTACGATCTCTAAACTTAAGTTACATGCCAAAATGTCCTCAATTCATTCTTAATGCATTAATTTCACTAACTAGTGAAATAAAATCCTACTAATATTGACATAAATAATTAAACTCCAATAATAATTATATCATGACCTCATAATTTATTTAAATCATACTTAACAACTCCATTCATTCTAAGGCAAAAATTCAAATTCCATAAAATATCACGCTTAACTCAACAAAAATATTTCGGGAGCTGCCAACACCATAAGAGGTAACAACATCCATCATAGGCTAGTAATAATAAGACTAAACAATATCAAATGACATATTTACATCATAACATCATCTAGCCATTGCTATGTTCGCATTATAAGTTGCTTCCTTACATTGTAATGCATTGAAAATTGAAGTTTGAGTTTTAGAAGTTGTTCATTAAGAACAAAAGTTATATTTCTTTATCTCTTCCTCACTTCAATCACCTTAATCCCTTCTTATTAGGAAGGGATACTACCTTCATCATTAACAATAACATCTTAAACACTACAAAAAGAACTTTAACTACAAATTTCTTAGTTTAGTTTTTTCTTCTTCTTTTTCATTATATTTATTTACCATTTCATGTCATGGCTAACTTTCTTATAAGGTTCCATATCACTTTTGATCCCAACTAAATGTTCCTTTAATCTAGTGATTCTCTTACCTTTCAAATGTTTTTTAAAATACAAACAAATATTATGGATCTTCATAACAGGAACCAATTTATCGTGAGCACAAGTTGGATTATCGAATCTTCTTAAAGAGGTTGAATTATCAAGAGTGCTTAAACTTTCCTCTATTTATCTGTTATGTAGTAAATATCTGTTATGTAGTAAAATAGATAATTAATTAACAAATAAAGGTCAATCAATATAGATGAGAGTAATGCCAAAATTCTTCACATTTAAAGCAATGGAATAATTTAGATAAGCACAACTTAATAATAAATTCCTTCATGTAAATTCCAACCTTTATATTCCAATATTTAATTTTTAGAAATAACATATATACACATCTTTTTACTTTTAAAAGTAAGCCTATCAAAAATATTAATATTTTAGGTTCATTTATAACACTCTGATTAATTGAATGAGTAATCTTATAGGTGTAGGACTATGATTCCTTTATGTAGATCTAGTCTAACTTTCTTCTTTCATATGATATAACTAGAGAATTATTTAGGTAAGTTGGATCCAAACTTAACAGCTTTCAAGGTCATCTAAATAAACTCTAATATTCCCAATTAACTATTCAATGTATAAGCAATCAAAAAGTTAAGATATTCTAAGTTTTAACAATTATGCCATATTTAATTGTTCATTTAATATAATTAAACCATCTAAACAATGCCATCTAATCATATAAAAGAATCCAATTTTGCATGCACATAATTGACAATACAAATCATCAATTATCATTCTCAAACATACTTCAATTCTCAAACATATGTTCATTGTAGACCTCAAGTTATGCAATTTTGTAAGGAAAATAGATGTCAATATAACAAAAAAAAATTGGTCTGTTAAAACTATAAATTTAAATTTAATATTTTTAACAAAAATAAATTAAATTTTATTTTTAAATGTTTAGGATAAGTTATCATAATTATAAAACATTTAAAATAAATTTTGAATTAATGAAAATTTTGACAAAATAAATTTTTTCTTACGTATGCGACTTTAAGATCCACAAATCAAATCAATTTTAAATTTTAATTAATTTTAAATAATTAATTAAATACGTTAATTTAACTGATTATACCCTAGCTTCTTTATATCAATCTTTGAATTGGATTCACTTGAACGTTGCTACAATTGCTTACAATGCGCCATTGCTCCTTGTATTGTATTCCTAATCTCAAATTTTGTACTAATGTTTCTTTTGAGAATCGATGACCCATAAAATGTGTTTGAATTGGTTGAATTTACAGATGAAGAGGAAGATCCCAATGAGGAAGACATCAATGAAGAAAGCTCGATTATGGAAGGTCGCTTGATTACCATAGAGAAAGATCTTATGTGATGTCAACCACTTCCATCCTTAGTAGTTTCTTCGAGCACCTTCTCTGTTACACAAAAATGAGTGCATAAAAAGATAGGAGAGGTGAGTGTTAAGGTTTGTTAGGAGTGAGAGAATGAGTAAGAGAATAACAGAAAATAATACTAATTGATGTTATCTCACTGTCTTACATTCTTCACATATATAATAGGGTATGTCCTTTTACATAACAGGATTTAGTCATTACTTCTCACCCGTTACTTCATAATTCTACAATAATGCCTTCTCTTTTAGAAAACCTTGTCCACAATGTTTTTTCAATAAAATAAGTAATAAATTCATTCAAAAAGGTAGAAATTACATAATGATTTATTTTACATCTCTAAAGGGTGGAGCTTATGTAAAATTCCTCTCACTACATTATCGAGTAAACCCAATAATAGTAATTTATATAAATTCAGTTGCATCTTCATATGATTGCAAATGAGTTGTTAATTAACAGTAACCATGATTGCCATTCTTAGCTTGAGGTAGAATTGTGTCCAAACATATTCCTTGAAATTTTCTAAAGGATTCTGGTGTTTCTCATCCCCCATATATAATGCACCAATATAGCAAAGCTAATTCTAAAGACCCTATGATCGTCCTTTCCAGTCCATCTCAATTCATTAGCCCAAGTTAAGCAATTCATCCAGCTGTGATTTCTGTTTTACTGTCTAAAAAGGTTGAGAAATGCATACCATATATGTTTGGTATGAAAGCACTTGAAGAATATGTGATCTAGTGTTTCATTCTCTCTAGAACATAAATGACAAGTTGCATCTAGAATTTGAAACTTGATTTCGAATTTAAAACTTGATTCTATCTCTGGTTCCCAATTTTTGCAATGCAACTAACTATAAGAAAAAAGAATGAGCGGGTGATATACCTGATCCCTATATTAGCTAATGAAAAGGGAACTTGACTATAGGGCAAAGTAGCAATTTTTTACAGGATTGTGCTATAAATTTATGAGACTTGTGGAGTTCCCATTTGATATCATCTTCTTAGTTTGGAAGGTATGTTAGCCAGTGATCTATAATCAATTCAATTCATCTGCTTATATGGAAAGGCCAATGCATTTATGGTTTCAAATCAGTACCTTCATTTTCGTATATTTAGGGATAGATCCTTTTAAAACTGAAAAGAGTGTAGTGTTATAAAGAAGACCCAGGTTATACCAATGATCAAACCAAAATGTAGTGCCTTTTCCATTACAAATGTAATGAGGGTGCTTAAAGGACCTTGTGTGCAAAATATGTTGAAAGATGTAGGATTGAGAAGATTTCTGAGTAATTGACCAGATACTCTTCTTTTTGATGTGGTACATATGAAACCACCTTGCCCACAAGCTTTCTTTATCCCATTAGATGCTCCATAATATTTTTGTCAATAAAATCTCATTCATTGTACTAGCTAAGTTGATTCCCGACCCTTCCTCCCAATTTGCATAGGAAGACATATGACACTCCATTTCACTTTAACACTTCTTCCTCTACTAGAACTCCGTCCATGCCAAATGAAGTCTCGAATACTTCTATCAATTTTCTTCATAACTCAGGAATAGCAAGGTGTGATAACCACTAAATGTGCAAATTGTTAAGAATGGAGACAACCAATTGCACTTTACCTCTATATCATAAGAATTTGTTACTCCATTTAGAGATTTTACTTTGCACTTTATTAGTGAGAGGCTTGCATTCAACTTCGTTAAGCTTATTGGAAGAGATTTATTTTTGAAGAATAGTGAGTCTAATATCTTCTAACACTCTCACTAAAAATTCACTAGTTTATCTAGCGATAAGAAATGCTCTTTCTTGGATGGAATCTGAGACCTAATACCTCTTGAAATTTTTGCAATGCTATTAAGAGTATTCTAATAGATACAGGATCACTGAAACAAAGCATAAGCAAGTCATTAGCTAAAGAAAGATGAGTGATACAAAGATCGCTACATTGATAATGAAATCTAAAGTTTTTGTTGTCCTCTAAGCAAAGATGTATGATTCTTTGAAGCACTTCCATAGCAATAGCAAACAAATAGGTAGAAAGGGGGTCACCTTGACAAATTCCTCTGGCAGTTTTGTAGAATTGGTTAGGTTCTCCATTTATCATCACTGAGAAAGGCATAGATGTTATACAGGCCTGAATCCATCTAATAAAATCTTTAGGGTATCCAAAAGCATGCAAAGAGTTAATTATAAAGCTCCATTCAGTAGTGTCATATGACTTTGTGGAGTCTATCTTGAGGGCACAACTCTTAATATGCTTCTTGGACTTGTAATCTTTGAATAATTCTTCAACTAATAAGATGTTGTTACTCATACTTCTTCCAAGAATGTAAGCACCTTGACTTAGGTTAATTAAACCATGTAAGATAGTCTTTAGTCTGTTATCTAGGATTTTTGCAATGACTTTGTACACCACATTGGAACATGCAATAGGCATGAAGTCATTAATCCCTTAGGATTAGGGATTTTAGGAGCCAAGACTAAGTAAGTCTTGTTAATCTTTGTGAGCAACTTACCGCTCCTGAAAAATTCCTGGATTACATTGATTACAGATTTTTGTAAGACATTCCATTTTTTCCTGAAAGAACCTTGCATTGAAGCCATTTGGTCTAGGTGACTTATCAGGATGAACGGAGAATAAAAATCCTTCTTATCTCTTCATTGGTGACTTTTTTGAGTAGTTCTGACTGTTGAGACTGATTTAAGAACTTGACATTCTATTGAGCTATTTTTCTAATAAGCAAGTTGTAGAAGTAGTCTCACCATTTATAGCTTTAAAGTACCTTCTAGCTGCCACTTTCATCTCCTATTGATCATACACCATTATACCATTTTTGTCTTTTAGAGACATAATTTTATTTTTATTTCTTCTACCTTGAATCACACTAAAGAAATATTTGGAGTTTCTGTCTCCTTACTAGATCCACTAAATTATTGACTTTTGCTTTAGCTGGGAAATATAAGTTTCAAATGCCTGTAGATACTTCTTAAGATCTACTTTATCTTTCTCAATAAGTGTAACATATGTAGGGTTAGTTGCCAACTATTTTTGATTGAGTGATAGTTCCTTCATTGCTTTTGTTGTTTTATTTATCTTCATAGGATTAGTTACATAATTTAGCAGTTTGATACATTCAAATTTAATGGATTTTAGTTTTTTCAAACAATGAAATGCTTTGGATCCCTGAAATCGTTTTATTAAGAGTATCTGCAATAATTGAATCTAGTTGTGGGTACTTTAACAAGGAATTGAAAATATTAAATGGAGATCTCCTTATCATTAAGCATTTAGTGATATGAACTTTAATTGGAGTGTGGTCTAAAAATAATGGTTCTTCAAACACTACATAGCTCTCTGTCATTTTGGTAAGGCACCAGTCATTCAATAAACATCTTTCTAATTTTCTCCGCACTAATGCTCTTCTTTGTTGATGATTGCTTCAGGTGAAGATGGGATCCTGAAAATTAAGATCCACCAATCCCAACCAAGAGGTTAGTTCTGTTAAATCCTTTGTATTTGTATATGTTATGCTTCTTCTCCCTGTAGATTCAGCTAGAGATAGAAGACAGTTAAAGTCTCCTACAAGCATCCAGGAAGTTGAAATGCTTAAGCTAACAGTGTGTAAGTCACTCCATAAACTATCCCTCTAAAATTCCCAGTTAGTTGCGTATATAACAAAATTGCTAATGGAATTTTGTCTATTTTCATAATGAGTTCACAGTGGATGAGTTGTTCAATACAAAACCAGTTGGATAATATCAGATGAGTTAGATCCAAGGCAACTATGATTTTGGGTTTTGGGTGTTTAGAATGATTGCTTAGTGGTTGCCACTCTATGGGGATAAAATTCAATCTTTTTTAAAATAACTCTTTTTTATTTTAGTTTCCACCAAACCAGAAAAAACTAAGTGTTTAGCTCCTAGGTAGTCCTTCAAGGCTAATTCTTGATTACAAAAAATAAGTCCTCTCACATTTCATATTGTGCAGTTCATGGGGGGTGTTTTGTTTTAGTTCTCCTCTTGGATCTTTTACTACTTAATCACATTACATGAAATTACTTTAGCTTCTGCTTAGTTCCTTTTATCACACTATAGGCCTCAGTTACCACTCCATTGTCAACAAGTGAAGTGTTTTCTTCTCCATCACCTTGATTTAAGAAAAATGACTATTCTTTGCATCTTTATTTCCACATATTTTTTACTGTTTACGAGAAGTTGGTGAATTTGTAAGAAATGAAACTTTTTGCTACTATTCCTATTGAAGACTTAGTAAATTTGTTTCAAATGAAGCTACTCGCTAAACATTCACATTCACAGCTATTTAGTAGTTTGTTGTAGACCCTGATCTTTACTATTTGCATCTGGTGTGGCCCTTTGCAGTTTACTGATGTTAACGTTTGTACTAGCCTTACCAATTTGTTTAACCTGTTCTTGTTGGTTTTAAGCTTCACTGTTTGGATATCCATTATCTACTATCTGGGGAATTTTTTAATTTTGTGAGCTGACTGTTCCTCTACATTCTTCCTCATTATTATTCTTCTTAGGGATGTAGAACTTACCTTTCTCTTTCATGTAAGGCTTCCACTAGTAAGACAATTGTACTTTATCTTCAATCAATTTTCCACTAGTGCCATACCTCATGATTGGAATATTTTCAGGCATAATTTTCTTGTATTCCACTTCAAGATATACCTTAGCATAATCAACTCTCTTAATGCTAGCAGTGTTCTCGTCCATGGTAAGAGGAGTACCAATGTAGTTGGCCAAATAACTTAATCCTTTTGAAGACCAATATTTAAGAGAAACTTTATGCATGTTAACCGATATTGGTATAGTCCTAATCTCAAACCTATCAAGTTTAAAACTCATTTCTTGTTTTCTAAAAAAAAAAGTTTACCTTATATATGCCAAGGTCCCACATCTATCACTTTAGTTGCCATTTCAATAGATGAGAACTGAAAGATGAAAAGATCATCCTCAATTATGAGAGTGGATTGGAGTCCCCATTTCTTCCAGTTTACTTCATTCCAATGTTGGACACTTGGGTAAGCCATTTTTTTCTCCAAAAAATATCTCATAAGAGATGATATCAGCTTGGTTACACCTAGCTGCAACACTGCTTCTGAAGGGGAGGCAAGTCCCTCTATGACATTAGATACAAATTGCAAGCTTCCAAAGGATTTTGGATCTTTTATAACCTAACTCCAAGTTAATTTTTCAACCCTCTGCGGTGGAATGTGAGGCTGAGAGGGCGTGAGATTGGCTAACAAAGGAGGGAATTCCTCATTCACCTCTGGAAATGCAGGAGAAGAGGTTGTAGCTCCGGGTGACATTTTACCATTAATAGTAAACAGTTAGAACCCGACACTATAGAGAATGTGTGGGCCACTAAATAAGGCAAAAAAACTCAGTTTAGACTGAGTGGGGTTTAAGTTGTAAGGAGTAAGCAGAGAGGGGTAAAGCAAAGGCAGAAGAATAGGAAGGTTAATAGGAGGAAACAAGTGAACTGAAACAAAAAAGAAATCACAAAATGCAGATTCCATGATTTGGTGTAAAGGGAAGGGTAGAGAGAAAGTGCAGAAAAGCCATTTTCGCTTTATAAACTTCTGTGCAGAGGGAAGTGTAGCAGTCGTAAGGGATTTTTGTCTATAAGTTTGCCTCTGGAAACGCTTTCGTAGCTCGATTAGGAATTGTCATGTAGCTTTTAATGGAGAGTCATCAGAACATTGTACCAGTACTTATGTTAATGTTCTATCACGTACCTTGATCATCTTTCAATCGAGTATAGCCTTCAGAGTCCTACTAAAGTGATGAGGCACTAGCAGGAGATTCTAAGATATAAAACTCTTACATGAAATGTGCACTTTAAGCTGAGATGCGTGAAAGGTGGAGTACACTAATGATCTCACTGGTAGTTTTAATTTATACACTAACCCTCCGATCTTTTCTTGTACTGTTGAAGTTTAAAATATACCTACCAGCCCACCTCGAATTCTCTTTCTAAACTTCACTTATCTAACTACTGCTTCATCTGATTTTAAGCTTTGTGACGGTGGAACTTAACAATTGTTAAGGTCATCTCCCTATCAATCATAACTGGGTCCACCATTATATTTTTGCAGTCTCATACAAAATATGAAGCATACAAAAGCGGTGAATACACTTACAGTAATTCGAAGGGAGTTGAGTTGATATACATGTGATATGTTGTGTTATACCACCATTCCATCATCAAAATCCACACCCCCCATCTATTCGGTGCCTCTCTTCAAAATCAATGCGGGTAAGTTTTAAAAATCTTATTGATGGCTTCTATTTGGATGTTCAATTGGGGGTGACATATCGTAGAGAAATGTAAGCTCACCCTTTGAAGTTCAAAAGTATCCTTCCAGACTATACTCAAGAACACTGAATCTCAATCATTGATAATTCTCTCTGGCATACTGTGAAGTTTAAAAATAGGATCCATAAACACTTGAATGATTTCCACGTTGTGTAAAGATGTTTAATTGGCACGAAGAATGAGTACTTAGGTAGTCCATGACGATGAAAATTCTAGATTTTTGTAGTGTTGAGGGAAGACCTTCTATGAAATCCATATTGATTTTGTTCAGTATCCTTCCTGAATGGATAGGGGTTGTAGGCTACTAAGATAAGCTGCATTATCAAACTTATTCCTATTATAAGTTTCAGAATTCCTTATATAGGCTCTCACATCCTTCACTAGGTTTTTCTAGTATAATACTCCTTAAATCTTTTTGGTGGTTCCTTTAATTCCCGAATATCCCCCTGTCGAATTGTTATGCCTATTGAAATCAATTTCTTCCTTAGCTCTTGATCACATCCCACAAGCAACTTACTTGTCCACTTAAGAAGTCCTTCTCCCCACTCTAACTACTAGAATTCAATTTACCAAAGATAAGCTTCCAAATCAACTATTGGGTGGAAGTATCCATGTTTCAACTTTCTTTGATTTCGCGTAGGAGTTGTGTATGCACTTGGGAGGCTATAAATGTCAATAATTATGTGTTTTAGATGCGAGATATTGCCTTGTGTTGCTCCATTTTCCTTTCCACTCTTCTAAACAATTTCAAAATCACACCCAAATAATTTTGGCAGCCATAATTGCTAGAACGGTGTGATGATTCTCTACTCTAACAAGTACTTAAGGCTTCAGTGGTCCGTCTACACATATAATCCTCTTTTACCTTTTCTTTGAAACCCTCTAGCGACTTCATATACATTTCTTCTTCCAAATCTCCATATAGAAAGGCTGTCTTGACATCCAATTGTTTGACTTCCAAGTTTAGACTTGATGCTAAATCGAGCACTATACAGACGGATGTCATTTTTACAACTGGTGAAAATATTTCATCAAAATCGATTCCTTTTCTTTGGTTGAATCCTTTAACAACCAATCTAGCTTTGAATCTTAGATGATGATTGTATTCTTCATACTTAATCCTAAACACCCACCTATTTTTCAAAGTTTTCTTACCATTTGGCAACTTCACCACCTTAAAAGCTTTATTCTCATGCAAGGACTTCATCTCATCTTTTGTGACTTTAACCTATTTCATCTTATGTTCATCTAAAATAGCCTTTTGAAAATTCTCATGTTCTCCCCCATCAGTAAGTAACACGTACTAATCACTAGAGTATCTAGTAGAAGCTTGTCTTACTCGCGTAGATCTCCTTATTAGAACCTTAACAGTCTCAGGTGCTGGTGGTTGATTCTGAATATCATCTTTATCAAAATATTCACCTAATTGATTTTGAATAGGAGCATTTTCATCAGCTACGTTCAGGTAGTGATTTTTTACTTCATCTCCAAATTGTCTTGACACCATTTTTGGTGAATTAACTCTTAAGTCCACAGGGTTACCATTAGTTCTTGTAACATCCTTTTTACTTTTCCAAGATCTTCAGTGGTTTGATCTTTAACAAATATAGCATCACGACTCCGAATTAGCTTCTTCTGGAATGGATCATAAAATTGATAGCTGAATTAATCTTCTCCATAACCAATAAATATAAATTAGAGAGTCTTGACGTCAAGCTTGGATCTCTCATCTAGAGATATGGTCATAAGCTTTACAGCCGGATACCCTTAAATGATTATAGGAAACATCTTTTCCTAGCCATACTTTCTCCAGAACATTAGACTATAAAGGATGCAAAGTGACTGATTTACTACATGCATTGTTGTGAATAAAGTCACCCCAAAATTTCTCAGGCAACTCTGCATGTAAGAGTAGGCATCTAACTCTCACCATCAAAGTCTTGTTCATCCTTTTAGCTAAGTCATTCAACTGCAGTGTCTTAGGAGGAGTAGTCTATATTGAATACCATGCCCTTTACAATAAACATCAAATGTTTCAGTGTGCACTTCACCATTGTTTGTTCACATGAATTTTAATTCTTCCTAGTTTTTCTTCCCACGTCTTCCTAGAATGGTCATCAGTGAAAGTCACAAAGTATTGAGCACCATTTAATGGCTTTTTCATTGGCCCATATAGAACTGAGTGTACCAAATCCAACACATTCTTTATTCTGGAAGGACTGGAACTTTTGAAAGCGACTCTATTTTGCTTTCTTATTAGAAAATCAATGTACTTCTTTAATTGAACCTGGCCAATTCTAAATAATGCATTCTTTTTCATCAATTGAGTCATTCCCTTCTTGCTCATATACCGAGTCTCCTATGCCACAATCCAGTTCCACCATCTTTCTCTATTGGATTCACAACATTATTGGAGAGCTTTGCCTACATCATGTACAACTTTGAGCACTTCTTACCTTTGGCGATTACCAAGAAGCCTTTTAGTAAGTTTCCATTTTCCATCTTTAAAAATGTTGCAAAAACCTTCATCATTAAGGATGCCAACAAAGATTAGATTTAGATGAAGATCAGGAAGATGTCTGACAACTTTCAAAGACAATTTCATGTCATTTTTTGTCTCTAAGTAAATATCACCTTTTCAAGTGATTTGGCCAAACTGCTATTTTTTATTTTAACGACACCAAAATCTCCTTTTGTATATGATGAAAAGAGTTATTTATATGATATGCATGAATAGTGGCACCACTGTCACCTATTCAATCGAGCTTACAGGATGCATTATTTACATCATTATCATATGAGACGATGTGAAAGTCATTAATGGTGGTAGCTGCCAATGCGTGTTCATCATCATTGCTATCATCTTTCTTGACTTCTTAGCCTTTGTTCTTTTCTTCTTTAGACTCTGCCAAAATCTTTTGATATGACCCTTCTTTTTACAGTGATGGCACTCAAAGTTTACATATTTATTTGATCTTCCTCTACTCTGATCTTTAGAATTTAAACCTCTATATTTGCTCCTCCCCCTGGAACCTATTACTAGAACTTTTGACTGTGTTGAAAAGGTCAAACTCTTTGATCTTCATCTCATCCCTTTATTTAAAATTCCACCTTTTACAGATTCCATGTTAACAACATCGTTAACTGTATAATTAGTAATTGAAATCTTCAAAGTCTCCCAAGACTCTAGTAGGGAGGTAAGCAAGAAAAGGGCAACCACTTCTTCATAGAACTTTATGCCCATTCCTAATAATTGATCCACAATCCCCTGAAATTCATTCAAGTGATCTACCACAAAGGTACCTTCTCTATATTTTATCTTCACTACTTTTGTTAGATAAAGTAATTTATTGTTACCAATTTTTTAGGCATACAACTCCTCAAGCTTCTTCCATAACGTCCATGCATGAGTCTCATTACTGATATGCTTCACATTATATTTGACAAATTACCAAGGTTTTAAAAATCGGACCGGACCAGCCAGTCTGACTGGAAAATATTTGAACCAGCCAGTGGTCCGGTTCAGTTTTACCTAATAACCTCTATATATTAAAACCAACCAGTTTATTAGCGAACCGGTCTGTTTTTTCAAACAGGTCCAACTGGTTATGTACAAAATTGCAGATATTCTTTATTGTTCATTTCATCGAATCTTCTACGCTTCTCCTCCTCCCCACCGCCTTCTCTTCGATCTTGTCTTCCCGGTCTCTAACCGCCTCCATGGAAGAAGAAATTAAGCTCCTCTCACAAGTAACTTCTATTTGCTTGCTTCCCAATCCCCGTTTAAGCTATGGTCTCAGTTATCAATCATCAGCAACAACCGAGTATAGATGGCTAAAGTGAAGAGGCTAGAGTTGCTGAGACATTTAAGCCTAGTGTGGGAAGGAGCAGTAGAGAGGAGGAGGAGTTAACATGAGAGTAGATATGGGAGTGACAACGTGGACAGAGCTTCTAGTGATGATCAAGATGCAGCCGACAATCCTCCAAGAAAGAAGCGATATAACTAACACACTCCCCAAGAAATCCAGGAGCTTGAAGTGTAGGTTTTATGATATTCCAACAAGATTATGCAGACTAGTTTAGTTCACATTATTTTTCTCAGCAAGTCTTTCTCTTTTTTGTTTTTTCTTTTCGTCAATCTCTGCAGGTGCAAATGCTGCTTTACGAGCTTCCTCCAATTCAATTTGCTCTCTTGACTTAAATGCAACTGCAAAACCCCAGAAATTTAATTACCGAATCATTATTTTTCTGATAAATTAGGGATTTCAAAACTAAATCAAATAGAAGAATAAAACAACTATATACCTGATGCAGTTGCCATATTGTTGTTTTGATCACAAACGTAGAGAGAGAAGAAGAGTGAAAAGTTGTAGGAAAAATCATAAGAGTTGCGGATTTGATTTGATTAATGCATTCAAATTTTTCTTTCCTGTTGGATATATATTCCTTCCCCTCCGTAAAGGTAGTTCCATCTAACGGTGTCGTTTGGAAACAGGTTGACATTAAGAAGTGGGCTTAACTGAGATTAAGGAATTTGCAAATCAAGCCCTATCTTTTGGATTAGGTATTGTTGTAGAGGTATAAGGAACTTAATGTTGCTTTTCCACTTTTTTCTCTTTTCTCTTCTGTTTCCATAGAAAGTATTTGAAATTTACTTTTTTTTCTTCTCCAGGAACCTGGTGTTTTACTTGGTGCTGCTGCGTTTTTCTTACTGGAGAGGAGGACGGAAGAATATATTATATAGAGCTCCAATTTGTATAGAGTTCCAATTTGTATCGTTTTATTCAAGTTTCTGTTAAGAGATAAGGATAAGGCAGTAATAGTTTCAATATTCTGTTTTATTCAAGTTTCATTGTTATTATATACCAGTTTTATAGTAGTTTAATATCGGTTGAACCTCTAAACCTTAAACCTTTCCTTAGACCGGTTCGATGTTCAATCCGGTTTTTAAAACATTGCAAATTACCTAATAAAACCACATGTCTGCTCATACTCAAACGCCTACTCCTCTTTTAATTTATTTTCGAGTTTTGATATGGTAAACACTGGTAAATGCATTTTTGTAATAAATAGAAGATCTTTCATCTTATTCTTCCATATGTGGTAGTAAGAGCCATCTAGGTTAATCATTTTGCTTATTTTTTCCTCTATCTTTTACGAGAAATCCTTTGACACAAAGTCAAACCTAGCTCTAACCACTACAAGAAAATAACACATTACTGACAAAAAATTAGCAGCGAAAGACATTTCGTAGCAATTTAGCAACAGAAATTGATTTTTTGTCAGTAAATTTGTCAGGAAAAATTCTTTTTTGCAACTACCAAAATATTCGTCAATAAACGTGAAGGGAAATTATCCCCGAGACTTCCCCGACAAAATATAGCGATGAAATAGTAAAGTCTGTCATAAAAATAGATAGCAATGGTTGATGGGAAAAATAAACATCTAAATTACCAACGGAACTACAATTCTGTTGGTAACTGTTAAATTGTTCATAACCAAACGACGTCATTTTGAACACCTACTTAAGATACCCGAAACTCCCTTCTCCCTCCCTTATGTTATTTTCTCTCTTCCCTGCATCAACGTTGTCGATCCCTCTTCCTCCCAAGCTTTCACCGTCAATTTTTGCTTACTTTGGTCCATCGTGCATCGTTTTCAGGTAAGTTTGCTCGTGGGTTTATTTTGTCTCAAAAAAATCGTTGTTAAATGGTTATATATATGAACATGGGTGGGTGGATTTTGTTTTGATGGAATGTAAGTATTATGCGTATTTACCTAATGTGGTTGGTTTATTTGTTGTTTGAATATGTTTTTGTTGATAAATAATGAAAAATGCAATGGTTTTGTTATTAGCTAGAGATAATTCGGGTTGCTTAAGAATTATTCAAAATGTCTCTTAGGAATGTTGGTGAGACTTAGTTAATGCCTAAATTTGGTTAATACTTTTGAATATAAAGAAAATGCCTAAAGTAGTTACATAAGACTTGAAATGGAAAATGAACAATTATATGGAAGGTACTTTAAAACTAGAACTAGTCAATTGTAATTAGGATTAGCAAGCTTAAAGTCAATTTAAAGGAGTTAATATAAAAAAAGGGATAAGATTTCATATAATAGAATGAAATTGGACATTTATATGGAAGGTGGTATTTGTGAAACAATTAATGAGCATTTTTAAGTATTAATAAGGCATGATTTGAAAAGAAAAGTAAGTATAATGCTTTTGTACATTTTGAATCAAATTTTACAAATTTTCCTTTTAATACTTAATGGATTGAATTTGGTTTTACCAATTATGTCCTAAATATGATGCAAGGATTCCTCATGACCCAAACTATAAACTCAAATGAAAATTTTATATTTAATGAGTAATTAAATCAGAGCTCAAGTTGAAGTCATTAGAACTTATCATTTAAATTTAGGCATTAGACAACATTTATACCTTTTCCAAACACTTCATATTCCTGCTGATTCTAAAATTTTAATTTCTGTCTAAACTCGATAAAATTGGATATTCCTTTAAGTTTTGAAACATATGTTGCATTTCATTTAATAATAACGATTTTATTGGTTTTGTGATGGTTTATACAAATTAAAGTTTGGTGATCTTTTTGCCGAGATTTTGTTGGCCTTGCATTAAATGTTGGTATTAAACATAGTTTAGTAGAAGAAAGTTTAGCTCGTTTATGACATAAACATCTAACATATATGAAGAAAGAAAACAAAGATTGTAAAGAATGAAATCATTCTAATTTAGATTTTTACTTAATTTAGTAAATATGTGCATGGTATTAAGAGAAAACATATAAAATACAAAATTAAGAAAACAAACACAAGAAGCAACACACCTTGAACCGACACCGTCGAGCGACAAGGTTTTAACCACTATCAAAGCTCGACAATTACATCAAGAACCAGTCATCCAGTCATACAACTGACACCCAATTCCCTTGGATAGTCATGATTAGTGCTAGGTATCGACTCAAATAATTTGTACTGGAGAAAAGGGTTAGAATGAGCGCAGAAGACGTGTGAGTGTCTACAAAAGATTGGATAAGGATTGAAAATTATAACAGCAGTGCAAAACCTTGAGATAACATGGACAAATAATTCCAGAAGGGCTGGATCAAAGCCACCATAGCAAAGTGTTCAACGACAATAAAATTCCAGTACATCATCACATCAACTACTAAATGCAGAAATCTATTATCCAGATTAACAGTTTACTTGATCTTCTTCTTTGGCCTCAGCTGCAGCAGAGAACATGATGTGAATCAATAGTAGAAACAGTGATAGGACGTCATATAAAATTTGGTGACAACATATACTCCAAATATGATTTACCTGATTGCTGTGCCCGCATTTCTTCTTCCTGCAGTTAACAGCACGAGGGTGCAAGCGTGCATAACATCTGCATGACATAACTTTCCATAAGTTAGATCTCGGATACCACAATGCAACATTTTCTATCAAACGAACCAGAAAGCTTAATTAATATGCCACTCGATAACTACAAAACCTTATAATTGATGATAAAACCCCGACACAACAACCTCCACATCACTAGAATACAAAGAGATCAATCAAAATGTTCAGAAACAAAAGGGGTGTCTAATTTACGTTATATCAACTAGTAACTAAGAAAAGGTCATGAAACAGAAGCAACTTTTATCCACTTCATCAATAGGAAGCATAAAATAGTACTGCAGTCTTCAATATTTTTTTACAGAAAATAGGTGATATCAATACATAAGGCGCTCAAATCTCAAGAAAGGTAAGCTTAAAATACAAAAGTAAGTTGGTGTTGGCTCATGGCCGCTTTGATAACTTGGATGATGGTCCTAACAGACATTGCTCTAACAAAATAATCTCAAATAAAATGATTACATAACTACAACAACCCACCACCCCCCTTTCACACTAACAAATTTGTAAACTGTTTTACTTACTTGCGACAGATCATCTTGTCCTGGTTATATTTCCTGGCCAAAGCCATCAAGGATGGCTCAATAATGCCACCGCGAAGCCTCAATACCAAATGCAGGGTTGACTCTGCTCAAGTACAAAACACACCAAAATCAATTATACGATATTATCCTACATAAAAAATAGACAAATTCATTTCAATTGCCTATATTCATTTCAATTGCCTATACTTGTATAGGCCGATGTGAAGATACCAAATTGTCTGATAAATAAGGTAAGTTCGAGAATTTTTCAAAACCATGATATTAAATTTACTTGATTACTTCAGAAACAATTAAAGGAAGTTTTCGAAAACATGAGATTCATCTAAAACTTTAATAAAAACCCAATTACTAATTAAAAATGGTAGAATCGGTTATCATTCACAAACAAGTAGCCAGCTTTGGCTTCAAAAATCAATATCAAGTCGAAGTCCAGTTCACAAATTTCTCACTGTAAATAAAAACTAACCTTTCTGGATGTTATAGTCAGCAAGCGTGCGGCCATCCTCCAGCTGCTTTCCAGCGAAAATCAGCCTCTGTTGATCAGGAGGAATACCTACACAACCAACCCACAGAAACTCCAGTTTTAAAATAAACGAAACTTCCATGAAAAAAAGTAAAACGCAGAAAGCAATACCTTCCTTATCCTGGATCTTAGCTTTGACATTATCAATGGTGTCGCTTGATTCAACTTCAAGGGTTATAGTTTTCCCCGTTAGGGTTTTCACGAATATCTGCATCTTCACCTTCTTTCGCCCCCAAAGATCTTCAAGTGCTTTTCGTGGCGACTAGGGTTTTGCTTCTTTGTATATAACTACTAGACCTACACAAAAACAACCTTCGTTATTTTTTCTGTTGGATGTTAGGAGGGGCAATTGACCTCCTACCATCTTTACTTTAAATATTAATTTGTATTATATCGTTTATACAACAATACAATTTGCACTGATTCATTACAATATTATTAAGCTGTGACACATAGCATATCAGTTGTCTAATAATGTAGCTATATTGATGTAGAAGGTTATTATGAAATTTTTTAAGTTTTGTTAATATATTAATATAAAAAGTGTAATTCAACTCTTAACTTTTGACATAACTCAAAAATAACTTTTGTATCTTAAACTTTTACAGATACAAAATGACAGGATTAGCACACTCAAATCTAATCCTAGTAAGTTTTTGTCATATCTCTTTTACGATATCATTAATCTATGACACGTGGTATGCTAGCTATCCAATTCTACCTACATAAATATTAATGAAGTTGTTATAAAATTTATTTTAAAATTTTATTAAATTTTAAATATTTATTTTATTAAACAAAACATACCACATTATTTTTATTTTCTAACAAATATTTGTGAACAAAACATATTACATATTATAAATTTGCAACTTAACATTTACGAGATTGTATGATTTACACCTTTAAATTAATTCCGTTTAGTTTGTGTCACGATGCCATTGACCTGTGACATGTAGTACTTTAGTGTGTAATTTTGGGTACCTAAATGTTGACGTAATTGTTATGAAATTTAATTTTTGATTATATCAATATTTAATTATTTATATTATATATTGCATTTTTATTTTTGTATATGCAACAAAAATTTGTAAACAAAACATATTACATATTATAAATTTGCATATTGATATAGTTGTAGATTGCATCGTGTTTTTTTAGGTAGTTTAGTTTATATTTTGTTGTTAATTTGATTGTTTAGCGCGTGTTTAGGTTATAATTGTGTTAAATAGTAAATATTTTTCTTTTAAGTGTTTTGTGGGTTAAAGTATGCATTTGAGCTTCAATTTTATATATTTGAGCTACTTGATGAATTTGCTAGTGTTTTAAGGCAAGTATTAAAGAATAGAGAAGATTCAAAGAAGGGCTAAACCCAGAACCAGGGCCACGAATAAGCCACGATTGTGACAAAATCGAATGCAAGGGGCCACAATCGTGGCCTACGTAATAGAACACGAGCATAGCCTTCCTGATTTGAGTTTTCGAGGGACTTTTCGGACCTTTCAGATCCAAAAAAGACCCTAGGGTTACCTTAATTGGAAAGATTATATAAGGGAAAGAGATGTAACCTTAAAAGGGAGCCTCCATTTTGCTACATTTGAAACCTTCAAGAAAGAACAGAGAAGAGGAAGAAGATGAGAGAGAGGAGTGGGCTGTTGCAGCTGCTACATTCTCGGGCCATCCCAATCCTTTCTAAGTGATATTTCCATTTCATCTTGTTATTCTTTGTTAAGAGTCTCATATCGGGGAGGCATGGTTCTAGAACAGGCCTTATAAGGCCTTGGGCTCTCTCTCCCTCCCTTCAAGCTAGCTTTTGGGGTGTGGTTCTCCCAAGGTGACTTATACTCGTAACAATTGGTGCTTTCA
>JAOQMS010000178.1:11235273-11252947 GCA_027563885.1 Erythroxylum longipes
AAACAGGTCGGGGACAGAATTTTTCTGTCCCTGTCTTCTGTCCCCACCCACGGGGACAGCAACCAAACGTAGGGTTATATAACAATGACAACAATACACACATGAGATGATGCACGTATGATGATAATGGCTGAATTTATTAGATACTCTAGTTATGAAGAATTTTGATAGAAAATTTTAAAAGAGGACAACGAGAAAATAATTTCATGCCCATATATATGTTCCATCAAGCTAATTTTTGAGCTAGATAACCAAGAGATCGAAGCTACGACCAAGTCTAAATTTTTTTAAGTTTACCAAATTTAATCAAATTAAAGTTTACTTATCGATTTTGGTTGGCCGAATTTTTCTATCGTTTCTAATTGATTCACTATTTTGAACTTAACAACAAATTAAGAAAAGGATTTCAAAGTTTAGCCACTTAATTATAGATGATATATTTGAAAGTATCAAACCTTTTAAAATTTTTTAATTTTAGTATTAACTTTTTAAAAATTTCAATTAGGTGGATGCTATCAAGTCAAAATGTTATTCTATTAAATTTTTGTAACATGGCTAACGGAGAAACGTTTAAGCTAATATTTGGACATCCATGTGAAAATATGTTAGAACAAGTAGACAGCCATATAATCGATCCATAATTCAAAAATTTAACCCATAACCCATTCCATTTTTCTGAAAAGAATCGACTTTTGCATAATCTACACCTTAATGAAATATAAGTGGTAAGAGATGAGAAAGATGTAATAAAACTTGCAACGCTGCTCCAGAAGCACATAGGATACACAATGTTGGAAGCCAAAATAATTAATTATAAAACCCTAAAGCAAATGCACCAGTAACGCAAAAACAATAGCTGTGATGATAAGGCATGAAAAACCGAAAATCAGAATATCACCGAAAAAAACTTATCGGAAGAGGAATTGCCTTCAAACTAAACCACTGATTGATTGACTTGGATCAGAGATTTTTTTAAGTTGGATGATTAATTATCAACCAAATTTTAAATTGCTGACATAGTCGAGAAAAAACAGTGTTCGTGTTTTTACAAGAAAGTATGACGGCATTGATCACGTTGGATTCGTGTTTGCATTTTTTTTATATGGCTGAATCTTTTTATAGCGTATGGACACGTACGTACTTGTATTTTTAGGCCCATCGTGCGTTAGCAAATTGCAATGCCCTAGCTTTCTATTATAATTATTCGAATAAAAAAGTTGGGTATAAGTATATCTTATAAATTCTTCTTTTTAGGAGATATTTTGGCCTATCTAAATAATTTTGCAAGGTCTTGTTACTTGAGTTGAGACACAACCAAATCAGTTCACAAAACTGTAAATTGGGAACAACATAAAGGGCCTTTCGGCAACGCACTAAAAGAATAAAAATGTTAGTTGTAGTCAGCAGCACCAGTCCAACTCTTCTCGTGTTGAGCCTTTTTAGGTCCCTTTTTTAAGCCTCGAACTCGGCGTTGTGTCTTTTGGTTTGTCGGGCTGTAACCGGCGGCGTTTCCGACCTGACTATCCATCCCGCTTGCCTCGCTGTTTACGACTATGCCACTCTTTTCTCTCAGTCATTATACCTATGAACGCTCATTCAGTTGCTTCAACACTCCTCTGTTATTGCATAAGCGCCCGTGATTCTTCATTGAGTAACGCACATTATCTCTTTCACTATTAACTGAATACCTTTACTTGTTTTAGCTTCTGGGTTTTCGTCCTGGCTTTCACGGTATTGATTATCCACATCTTTTTACTGGGTTTGGCTGATGGTATTGATCTTGTTCTGTTTCTCACTGTTGGATTTTTCGTTTCTTTCTCGTTGTCTTACAATGTGAATGAGTGTGATGTTGCATTTTCGTATGTGAACTAGATTTCTAGGGTGGGAGTTCTATGGGCGGTGGGGCCAAGGGGTTTTGGTTACTTGCATGTTATGTGACTTGTTAATGGAGCGTTATGAATGTTTGTAAAGAACGAAACTTTATACAAGTTGGCTCGGAGTTCTAATGGCTCCACCGTAAATTTGGTTAAATGGTGCAAAGTTTTATTTTTGGTTATTGTTTTACTAGTGTTTTCTTCTTCTTTTTCTTTTTTTTTTTATGGACATAGGTTTTTTTGCTTAATTAAGCGGACGTTTTTTTCTTTGCTTCACGTGATTGATGATTAATGAGTGATATTGGTGGTTCCTGGTTAATTCTCTCAGTTGTCTTCACTGACCTGTTTCTTGATAATTTGTCCTGATCAATTGAATGAGAATGCTGGTAGATTATGTAGTTTTTCTCTCTTGATTCATTGCAAGAATTATTGAGCATTTTAAGCCTGGGATTTTTGGCATTCCTTGCAACTGATATATACTGTTTTGATATTTAGTTGTTCTGCTTTAAAGTTAATATGCTGTAGTCCATTGTGTGATTGCGTAATTTTGGAGGGAAAACGTACTCTATTAGCGGTTGATCAATGGTTGTGGATTTTATATGACCAACTTTGATTCATAATGGAAAGTATCTTTGGTGGTTGGCTTATATTTATTATTTTTAGTCCATATTAGAGGTGACTTTTGGTGGTGGATATTACCATCTGTTTTTAGGACGTTAAAATTCGTTGATCATTTCCATTCTTATTTATTTGTCAGAGATCATTCAGGTTGTTTGGAACTTACATGCTGTATCTGTGGCCCCTGGTCACTTTAGTCGATTACTGATTTGAAACAGAAGAAAGCCTGAAAAAGGAAATATTTTGGCAAAGGTTACAGCTCTATGGATTAACATTATAAGAATAGTGGGGACATAGTTTCCATGTACAGTTATCCAACATTTTCCTGCGACAATTATGGTTGTTGTTTGATATATTGGTAATTCTTTCTTAAATTTGCTCGAGGCTGGTAAGCTATTTTTTTTCCATTGCAAATCTGCAGCAACCTACACTCTCAGATGTGATGATTACTTTCATAATAGAATTTAGAGGCATCACTGTGGTAAAAAAAATCATGAAGATTAAACCCTTTTTCTCCTATCCATTTGTCGTGATAATTTCATACATGAGTTTGCACAAAAGAAATATTAGAACACAATTTTAGAGACTGTGTTTGAATGTGTCATGTTACGGTGAAGCAATGTAATGGTTTCACGATGATAGAGGGCAATATTTTCACCTCAAGCTTTCTGAGGTGATTGGTGGAGCTGCTGGAAACTTGAATCTAAGGCTTATATTTTCTTGTTGGTTTAAGAAACTAATTAAATCTTTTAACTTATATGGTCTTTTGCCAATGGTTGTGCATATCTACTAGAATCTAGTGATCTTTTCAATCTCTAATAATTTTGTGTTGTATGCAGATTGCTTAGCCACAGTGATAAACCAAAATCAAATTCAATGGATATCGAGTTATTTCAGGAGCAGCAACCTCCATCTGCTGTTCTTATTAGCATAACTTTTGGTATTTCAACCGAGGCAGAAAAGGTCACAAGTTTTCTTAATGACAAACATATTGGATTGTGTAGAGAATGGAAATGTATTGAATAGCTAATTTGAGATTAGTATCATGCTTGCTGTATGCTAATTCGGCTATGATTTTATTGTGTTTGCTGTCAGGTATGAAGTAAAAGTCAATTCATGTTTACTGCAATCCTTGGAGTTAGGATAATCAGGATTGACTAGGATGGAGTTTAGGGCAGTTTATAGCTTGATTAGATATCACATAATCTGAAGCCTTATGCCAGTATAGTAGGCAGATTTACTTGCATATTTTTGACTTAGTTCTTGTGGAGACAGATTCCATTCTTTTTGAATTCTGAACATTTATGGTTTACCAAAGTTTTCTTTGAACATAATGAATCCCATATAAGGTTTGAGGGTGAGTTTATGTTTCCAAGTTTACAAGGACATAACGTTATGCTGCTTGATTAACAGTTTTTTCATGTGTTGATTGATAACAGGAAAAGATTTCAGTTCTGGCTATCGAAGCAGTGAATGAGGTTACAGATCCCAAGTTGGGACTTCCTAATCCATCTTCTCAGTGCTCCACATGTGGTTCCCATGATGTAAAATTCTGTGAAGGTGTGAAAACTTGACATGGATTAGTTTTAACTAATAGAACCTTCATATCTATTGGAAATACTTCTGACTTTCTATTAATGAATTTTTAGGACATTTTGGGGTGATCAGATTTCCATTCACAATACTGCATCCATATTATCTGTCAGAAGTTGTACACATCTTGAATGGAATTTGCCCAGGATGTAAATCTGTCCGAAAAGATTTATTGGCTATGGTCTGTTACCTCACTCTTTTTGAATGTATGCCTTCCTGAATGTAGGTTTAATAAATTCCCAGACCATTGAATTCTGTAGATAATTACTATAAATGTCATCATGACATAGTTATAGGAAACAGTTGGGCAGAATGTATTACAAATGATAAATTGGGACTGATTATCTTTCACAACTACACTTGGAAGTTGTGTCAGATTATTAGTTTTCCGAGTTTTGTCACATGTTGAATACACATCTATTACTTAACTTCTTTCCTTATATCAATGTGCTACTAAGAAAGATCTGTTGCAGAGATCATGTTATCATATATTTAGAAACACTATTGATTCCTTACACGGGCTAATCCTTTTAGTCAAAGTGTTTTCACTACAGTGCGTTCCAGTGAGTTAAATTGTAAATGTTTGGAATTTATATTTGTGTTCCTCAATTTATGAACTTTTAACTTTGCTCGGATCATTGTAACTTCAACTTTACATTTGGATTCATTGTTTTTTTAATATCATTAAGCTGTTATTTGATCTCGAAAATAGCGACTGATTTATCTTTCTTCCTTGAGCTACTTTTTTTTTTTTTTTAGTAGTACATATTTTCTCTTTTGATGGCTCTAAATTTACTGCTAATAATTCCTTTTGTCTGTAACAACTTATGATGTTTTTGTTTTCATTTTTGAGCTTTTTGTGCATTTACTGATCTACAAATTGGCAATATCTTTTTATGTATCCTCGCAAATCTCACTCATTCTCTTTATCTCGTTTTACCTTTCAACTATTAGAGGACAGGTCCAAAATCTAGAAAAAACCCACATAAAGGATGCAAATACTGTGCTGTAAGTTTGCTGAAGCAATTCTTAATCTTTTCCTACTCTGGTCTTACTTTTCTGATGATATAAATTTACAATGGTGTATTTTGATACGAACAGGGAGATTCAAAGGATTGGTATCCAACGATAAAATTCAAAATTTCCTCCAATGATATCTTTAGGAAAACTGCCATTGTTGCCGAAATAGGAGAAAATTTGCTCAAACAGTCTTCGAGAAAAGCACCAAAGAGAAAATTGGCTGCTGACTTTTGGGATGTTATTCCGAAAGATGAACAGCAAGAAGAAAATGACATCAAACCGTACAAAAGAGTTTTATCACATGCTCAGGTACCAGTCAAAGCCTTCTAGCAAGCATATGTAGGCTTGCTATTTTGCATGCCCACTTTGTAATTATTGTCAACTCAACAAACTAATGTGCTCCTACTGATTTTGAACCTTTTGATCCTTTTAGATTTTACCTTGCCCCCAAGTGTTATCAGAGGAGTTTCTTTGATACTAGGACATAGCATGGTGTGAAGAAAATTTGAAGTTCATGTTTCATAATTGCAAACATGTCAAATTGATTCATAAATTATGCCAGTGTTATATGTTCATTGGTTGGACATACTGTCTTATAATTTAACACTGCACTGTAAATTATGAGTTATGGCACTCTAGCTAACATTGACATTGCAAATAGTAACTATTCCTTTTTGGTCCTGCAATTTTAATCCTGGTGAAATGCAATTTTCCTTTCTGGGCACAAGCTACTTTTCTGATGATTTATGATAGGTCAAATTTTATTGGGACCTTGTGGTTTTGTGCTTTATAATCCTTTTTCATACTCTTTGACAAATTGGATCTTAATTCTGATCAATTTTGTTAACAGTGCTGATAAGTAGAAGTTAAAATTTTTGGATCAGGATGTTATTTCCTTATAATTGAGAAATTGGAATTGGAAAGCTAGACAATGAAAGTTGTGTTTTTTGTAATCTCTTTGAACCTTCCTGTTAGAGGTTTGATTTTCAACTTTGAGGTTGGACTTTGGGAAATATCTGGAGATTTTGAAGAATGCCCATGCCTTTATCTGCTATTATGTATCACCATTATTAATAAAAAGAAAAAAGATTGTCTGTTGACAACTGTGTGCTTCTGGAGTATGCAACTTGCGTGGGCTGCATTTAGAGAGCAGTTTTACTGCACACAAGCCTAATATGAAGATCCGACACATCGAAATTAAGGAAGAACTATGTTTCACATACTTCCATATATTACTTTCTTCATATCATTTAAGGATATATCTTTTCCACGTTTTTTAATTAGCTTTAACAGTACGCTAAATTTCTTGAGTAAAAGTTGATGTAAACTCTGTAAATAATTATTTAACATATTGAATTTCATGTTTTCTGGATGCTTTCCGGTTTCAGGTCCGCCATTTGCTGAAGGATGTTGATCCAAGTTTCATAGAAAGGTCTGTTTTAAAGAAAGATTCACTATTTCTGAATTGTTTTCCAGTAACCCCAAATAGTCATCGTGTGACAGAAGTTACACATGCATTTTCAAATGGGCAGCGATTAATCTTTGTAAGATGAATCCTTTTCTTTTTTCTTTATTTTTTTAGGTTAGCTACTTATCACATGATCTTATGTTATATTCTCATAGTTTGCTGCCACTGAATAGGATGATAGGACAAGAGCTTACAAGAAACTGGTTGATTTCAGAGGGAAAGGAAATGAGTTGAGTTTTCGTGTTATGGACTGCCTAAAAACTTCTAAGGCAAGACTTGAAACATTTCTATCTGGGAACGATAGTTGCGACATCCTCATAATTCCTTTTTCTATTCTAATTTACAGCTAAAACCAGAAAAACCAGTCAGTGATGATATTATCATTTTTAACCAAAAGCTGGTTAATGATTCTAACTCCAAAACATCTGGTTTGAGATGGATGAAAGATGTTGTTCTTGGCAAACGAAATGATCATTCGTTCCGAATGGTGGTTGTTGGTGATCCTAATCTTCGGCTCAGTGAAATTGGAATACCATGCCATGTTGCAGAAAGGATGCACATTTCAGAACATCTGACAACTTGGAACTGGGAGAAGTTGAATGCTTGCTGTGAAGTGCGACTTCTTGAGAAGGGTGAGATTCATGTCCGTAGAGAAGGTAGTCTAGTTCGCATTCGCCGTACCAAGGAACTGCAAGTTGGGGACATCATTTATAGAACCCTTAATGATGGAGATACTGTTATGATCAATAGGCCACCATCTATACATCCACACTCTCTCATTGCTCTCTCTGTGAAAATCCTCCCTGTGACATCAGTCCTTGCAATCAATCCACTCTGTTGTCCACCACTTCATGGGGATTTTGATGGTGATTGTCTACATGGTTATGTTCCTCAATCAGTTGAGACTAGAGCTGAGCTTCACGAACTTGTTGCTTTAGAAAAACAGTTAACTAATGCGCAAAGTGGCAGAAATCTTCTGTCTCTTAGCCAAGATAGTTTGGTTGCTGCTCACTTGGTCATGGAACCTGGAGTTTTCCTGACCATATTCCAGATGCAGCAACTGCATATGTTCTCGCCAAATAAATATTTGTCGCCTTCAATTATCAGAAGTCCACGAAATGGTTGTCTCTGGACAGGAAAACAATTGATCAGCCTGCTCCTGCCTGAAAACTTTGACCATGATTTTCCTTCATATAATGTCAACATTCTCAAAGGGGAGCTTATTTCTTCTGAAGGGTCTTTATGGTTACGTGATACTGATGGTAACCTTTTCCAGAGCCTCACCAAGCAATGTCAGAGCCAGCTTCTTGACTTCTTGTATGTTGCTCAGGAAGCTCTTTGTGAGTGGTTGTCAATGAGGGGGTTGAGTGTCTCTCTTTCTGAACTTTACCTCTCTCCAGACACATATTCACGGAAGAACATGATGGATGAAATTTTGTGTGGATTACAAGATGCAGAACACACATGTAATTCGAAACAATTCATGGTGGATTCTTTTCGCGATTTCTTTGCTGGAAATATTGAAGAGGATCCTTGTGCTGTTGCATTTAATTTAGAACACCTGTGTTTTGAGAAGCAGAGATCTGCTGCACTTAGTCAAGCTTCGGTTGATGCTTTTAAAGAATTTTTTCGTCACATTCAAAGTTTAGCTTACAAATATACCAGTAAAACCAATTCATTTCTATCCATGATTAAGGCAGGAAGCAAAGGTAATATGCTGAAACTGGTACAGCACAGCATGTGTCTGGGATTGCAACATTCGTTGGTTCCTTTATCATTCCGAATGCCCCATGAGCTATCATGTGCAGCTTGGAATAAGCTAAAAGATGATGATGCTGTTGAATGTGCTAAATGCTACATCCCATATGCTGTGGTTCAAAATTGTTTCTTATCTGGCTTGAATCCTCTTGAGTGTTTTATTCATTCAGTAACAAGCCGAGATAGCTCTTTTAGTGATAATGCTGATCTTCCTGGGACTTTAACTCGAAGGCTTATGTTCTTCATGCGTGATCTGTGTATTGCCTATGATGGAACAGTGAGAAGCAGATATGGGAATCAACTTGTTCAGTTATCTTATGTTGAGAATGTGGTCCCAAAATTTGTAGGTGGTCAACCTGTGGGCTCATTGGCAGCTTGTTCTATCTCAGAAGCTGCCTACAGTGCTTTAGATCAACCAATAAGTCTGCTAGAAAAATCTCCTTTACTAAACCTTAAGGTTTTCTCTCTCTCTCTCTGGTATATTAAAGCTGTGGAAGCTTCCTTGATTACGCTATGGATGATGTGAAGTAATTTGTTAATAGAAACAGCAAATATATATATAATTTGGCTTGCAATCATAAATGATAACAACTTAACCAAATCTTAAACCCACAATAGTTGATGTCTCATTTTGGATCTTATTTTCTCCAGCTTTAGTTGTAGTAAGAAATTTTAATTAACTCTTTCCAAATCTCATATTTAGAGCTATTGCATGGATTTGATTCTATTACCCCTTTTTTCTGCCTAATGACGTATCCCAGGCCTCTGTTGAACATTCTTCATTGTTGTAACTTTCATTATCAGATTGCTTGACAAGTTTCATGATGTGGATAAATTGCACAGAATGTACTGGAGTGTGGTCTGAAAAAGAGTAATGCTAACCAAACTGTATCACTGTTTCTATCTGAGAAACTTGGAAGACAGAGGCACGGTTTTGAATATGGAGCCTTAGAAGTTCAGAACCATTTGGAGAAACTAGTATTTTTGGATATTGTTTCAGTTACCAGAATAATGTCAGTGTCTGTAACCTATTTATTTGCTTGTTTGATCTTACTCTATAATTTACTCTTCAAAAATGATATTGATTTTATTGTTCTTATACATGATTTTTGTCTTTTTCCGGTTAGTTACTCCCCCCAAAGGTGTGGGAAGAGATGTTTTAGTCCGTGGGTTTGCCATTTTCATCTATTCAAGGTACTGAAGTACAAGTATCCCACTATCCATGTCTGCATGTAATTCAATTTCTGGCACTGATCTGTGAGTTTCAGGAAATCATGACGAAGAGAGGTCTTAGGCTCCAGTCTGTTATTGATGCCCTTTACAAGCATTGCAAATCAAATGCCAAAACCCCGGAGGTCCTAATAACATCCAAGTAAGCTGGCCAAATCAATTTCGGCTTGCATTACAAGGAAATTAGTTACCATCAAAATTTAAAATTATTGGATTGTTATGGTCACTGCACTTCCTTTACTACATATTTATTTTGCTTTCCCAAGATTTGAGTTGAATTGAGTTGTTAACCAATCACAAAATCTGCCAAAAGTTTCATGTGGTGTAAGGAAATAGTAGGGTCAATGGCCTTCCAGTTTAGCATTATGAAAATTTTATATCCGTAAATGAAGCAGCAGATCTCTGTTTGCTATATTACAATATTGGGTGCAAATTTGTGCTTGCAACAGTACAAAAATTTTCATTGATTTGCTGACTTCTGTTCATCCATTTTTTTTTTTCTTTTTGAAAGATTCTGTTCATCAGTGTTGCTAATACAAGACTCATACCTTGTGTACCTTGGGCTCCCATTTCATATAAGTTATCTTTTTCACTTGTGGTTTGTTGGGGCATATATCAGTGAGCTTACTTTGTATAGACAATCTCATTAAGTTCTTTCTTCTTATCATCCTTTATGAATATCTTATTGGAACATCAGGAACTGCTCTGTGGCTGACAGTCGCAAGGAAAAAGAAGGAACATTTTGCATAAGTGTGACCATTATTGACAGCTCCAAAGATTCATCCATGCGACTGGAAACTATTAAAGCCTTTATGATTCCTTTCCTTCTTGAAGCGGTTGTTAAAGGTTAGTACTTCACTGGATATTGTTTGTATTTAGCATACCTCCTTTGGGTATTTTATATTTTTTGCATCTCTTCTTCAAGGCTTGTCTATTTGCTTTTGTTCATATCTAATATACAAGGTTATGTTGTTGATATTCCCTGAACCTTTTCCCTCTTCATTAGGACTCATTGAGATAAAGAAAGTGGATATCTTATGGAATGATCGACCAAGGATACCAAAACCATGTAAGCAACCTCATGGTGAGCTCTACTTGAGGGTTTCAATGTCAGCAATCTCCGGAAAGACAAAGCTGTGGAACTTGCTTGTTAATCACTGTCTCCCTATAATGGATATGATTGACTGGACACGCAGTCATCCTGACAATATTCATGAATTTTGTTTGGCCTATGGAATAGATGCTGGATGGAAATTTTTCCTTAATGTATGTCGCTTTTGGTAATTCTTGACCGTACTGGCTACATGTGATAGATGCTGATGTATAAAAAACTACTAACATGCATTTTCAATGACAGAATTTAAACTCTGCAATATCTGATGTTGGCAAGACTGTCCTTCCTGAACACTTGACACTTGTTGCTAGTTCTCTATCAGTGACTGGAGAGTTTGTTGGCCTAAATGCAAAAGGCTTGAAACGACAAAGAGAACAAGCATCTGTCTTGTCACCCTTTTCACAAGCTTGCTTTTCTGTCAGTTCTTGCTGCACCTTTTTCTTTGGAACATTCAATAACATCTAACTTAATGTAAACGTAGTTAATATATGTTTGTACGACATTTGTTTGCAGAGTCCTGGTAATTGTTTCATTAAAGCTGCTAAGGCAGGAATCAAGGATGATATGCAAGGAAGCTTGGACGCGTTAGCATGGGGACTGGTTCCTCCAGTTGGGACTGGACAATTTGATATTGTATATTCTCTGAAGGTATATCTGCAATTTGATTCTGCTAAGTTTTAACTAATACTACCTTGCTAAATTCCAGAATATAATTGAAGGGGCTACTGATTCCTCTACGAATGTTATTGCAAATATTCTATACGAATTTAAGGCTACCTCTGGTAGTTCCTTGTTTGGTTTTTAATAACTTCAAATCGGAAACATGAAATACTTCCATGATACATGTATCTTAAAACTTCAATCAACTAGGAATACCAATATCTTTTCATTAACCAAGTCCAACGGAATTCTCAAGACTGATAAATTCTCTTTTTACTAGTCTTTTCTTTAAATTATCTAATCATTTTGCTTGCCAGAGTTGTGAGCTTTCAGAGCCTGTCAATGTCTATGACTTCCTGGGTACCCAAATCAGTTCTAGTAAGCTGGATGATGAGTTTGAAATCCCTCATGCTCGGAGCTATAAATCTGACAAACATGGGGCTAAGTTTGCACTCAAGTTTGGAGGTTATGGCCCGAAATGGTTTAAAAAAGCAGAAAGTATATCAAGGTCATTCTTAAGGAAATTTTTTACGTACGATGATATCTTTAAGCTCTCGCGCTTAGTGCGAAACATCTTGAATAAGTAAGTAAATTTGTCTGCTTTCATCCTTGATGCATTTTCAGATGTGTTATTGGGATATCTGCTGGTTCTTTTTATAGCTTTAGCTATGTATCGATGTCATGTTGCTCGCACAGTTTTTACTGCATATTTCAGGGTGCTGTTTACACAAGAATAATTTCCTTTGTCAATATGACAGCTAATATATTTGTGGAAAGGAATGAAATTAAATTTCTTATAGAAGTATAAAGTTTGTACATATTTAACAAAGTGGATGGTACAGAAATTAAATGCTCAAAAGCTTATGAGAATGCTTATCAACTCTTTCAGCCACATAAATAAGTGCTTCAGTAATGTATCCATAGAAGTTATAGTACCATTGTACTGTGTTTTGGCTTTTTGGGTTCGTTCTTATGTGCATTGCTAGAATAGTAATAATGCTTCCATGCATCTTGTTTTCATGGAAATTGTAGTGCCTTTTGTTTTTTTTTTTGAAAGTACAATTTATGGGATTCTTCACGTAACCTTCTGTTGTTCTGGATGCAGGTATCCGTTGGACCACCAATTAAATGAAACAGACAAGTCCATATTGATGAGGGTCTTATATTTCCATCCTCGAAAAGATGAGAAGATTGGACCTGGGGCCCAGCACATCAAGGTTAATCATTAAATAATTTTGCTTCACCTTGAGTACTTTAACAGGATTCTCCAATCTCTGTTGCTTATTTGATGGATGGCTTGGCATTTATGTAACTTACCCTGTGGCTTTCTCCCCTCCGTTAACAGGTTGTAAAACACCCAGTACACCAAGATTCACGTTGCTTCTCTCTGGTTAGAACAGACGGGACAGTCGAAGACTTCTCGTATCACAAATGTGTCCATGGGGCCCTTGAGATCATTGCTCCTTACAAGGCAAAAGTATATCATGACAAGTATTTTAAACATCGTTATCTGGGACATGCTTGAGGAGAGAATCAGACATGTACAGTACTTGAGACCCGGAAATGGGTCTTCTCACTTGACATCCAGAGGATGAATCAATGATGCATTTGTGGACTGACTGATTCTAGTTTCTGACGCCACTTTTAGGACAGAGATGTTGAAAGAGGCTAACCTAATTAGGTTAGAAGTGAGCTAGATACTAATACAATCCTCCTTTTGTGAATAAGCGCCTTCTGTATTGACCCATGCATGCAGGATTATTGATTTCCAAAGCTTCTTTTTGCTCCTTCTACTCTAACTTCGTTTGCCTTGCATCCAATCAGGCAAAGAAGATACAGTGGAAGCAGCAAAGAAAAGCTTTTGTGGAGCCATTCATCTTGGTGTATGTATTCGTAAAAGTACTTAATATGAAAAGGAATTTCTTATTATTACTTGTGAATTTCTTTCTCGGCAAATGCCAATACCTTCTTTATACCGAAAAGAATAAGTAAATGTTTCAGCATATCTGAGTTGCTTGGTGGAGGATTTTATTTGTACGTTTACACTTTCCAGTACAAAATAAAAGAAGCAGCAGAATGGGAAGCAGGGATAGGTATCAAGTATTTTAGTCTTTTGTTCATTATAATTGTACGTCTTCATAACATTCTTCAACTTCAGCAAGCAGCTGTGAATATCCTTTGTACCCAACCACTGATCGTATCCAGCTACTGCTTTATACAGAAAACTACTGTTATTGTAATTAAGCCACATGGCGGCTTGTTCTCACTCGGTTTCCGCTTCTCCGCGCACATTCTTGTCATTTTCAAGAGTTACATACCCAATACTTGGTTAGTTTAACCAATCCTGCAAAGGGTTGGCAGTGGAATTCGGCCTGATGGGTTTAATTTAAGTAAATTGACTTGAGTTTTAAATTTAAAATTGATTTTTAAAAATTTTTTAAAATTCGAATAGAAACCGAAATCGAATTTCATAGCTTGACTTGACTTAAACTTCAACATTTACATTAGATTAACCCTATACAAGTAGATTCTACTTGATTCGCTTCTTCTGTTCTCTCAATTTTTAAGTTGCCGCTCGCCAAACCTCTCATCATCGATCACTGTTGGTCCTCTATAGAGAGTAGAGACAACCACTTTCAAAAATTTCAACTTCAAATTACAGGAGTGCTCAAGGAATTTTCATCTCCTCGTCTTCAAGTGAAAAGTAAGCTTCCAATCCACAGGTTCTAACTTGCAAAAGCGGCAATGGGCAAGTGTTTAGTTACAGTACTTAGTTTGTAAGTTGGTACATGAAGTGAATTAGTTTCAAAGACCAAATTTCTTTTGTTCCTCTTTAATTCTTCTTCTCTCAAATTGAAATTTTCTAAACTAAAGAACAAGAATAAAACTGACATGATTTGCATGACTCACGTACTAAATATTTTCGATTCTTAATGGATACTCATGTAGATCTTCTTGGCTTATCATTTCCCTCCCCTTCCAGCGGAACCTTGTCCTCAATTCAGATTAATAACATGGTTCAGTAACTAGTCAGTGTTTTCCCAAGTAGCATCTTCAATTGACAGATGCTTCCTTTTCACAAGATTTTCAAGTCGTGACCCCTTTTTTAGCCGTCTGGTATACCCTCAGGTTCCATGATAATTTCACCATCAACAACAGGTGGAATTGTAGAGCTAGCAGGGACGACATCACCAATCTTTTTTAGTAATGAAACATGAAATACAGGGTGAATACGGGACCCTTCTGGAAGCTTTAGTTTATACGCCACCTTGACAACTCTTTGTTCAATCTGAAAAGGACCATAAAAACAGCTTGCCAATTTCTGTCATGCGCGATGAAATAGAGAATGCTGGCGATATGGCTGAAATTTAGGGAGAACCCAATCTCCTTCTTGGAATTCAATATCTCGTCTCTTGGCATTGGCCATTTGTTGCATTCGATTATTGGCAGCACTAAGATTGGTTTTAAGCTGCCGCAAAATTTCATCTCTGGATATAAGTTGCTGGTCCACTTATATGAATGGACGACTCTCCCGTTGAATAACGAGGAATAGTTGGAGGCAAACGCCCATTCAATGCTTTAAAAGGTGTCATATGGTAAGTAATGTTATACCAAAACTCGGCCCATGAAAGAAAATTGGTCCATTTTCGAGGTTGTTGATGAGTAAAGTATCGAAGACACTGTTCAAGGCAACAATTGACAACTTCAGATTGGTCGTCAATTTATGGGTGATATGTTGAACTCATCTTCAATTGAGTGCCAGATAACTTGAAAAGTTCACGCCAAAAATGACTTATGAATAATGGATCCCGATCATTGACAATAGTCTTTGGCATACCATGGAGCTTAAGAACAACATCTGCAAATTTTTTAGCCACAAGCTTTGAAGTAAATGGATGAGTAAGTGAAAAAAAATGAGCTAACTTACTAAGGCAATCCACTACCATAAAAATTGTGTTCTTGCCATTAGATTGGGGCAACCCTTCATTAAAATCCATTGTGATATCCTCCCATACCTAACATGGAATTGGCAAAGGTTGCAAGAGACTAGCTGGTGAAAGCATTGAAGATTTAGCCCGTTGGCATATGTTGCAAGAAGAAACATATTCTTGTACAGTTCGAAGCATTGACGACTAATAAAATTGTTGTGCTAGTCACTTGTACATTCTTTACATACCTAAATGTCCACCAATTTACAAGTCATGGAATTCTCGCAAGAGCATCTGAATAATAGGGGAGTTAGAAGGCACCACCACTCTGTTTTTATAATATATCAGCCCATCACGTGAAGTATATGGTGTTGGGCGCAACGAGTATATTTTTTGAAAAAAGAAAAAATAAAATGAGCAAATGGACACAAAATTTTTAACGTGATTCACCCTTAATTTTGGGCTACGTTCACGGACAAAACTCAGAATAATTCTTTCACTATTACAAATAGTAGGTATACAGAGATAAAACTAAAATAGTGGCTCACAAGTTATTTCCCAACTTAAAAATACTAATCTCACTATTTTGTCACTCACCAACCATTTAACAAAATATTCCTAACGTCAGAGCGTTGCTTTGCTCTGATTTTTCTTCTGTGTTTTTCTTATGAAGCAGGGAGTGCCTTATATAGGCACTCTACTGCGTGAGATAGCAGCTGTCTTCCTTTTATTTTCAACAAAATCAGCACTGAAGTCAGTGCTGCATTCTTCTTTTTATTTTCAACAAATGCAGCACCGAAGTCGGTGCCACATTCTTCCTTTTATTTTCAACAAATGCAGCACCGAATTCGGTGCCACATTTGTTGAAAATGGTGTCCTTCTGCATTAGTTGAAAATGGTGTCCCCGAATGTAAGGGACCTACATCCAACAAATCTCTCCCTCCCGATTACATGGAGGGCTCTATCATGCCTGCTACTGATCGACAGTACTCAAAATTGCCTTTTGGTAGAATCTTGGTTAATATGTCTGATCTATTTTCATCAATATGGATCTTTCTAATTATAATTGTTTCGTCTCCATCACATCTCTGATCTAGTGATAGCTCACATCAATGTGTTTTGATCGTGAGTGAAAAGAGGCATTCTTACTAAGGTGAATAGCGTTCTGATTGTCACAAAACAGTTGATATTGTTCTTGCTTTATACCAAGTTCATTAAAGAACTCCTTCATCCATAACAACTCCTTACAAGCTTCCGTTGTTGCAATAAACTCCGCTTCAGTTGTAGAAAGTGCAACACACTTCTGTAACTTTGACTGCCATGCCACAGCTCCCCCTGCAAAAGTAATCAAGTAACCTGATGTAGACTTTCTCGAGTCAACATCTCCAGCCATGTATTGTGTAACTAGCTAACACAAGTTCTGTTCTTCCAAAACATAAGCATATTTTGGATGACTATCGAAGATACCTAAGAATCCACTTGACTGCAGCCCAATGTTCCTTTCTAGGATTTGAAAGGAAACGACTTGCAACTCCAACTACGTGAGCAATATCTGGCCGTGTACAAACCATGACATACATCAAACTTCCAACTGCTGAAGCATATGGAATTCTGGACATTTCTTCCTTCTCTTCATCTATAGAAGGGCACTCTCTGGAACTCAATTTAAAGTGATTAGCAAGGGGACAACTAATCGCTTTAGCTTTGTCCAATTTGAATCTTTGAAGTACTTTATCAATGTACTTTTCTTGTGACAACCATAGTTTCTTGGCGCTTCTATCTTTGATAATCTGCATGGGAAGAATCTACTTTGCTGATACCAAGTCTTTCATCGCAAAAGACTTACCTAGCTATTTCTTCAGATTGTTGATTCTAGAAACATTCTTACCAACAACCAACATATCATCTATATAGAGCAATAAAATAATGAAATCATCATCAGAGAATTTCTTCACAAATACAAAGTGATCTGAAATAGTCTTCTTGTAGCCTTCCTCCCCCATAATAGACTCGAAATTCTTATACCACTGTCTTGGTGCCTGTTTTAGACCATATAGACTCTTCTTTGGTCTATAAACATAATCTTCTTTTCCCTTTATTATGAAACCCTTTGGCTGCTCCATGTATATCTCTTCTTCCAAATCCCCATGTAGGAAGGCAGTTTTGACATCCATTTTGTAGCACCCCACTCCAGCAAGAGCCGAACCCGACATCGTTGATGATATCTGAGTTCGTGCCTTGCGAGGGTGGCGTGCTAATTCACTCTATCATTCAAAAGTCGGTATAATTTTTTTTATAACATAACATGTGGAATACATACTCAAATTGGGCCTCACATTCATTCATCATCATTTTCAATTAGCGCAAATTTTCAATAGTCATTCGGGGAATGACTCTTCCACAAATACAA
>JAOQMS010000178.1:11253047-11270186 GCA_027563885.1 Erythroxylum longipes
TTTGACTTTCCTCTGCTCTTGTCTCTGGACTTTGGACCTCTGGATTGACTCCTTCCTCTATTTTCTGTAAGCAGAACATCTGAATGTGATGAAGAGGCTGCATACTGTGATTTACGTCTCATCTCTTCATTTAGTATACTGCTTTTAACAGACTCCATATTTAATATGCCATTTGGTGCAGTATTTGTCAAAGACACCTTCAAAGTCTCCCAAGACTCTGGTAATGAAGCTAACACCATTAGAGCAATTACCTCGTCTTCAAATTTTATGCCCATCTTTGATAACTGATCAACCATCCCTTCCATATTGTTTAAATGATCAGCTACAGAAGTACCCTCCTGGTATTTTAACTGCATCAATTTTGTTAGATAAAACAATATGTTGTTGCCAATCCTTGAAGCATACAACTGTTCCAACTTATTCCACAACATTCTTGCATGAGTCTCGTTAAATTAGATTATACACATTATCATTGACAAACTGTCGAATATAACCACATGCTCATTCATGCTCAAACTCCCAATCTTCGTTGGACATTTCCTCCGGTTTAGTTATTGAAAATACTGACAAATGCATCTTTGTAAGCATCAAGAGATCTTTAATCTTGGTTCGCCATATATTGTAGTTCATACCGTTTAGATTGATCATTTTGCTTGTCTGCATCTCCATTTTTCAAATTAAGCCAAATTTGAGAAAACCGACCTCAAAAATGGAATCAGGACGTCAAAATTTGGGAAAAAAAGATATCTTCTAAATTTCCACCACGGGACCTGGTAAATAGTAAATTGTGAATAGTGCTCAGATCCCACTGGAAAAATACTGCGGGACACAGTAAATAGTACCGCAAATAGTGCCGCTGGACTAGTTACTATTGTAAGGACATCTACAGTGCCATCACCTTGCAAATTTCAACTTGAAACAAAAACTTGAGATTACTATTCATCAACTTTGTTGTTTTACGTCAGCTTTTCGAACGGATCACACCAAAAAATTCTTTGTAATTTTGTCTTCCCTGTGATGTGCTTCTTTTCAAAAAATACCTTCAATGAAAAACACAGCTCTGATACCACTTGTTGTGCACAGCAAGTATATTTTTTGAAAAAAGAAAAAATAAAATTAGCAAAATGGACACAAAATTTTTAATGTGGTTCACCTTTAATTTTGGGCTACATCCATGGATAAAACTTAGAATAATTCTTCCACTATTACAAATAGTAGGTATATAGGGATAAAACCAAAATAGTGGCTCATAAGGTGTTTCCTAACCTAAAAATACTAATCTCACAATTTTGTCACTCACCAACCCTTTAACAAAATATTTCCTAACGTTAGAGCGTTGCTTTGCTCTGGTTTTCTTCTGTGTTTTTCGTATAAAGTAGGGAGTGCCTTATATAGGCACTCCACCGCGTGAGACAGCTGCAAATGCAGTTGTCTTCCTTTTATTTTCAACAAATGCAGCACCGAAGTCGGTGCCACATTCTTCCTTTTATTTTCAACAAAGGCAACACCGAAGTCGGTGCCACATTCTTCCTTTTATTTTCAACAAATGCAGCACCGAAGTCAGTGCCACATTAGTTGAAAATGGTGTCCCTCCATTTGAGGGACCCACATCCAACATATGGAGCAATTGCCATCTTGCTAATTTTTGTCATATATGGATGGTTAAGTGTTGCTACTTTAATTTCGTCCCAAAGTGAAGATTATGAGCACGACATGGTAGTGAGTTATGGGCTACTACTCACACGAGAAAGTGCATCTGCAGCTGAATTCTCCTTCCCTGATTTATAGAGTATTCGACAGTCATGCCCCAGTAACTAAGACTCCTATTTTTATTGTTCTGAAGTGACGATGCACTGCTCTAAAAGATAATTGAGACTGCAGTGGTCTATTTGAATAAAGAATTTTCTACCCATCAAGTATGGTTGCTAAGTTTGTACCACGTTGACAATGGCAAGCATTTCTCTAACGTAGGTTGACCATTATCTCTTAGATGGATCCAAAGCATAGCTCATGAATGCTATAAACCTGCCTTGTTGAGTCAATACCGCACTGATAGGTGTAGATTACATCGTGTTTTTGTGGATAGTTTAGTGTGTGTTTTGTTGTTAATTTGATTGTTTAGTGCATGTTTAGGTTAAAATTGTGTTAGTTAGTAAATATTTGTGTTTTAAGTATTTTGTGGGTTGGAACATGATGTTGAGCTTCAATTTTATATTTATGAGGTGCTTTAACATGTTTTTTAGTGTTTCAGGACAATTAAAGGAGATTCGAAGAAGACCCAGGAAATAACCCAAGGCTATGATCGTGGCAAAGATAGAAGCAAAAGTAAGGAGCCATGATCGTGGGGAATATGCAACAATCATGACAGAAGCTAGTGCAAAGAGCCACAATCGTGGCGTTATAGACCACGATCATGACAGAAGCAAAAAACTATCATGGCCTGCATGACATATACGCAAATAACAATTTTAACTTGATTTTTTGAGGAATTTTTTGGACCTTTCAAATCTGAAAAAGATCCTAAGGTTTCCCTAATTAGAAATACCATAAAAGACTTAATGATGTAACCCTTAGGGAGCTTCTACATTCTACCACTTTTGGAAAGTTCAAGAGAGAGGGAAACGAAAGAGAGAAGAAGAAGAAGAGGAAGAAGAAGCGGGTCCTGATGTTGTTGTTTCTCGGATTAGGTGGTTTCCCGACATTGCTGCTTTCCCGGATTGTTTGATCCAAGTTCTATTCCCTTTCTATTTCATTTTTGTCCATTTAATTTATAAAATTGAAATGGATTGTATGATAATGGGTTTTAGATTGTTAACAATGTTCTAACTCTTCCTTTGAGATTTTACTTTGATTTAATGTCAATATAGTCGATTTTTGTCTATTATGATTAAATTCGATTTTTGCATATTTTGGTAACAAATCGAGAAGGAGAGTTAGATAAAAATGATTGGATTGGGTTAACGAGAGTTAGGCGATCCAATAGACCACGTAGATAATCATATCGATTTTTGTATGGAGAGAGATCTGTGAGACCCTATAGTTTAGTAGAGAGCTTCTGATCTAATTTTAATTATGGTTCGTTTGTTAATTGAAAGATTGCAAATTTCATAATTTAATTAGGGTTAATGATTTAGGGCGAGAGATTATAACTTGAAAGATAGTAATTCCCCCTAAGATAGTCTAGAACCGACACCCTGATAACACATAATTAGATAGGTTAGCATTAATTATAGGTAGAATTTCCTCTCTCATAACTTGGTAATTTGTCTTGATTAATTTCTATAGTGACCCTTTGTGTTGCTCAATTCAATTCTTGTTTTGTGTTAATTTCTTGAGTTGAATTCCTACAATTAAATTCCTGTGTTTATATTCTTGTTTCATTTTTAATTTCATTTTTTAATTTCTGAGCCCTAGATAACCTAGGATTAGATTAGTTTACCCTCCTCTTGGGATTAACCCTTCAAATGCTACAACTCACGACCTGTGCACTTATGGTAATTGGAGGATATAAATTGTAAGACTCGACACCTCGATCAAGTTTTTGAGGCCGTTACCAAAGAGGCGTAGGATTAATTTAGTTTTTTTTAGTCTAAGGCAGTTTTAGTTATTTTAATTTAAGACTTTTCCCCTTCTTGTGCCTATGTACTTACATAAAAACAAGATCCACAAGAAATACAAATTGAATAATTGAAGATTTGACACTTTATATTACTTTGTTAGAATGAGCTATTCGAAGAGCCAAACGCCAAGAAGAAGCAGTTGAGGAACCAATGGTGGAAGAATATAATCAAGAGTTCGATCAAGAAGTGAACCAAGGGCATCAACCTAAAACTCTCATGGGCTTTATGAGGCTGGGCTTCAATGCAGCAAGTCAAGGTGTGGCTAGGCCACCGGTCCAAGCCACCTTTTTTGAAATCAAACTAGCCTTTCTGAACATGCTATAGAAGAATGTGCAATTTTATGGATTGACAAATGAAGGCCCTAATGCACATATCGTAAACTTCCTCGAAATATGTGATACCTTCCGATATCATCAAATTTAGAAGATGCAATGAGAATGAGACTCTTTCCTTTTACTTTAAGGGATACAACGAAGGCTTGGTACCACTCCCTCAACCCATCCAACGTCACCACATGGGACCAATTAGTATGTGCATTTCTGAATAAATACTTCCCCCTTACTAAGACTACAAAGATCATTAGGGAGATCACTAACTTTCAGCAAGGTGATGGGGAGTCGATTTACGAAGCGTGGGAAAGATATAAAGACTGGTAAAGGAAATCCCACATTATAACCTACCTAAGGAGTTCCTTTTACAAATGTTCTATAATAGAGTAACACCACCCACGAGAGGCATAATTGATGCGGCCTCAAGAGGATTGCTAATGAGAAAGACTGTTGATGAAGAAAGCTTCTAGAAGAGATGGCTAGTAATAGTTGTCTGTAGTCGAATGAAAGAAGTAAATAACCTGCAACTTTTTGAGAGCATAAAGGAGTTATAGCTGTCGACTAGATGACTAGAATGCAAATGAAAGTTGACAGCTTGACACGATAACTAAATAACATAAAAGCATCATCTTTCATTCCCCTAAAGGCCATTCAACAAAGATGTGAGTTATGAGGCCGAGATAATCATGATACTATCGACTATTTCCTGATTCAAGAAGGTGAAGCGGAGTAAGTGAACTTCATAGGAGCACGATATGGTTGAGGAGGGGAAACAACCCCTACTCCAATATATACAACCTTGGGTGGAAAAATCACCCCAACTTTTTGTAGTCTAACAATACAAGAGGCCAGTTCAGACCTCAATGACAAGAGAAATCAAACTCTATGGCTGCCAAACTAGATAAAATCTTAGACAAGATTAGAGGAATGAAAGAGATCCATAAGAGGCTCGAAGGAAAATTCAAGCAAGTAACAAAGAACCACACCTCCTCAATTCATAATTTAGAAGTCCAAGTAGGTCAACTGGCAGAACCATTATCGAACAGAAATGAGGGAACACTCCCAAGTAACACGAAGTCTAACCCAAAGGAATGAATCATGGTCATTAACCAGGCCACTAAGGAGGAACCGAGCTAAGCTAAATATAATAGAGGAAAGGAAAAGGAAAGGGCTGATGATAATTTTCTTTAAAGTGAACATGAAGTACAAACAATCAAAGAGCATCGACCTAAAAACCCCCACCCCATTTTAAAACAACTAAAGCCAAATCCAAGTAAGAAAAAGGGGAAAGCAGAAATGCAAGAGAATAAGGAAGGCTCTCTACTAGCAAAGTACAATTTACTTGAGATCAAAAAGTACCAACCCTTGATTCCATTTCCGATCAGAGCAATGAGAAAATCTAAGGAAGCTGAGCTTAATGAAGTTATAACATGATCAAACAATTGGAAGTACGACTTACACTGATGGAATAGATAAGAGGGAAAGTGGAAAAAGATTTGGAGGAGGAAAGGAAATTGACACTCCCACTAAAGAAGGAGGACCCAAGGGATTTTCATATCACTTACATTATTAAGGGTGTTAAAATAGATAGAGCATTTATTGATTTGGAAGCCAGCATAAACATGATGTCATATGCCTTATATCAGAAATTAGGAGTCAGAGAAATAGTCCCCAATAAGATACTGGTAAAAACAGTAGACAAATTAGTTCATCGTTCAAAAGGTATCATTCAAGATGTGCATGTTCAAGTTGAAAATTTTACCTTTCCCACGGACTTCTTCATTTTGGATATAGAAGAAGATGTGGAAACCCCAATCATCCTCAGGAGGCCATTTTTGGCCGCTGCTCGATCAATTATTGATGTAGATAGGGGCAAAGTGATTATGAGGGTAGGAGAGGAACAAGTGTCTTTCACCGTAATCAAGAATGAAAAAAAATCCTATCCAACCCATGGCCATCATAATGAAGACAGAATTTGGTGGAGAAATAGAGAAGAATGATGAACGAAATTGTTCACTGGGAAAGAAAAATTCTCATAGGAGAAGGCGAAGAAAGGATCGGAAGAAGGAAGGCAGCGGCCTGAATAACCAGGTGGCGCACGTACATTTTATGAGCTCCACAGTTGAGCTAACATTGAAGGATTCTCTTAAGCAACCATGAGAGGAGAAAAACATATGTCAAGCTACTGATGTTAAAAAAATGCTGCATGGGAGGCAATTCATGGTTTTTAATTTCTTTTTGTTTCCCTTTAGTTTTAGATAGTTTAGAATTCCCTGGTTTGTGTGTTTGTTTCCAAATAAATGTCGTGGAAGAGTAGATGATCAATGTTGAATTAGGATTTCTAGGAAAGAAGAGCATAATGAGGTGATAAGTGCAAATAAGAGGTTAGGGAAGGACCTTGGAGGTGAAGTGAGGGAAAGACAAAAATACAGCAAAGTGCAGGAAAAGTCTCCTGCTAGGATCGTGGCCATCAGGCACGATCATCGCAGTCATCTGTTTAAGGCATCAACATCACACAATTTTCAGCTGGATTTTGTTTACAATTTTGCCTTTCCCTCACATATATTTTCATATCCAACTTGATTCTTTTAATCACTTTCATTTTCACTTTATCAATCTAAACCTAAGACCTTCAAATGCTCTCCCTTTTATCTATCGATCATAAACTCTTTCATTCTCTCAAACTTTCACTCAATCTCAATCTCGATGTTGCTCATCAAGCAGACAATTAAGCGCACCCAATCTCCAAGCAGAATCTAAGTTTTGGGCTGCAACTGAAGGAACAGGGCGGCAGATTTAGAGCATCCTTGAATGGAGGAAGGTATTCTATTTCACTCTCTTAGCCTTAAGCAAATATGGTTCCTAAATACTTTGATTTTGATATGTTAGATAGCACAGGATTGAGAGACAAGGTTGAGAACCTAGGAGAAAGAATTCATTGGGGTAAGTTCATATATGTTCAATATCTTATTTACCAGGAACTAACCTAAGAATTCTTTACTTCTCTTAAATATGAACCGAGTAACTCATAGGACCTGAGGTTTAGGTTGCGGGGTTAACCTTACAAACTTGATTATGTCACTTTATGTGAAATTTGAAGTTTCCCTGAGTCATTTATAGTGGATCAACACGATGATTTCTATGCTACCCACTATTGGAACGAATTAACTGGGATGGAGTAATTTGATGCCAAAAATGCCCACAACAATATAATCAGAAGTCATTAACATTTGTTCCTGCATAAATTCATGTGTCAAATGGTATTTGACAAAATCGAAACCAACAAATGTTCAATAAGGAAACTTTTTATGTTGTAGTGCATGGATCACAGAATTCCAATATACACCTCTACCCACATTTTTAATTCAATTCTTGCTACTCTACGTAAGAGAAGCAATATTTTAGGTGTGGGTAGCTTAGTGGTAGCCATTACTGAGTATTATGTTATCAATTGCAAAGGACTTACTGTCCATCATCTTGAGTTCATGAATCTTCATCACCTGTGGCGAGCTGAAATCTTGAAGTCCCACAATGTGGAAATTTGGGATATTAGTGCCAAATCCTATATAAAGCACCTCAGCAACAAGAAGAGGACTCAACCAGCGAGGATTCTGGAGAGGAAAAGAAGAAGAAGAACTTGGTTGGAAGAAAGCACTCGCTACAATCACCGACAACACCAAAACACTCACAGACACACTTGCAAAAAACTCCAGGATGATGAAGGAGATAGCCCACACATAACGACGCTAGAGTTGGGATCGATACTTTGAGGTTCAAGGTGTTCAATTGCCACCTCCGACACCATCCCTGCCGTAGTCACCCTGATGAATTTATGTTCTAACCCTTTTCTTTTCATTTTTGTTAGTATTTTCTTCCTATGTTCTTCATGTTATTTTATTCCCCTCTGGTGTGTTTGTGTATCCTTCTTACATTGAGGACAATGTGTTGTTAAAGTGTGGGTGTTTTTTACTTTGAGTGTGAATTTTGCATTGTGTATGCTAGTTTGTTTAGGCCTGCAAGTGTGAATTGTGTGATTGTGGCAATGGCTAGGATTTAACAAGATCAGTGAACATAGTCTTTTAGATTGCTAAGACCTATTAGCTCGTGACATTAGTGACATAAGTTACTTAGGGCTAAATATGCTGGTTAATTAGGATACGATGTTAGTCTATTCACCCTAGGAAGTTGTCATATTCATTTATAATTTTAGGTCAATAAAATAAGTGGCATTACTAGTATATTTTCATGAGAATAATTAGCAAAAGCAATAAGGTAGGTAAAATAAAAAATTCAATGAAATAACTATTCCGCTGGCCTTCAGGTTATGAATAGAGCTAGTAGCTAGTTGATAATGTGATGTAGCTGAGTAATCAGATCTACATGAATCACAAATGTGTACCTTCGTGTCAAAAGGCTATAATAACATTCCAACCAAGTCGCTTAATAACAAAATAACCTAGTTGAGTAACTACATCGACATTCATCACAAATGTTAGCCTCCGCGTAAAAAGACTAGGTTCATGTCCTTAAAAATCAACAAAAAGAATGTTTTCAATTAAAAACCTACCAAACTTGTCAGTAATTGATTTTTCATGAAAACCTACATAAGAATAGCTACAATTTTGATTTGAACAAATAATTATCAATGTGTGTGTGCAAGTGGTAGGGGTGAATAGGTTAGCATTAAAATTTTGATTAGTATATTTAGTCTAAAGTACGTAGACACAAATTTCACAAGTTAAAAAGTTAGAACAACTTGAGAGATTGTGGTCGAAGTTAAATTTATTTCATTAAGTTTAATACCATTGCCTTATTATCAGATTTGCGTGTTTTGTGTTTTGGTTGTTAATGTTTGTTAGTTTGTTTTTATTTGCTTGAGGACAAGCAAACATTTAAATGTGGGGATGTTGATAGGTGTAAATTGAATCGTGTTTTTGTGGGTAGTTTAGTGTGTGTCTAGTTGTTAATTCGATTGTTTATTACATGTTTAGGTTAGAATTGTGTTATTTACTAAATATTTATGTTTTAAATGTTTTTGTGGGTTGGAACATGATGTTAAGCTTCAATTTTATATTAATGAGGTGCCTTAACATGCTTGTTAGTGTTTAAAGGCAATTATAGGAAATTCGGAGAAGACTTGGGAAATAACCCAGGGTTGTAATCGTGATTGTGATAGAAGCAAGAGCAAGGAGCCACGATCGTAGGAAATATGCCACTATTGTGACAAAAGCTAGTGCAAAGAGCCATAATTGTGGCATTATGGGCCATGATTGTGACAAAAGCAAAAAACTCTCGCCCACGATCGTGCCACTAAAGGCCACGATCATGGCTTACATGACTTATACACTGACAGCAGTCCCGACTTGAGTTTTCTAAGGATTTTTTGAACCTTTCGAACCCGAAAAGACCCTAGAGTTGCCCTAATTGGAAATACTATATAAGACTTAATGATGTAACCCTAGGGGATCTTCTACATTATGCCACTTTTGGAAAGTTCAAAAGAGAGAGAAAAGAGAGAGAGAGAAGAAGAAAAGGAAGAAGAAGCGGGTTCTGATGTTGTTGCTTCCCGAATTAGGTGGTCTCCTGACACTGTTGCCTTTCTGGATTGTTTGATCCAAGTTCTATTTCCTTTCCATTTCATTTTTGTTCATTTAATGTATAAGATTGAAATGGATTGTATGATGATGGGTTTTGGATTATTGACGATGTTCTAACTCTTCCTTTGGGATTTTATTTTGATTTAATGTCAATATAGTCGATTTTGTGCTTTATTGATTGGGTGTTGTGATTAAGTTTGATTTTTGCATATTTTAGTAATAAACCGAGAGGGTGAGTTAGATAAAAATGATTGGATTAGGTTAACGAGAGTTAGGTGATCCAATAGACCACGTAGTTAATTATATCAGTTTTTGTGTGGAGAGAGATCCCGTGTGAGACTCGATAGTTTAGTAGAGAGCTTCCGATCTAATTTTAATTATGGGTCGTTTGTTAATTAAGAGATTGCAAATTTCATAATTTAATTAGGGATAATGATTTCGGGTGTGGGATTATAACTTAAGAGAGAGTAATTCCCATACGATAGTCTAGAACCGACACCCCGATAACATATAATTGGCTAGGTTAGCATTGATGATAGGTAGAATCCCATCTCTCTTATAACTTGATAATTTCTCTTGATTAATTTCCATAGTGACCCTTTGTCTTGAATTCAATTATTGTTTTGTGTTAATTTCTTAAGTTGAATTCTTGCAATCAAATTGTCGTGTTTATATTCTTATTTCATTTTATTAATTTCTGAGCCTTAGATAACCTAAAATTAGATTAGTTTACCCTTTTCGTGGGATCAACCCTTCAAATACTGCAACTCACGTCTTACAATTTATATCCCTCAATTACCGCAAGTGCAAGAATGTCTTACAATTTATATCCGTCAATTACTGCAATTGCACATGCAATTGCACGACCCGTGCAATTGTGGTAATTAAGGGATATAAATTGTAAGACTTGACACCTTAATCATGCACCAATCCCATCCCTTGATGCATCGATTTCAATGACAAAAGGAATAGTAAAATTAAGCGTAGCTAAAGTTCAAGTAGTAGTCATGGCTTGCTTGAGCAAGTCAAAAGCAGCTTCTGCTTTATCATTCCATTTCCATTGCCCTTTCTTTAATAAGTTGGTGAGTGGCCGAGCTAGAAGCCCATAATCAAAAAAAAAACTTTCTATAATATACCATTAGGCCTAAAAAATCACGCAACTCAGAAATATTAGTAGGCTGTGGCCATTGTAATACAATTTTATTTTTATTTTTTTCCACCTTTACTCCTTGAGTTAAGTAACAATATGGCCAAGTATTCCAACTCCTATCTGCCGAATGCATACTTGCTAAGTTTAACAAAAATTTTGATGCCTTAAAATTTCAAAAGCTTGACAAACATGTTCAATATACATGGTCCAATCGGGGCTATTAATTAGGATATCATCATAAAAAACTAATACAAATTTACGAAGGTAGGGTAAAAAAATGGAATTCATAATGGCTTGAAAGGTGGAAGGGGCATTATAAAGGCTGAAAGGCATAACTAGATACTCATAGTGACCATTGTGAGTACGAAATGCAATTTTATGAATATCATATGGATGTACCCGTACATGTTCCTGTACATGGTGATATCTGGCTCCCAAATCTAGTTTAGTGAAGAAGGCAGCCCTATGAAATTCGTCTAACATGTCATCTAAGGTAGGAATTCGAAATCCATCTTTGATGGTGACAACATTAAGGGCTTGACAATTGGCGTAAAAACGTGATGTACCATCTTTCTTTTTTATTAAGAGAACAGGTGATGAAAATGGATTGGTACTAGATCTTATAAACCCCAATTGTAACATATCATGAACTTATTTTTCAATTTCGGCTTCTTAAAAATAGGCATACCTGTAAGGTCTTACATTGATGGGCTCTACCTCTTCCTTATTGTGATGTGGTGCTCATTTCCCTTGTTGGAGGAAGTTGCATGGGCTCTCCAAAGGTATTACTGAAATTTTGCAATAGATGCATCATTTATGGGTGGAACTCGTTACGTCAATTTGAACGCGCAAATGGCAAATATTGAATTTCTTTGGTGCAATTCTTTTGTGATGGCCTTCATGGATTCACTTTGAATCGATTGGACACCTACTCCTTGTAACTTCTGAATTTGGTTATTCCATTGGAACTCCATAGTCATGTTTTTCCAATCGCACAAACCTGTGCCTAATTACTCCAACCACTGAACTCCTAACACCAAGTCAAGTCCGATTACGGCAAAGAGTACAGTGTAAGAGAGAAAGCGATACCTTAGAGCAGCACATTGACATGTTAAAACCTCCCTTAGCACCGAAGTGTAGCACCATTTGCTACTTTGAATATAAATGGTTAAGTTGATACCACAGGAAGTTGCAGCCTCATTGCCATTTTTCCGCTGATGAAGTTATGAGTGGAACCGCTATCGATAAGGAGCACAATTTCTTAACTGCCAATATGTGTTGTGACTCTCCTGGTTTGAGAGTTGGACCACCCCGTTAATGCATGGAGTGATATTTCAGGTTCATCTTCCATTATGGTTGTACCTTCATCATCCTCATTGCCTGGCATAAGCTCGCCTCCTGATAACAGAAGCCGATGTTTACGACATTTATGACCTAAGATGAACTTCTCATCACAATTAAAGCATAGTCCTTGAACCCTTCGCTTTTGCATCTCGTCCCAGGTGAGACGTTTCATTGGAGAGGCAGGATTAGATGTTAGTAGAGAAGAAGTATTAAATTAGGGACGGTTGAATGGTGTTGCTTTGGTAAATTTCTGTTGCCATGCTACTTGTTTATCACGTATCCGCGCCAGGCTAATTGCTTCTTTTAATGACTTTGGGTTTAAACATGTGAATTCCCCATCTGCAATTTTGGGTTTGAGTCCTCCCATAAAAGTTCCAACTAATGCTTTTTGCGTCCATCCCTGCTCACGGTTACCGAGCTTCTCAAATTCTTTTTGGTAGTCTCGCAAGGAGCCTACTTGTTTCACTCTAGACAAAGCTTCATCGAAATCTTCACATTCTGTGGGTCTAAATGGAGCCCAGAGTTCTTCTTCAAAACTTTCCCATGTGACTCTGTTTCCTTCCTTATTGTAAGCTGGCCTTAGCCAACACCACCATTGATTCACCTCACCAATGAGGTGATAGGCTGCCAATGACACCTTTTGGTCTATAGTGGTACCTTGAAATGTGAAAATTTGATTCACCTTAATGAGCCATTATGTCGAGTCATCTCCTGAGCATTTTGGAAACTTGAGTTTAGCAGTCTTATACAAGAGCAAAGAGTGTCCCATCTCTAGATTCTCCTTCCGTCTCTTCTTGAATGTTGTGTGTTCCACGACTATTATTGTTGCTGGATCCTTCTTTATTAACTTGCAACGCTGCTATCAGTTTGCTAAGTGTCCCTTCGATGTGTTGCAACTTGTCTGTGCCGAGCTCCAATCGACTCATGCTATCTTGGAGTCCTGTTAACCCTCCTTCAAGCATTTCAATAGTTCCTTACTATTAGACATATTGTGGGTGGCTCTGATACCACTGATAGGTCCCAGTCTAAACCACAATGAATTTTTTTTGAACTGATAGAATTCTTCTCAGGGTGAGAATGAGCCACAAGATGTTGTTTGAATGAACTGAACTGATATTTGATTCCTCCTCCTACTGGAATTTGAATACATGTAAATAACAACCACTTCCTATTAAATAACAACAACTACCTGAAACCAAAACTCACAATCACAATTATGGCAATTAAATAACTGGCACTTATCCACAATATCAAAACAGAAATTGACTCATTCTAAACTAAAGAACAAGAATAAAACAGATATGACTTGCATGACTCAGGTACTACAATATTTTCGATTCTTAATGGGTAATCGTGTAGATCTTCTTCGCGTATCAGTGTAAGATCAAGTTTTCATTTGGGCCGAAAAAGACTTCTCCTATTGTCCAAAAAGACTCTTATTAAGAGATTTGCTGACCTCGTAACTAAGAGTAATGTTAGCTGGGGGAACGACAATGACATCCAAGAAGGAGAAGGAATCCGAGACAGAGAACAAGCCAACAGAATCTCTACTGGGTTACATGGCTGATTTATTTGCAAAGTACACCAAAATCTGGAGCTCTTTTAACGTTGTCTTATCTGGTGGCACTATCATCTAGTCTCTCAAGTGAGACATTCGTGGATTAGTTAAACGACTATATACTTCATTAACCTGATGCTAATTGATTCCTGTCAAAACCTATGTAGTTATTTATTAATGGGAATAAGAAAAGGGATAAGGAGGGAAAGAATAATTGATAAATATAAAGTTGTGAATTGGTGATGAAACGAAAGAAGAAAAAAAAAAAGACCCTATTGCTACAAATAATATGAACTAAGTTTGATGAACTAGATATATCAGTGTGACATCTAAACAATAAAATAAAGAAATATATAGCCTAAATTGCTATATAGTTAAAAGATACTAGTCGGGGAAATAAATAGTTCTCATTGATTTTCCTTTTATTTTTGTCCCTTTAATTATTGAAGAAAATGGTTTTAATTGACAAAGAGTTAATCTCGTTAAATTTTTTGTTCATTTAAATTCTGTTTTGAACATTTGAAAAATATTAAAATTTAATTTAAATATTTCAAAACATTAAAATTCAAGTTGTATTATATTGTAAATTTTGATATTCAAAATGCATTTTTGGCCAACTTAATTATCATATTAATCTTTTCCTCTTGAAAATTTGGTAGCCTCGTCGATCTCATATCGCAGGGGTTTTAAAAATCATGTTAGAATCCGGGCAACCTCAATGGCAAGCTCCACCTTTTTCTTTAGCAATAACCTAGAATGCTCTTTTGCAAAAAGTTCAGGAAGCTCTCTTAGAATCTAGATGACTTAATCTCCACTTCTCACTTGTTTGCATTTACTAAAGTTATTAGGATCTGGCTCCCTCGCTCTCTATTCGTTTCTTTGCTTTACCTCTCCCAACAAAATCCATCTCGTCTGTTTAATTAGAAGTGTAGTAATGGAATGCAATGGAAAGTAGCACACTTCTATTATTTAGTTAAGAGTTTCATAATAGAATAGAACGAAATAGGATAGAAACGGAGGGTTTTATGTTATGTTCCATTCCATCCTAAATAGTGAAAATAAGAAAACTTCAATTTAGGGGTTTAAGATGGAACATCAACGAATAAATACATACCACCTAATATACCCTCAATAATTTTTCTTAATATCAATTATTTCTTTTAACCCTAACCCCATTGTATATAATTAATAATATTTTTATATTATTTTTTCTTATCCTAATAATAATATTTTATATTATTAATAAAAATTGTATATAATTAATAATGAAATAAAATTTTTAATAAAATTTTTATTGATGAAAATAGAAAATATATAAAAATTATTCTTTAATTGTTTGTATATATTTCTATGTAAATAAAAATATAAATAAATAATTTTTAAATATAAATCACGTATAATAGAATAAAATTTATTAAATAAGTAATAATAATATTTTATATAATTAATAATAAAATAATGAAACTTTTATTAAAATTTTTATTATTTTAAAATAGAAAATATATAAAAATTTTAGCTGTCACAGTTGTGTGTGACTTTTTAATTGGACATTATTTCTGTTTTAAAATCATAGCATTAAACATCTTGCAACAACCATTTTAATACAAGGGTATAATAGTCATTTACTATACATTCCTTTACATTCCATCCATCTTCCAAACAATGTTTTATTAAGCTACATTATAAACTATTACATCCCCCCAAACAACTTTTTACTATATTACATTCTATTCTATTATAAATTGTTCCTTTTTATTATATTCCGTTCCGTTCCGTTCTATTAATTAACATCTAACCAAATAGACCCTTAATCTTTCGATTTGGTTTACAATCTAAGGATACAAATTTCTTGCCTAATCAATCTATTCTTGAAAGAATTCAATAAAATCCATATCCATATTTTGTTGACTTAATTAATGTGAACTAATATAACTTTATAACAATTATTATCTTAATCATGTGCATTTGATATTTGGAACATTTATGGGATAAGAATTATATTATTAACCATACTATGAGTTTTTGAGTCCATTCACCAAATTTGTCGAAGCCTATCCATTAGGCATATAGCCCCCTATAAGGTATATTTTAACCTAATTGATCTATTCTTAAGGTATTCTTCTTAATCATCAATTTGGAAAGTGTTTGGCGATATAAGTTTGTAAATTGGATTCAGTAAATTTTCTATTGTGGTTTATTTTTATGTTGAAACAATCTATTGTAAAACCAAGACTTCCAATCAATTTTAACCAAGACTTCCAATCTATTTTCATCATCTTGAGGAAGTAAATCTTTAATATTATCAATTATACATGCTCCAAATCTATAGAATTTTGTTTTGGTTGATTGTGGTATATTAATTGTATCAATTTAAAGTTATTATTTATTGCTTAATATCCAATAATTGGTATTAGAGGCAAATCCATAAGTTCTGAAGCTATCATATGTCTCTTTTTTTTACACCCAAATTTTGAAAAAAAATTTAAACATTGGTATAGTGTTTATGGAAGGCAAATATACCTCATGTATCATTCATACAAATATTTACATAAGTTTCCAATAAGCTTTTTTGAACAAAAATGATTAAAATATAAGTTTTTTCTTTAAAACTCTTCCTGAACTAATTTTTTTAAACTCTTTTTTCGGTAGTTTTTGTTCAAATTAATCCCATGCATCACTTAGTTTTTTTAAAGAGGAGAAAAACCCCTCTATTATTGTCGAGAATGACCTCCTCAATTGTAAGATATCATCAGGTCGAGTTGTAGATGTTCATGGGTCGTACGACCCATCTTGAGGTTGAAGATGAAGTATTTATAATTATTCCATTATTGCATATTTGCAATTCTATCATCTTTAGTTATTTACAATTCTTACATCTCTATTTTTTATGATTCTATCTTCTTTAGTTATTTACAACTTTGTCATCTCCAATTATTTATTTATGGTTCTTAGTAATTTAAAATAATAATAATAAATTATTGTATTATTATTATTTTGAGAGGGGGTCTTAAAATATTTCATTTATAATAATTTTAGTCTGAAATTAAATATTTTATCTATTTACGTAAATTTGCTATATTTTGGATAAATTTACATGTCATTTTTGACTAGTTGTCATTTGTTTAATATAACATTTGATTATATTGACTTTATTATCATGTTTTAGATAATTGAATATTGTATGCTTATGAAGTTACCTCTTGTAATTCTAGGGATTCAAATATTTTTATTGATATTATTTCTTTAGTATAGATAAACTTTTTCTACTTAGATTCATGCAGACAATGAAATAATCTTATCCATGAGTTCATTGTTTGGTAGGATGATTAAATTGGTAAAGAGAATATATTGAATATTGTGAGTCACAATTTTAGTATCCTATTGGTAATTGATTGTTGCATTTGATTGTGATATTTGATGTTTTGCTCTTATCTTTGAATGAGTGTAACATCTCGTTTCCATACTAAGGGTTAGAACCCTAAAATACGGTACATGTGAGTTCAATGAGAGATTAAGAAAAATGCATTTCATGCTCATGCAT
>JAOQMS010000178.1:11270286-11280385 GCA_027563885.1 Erythroxylum longipes
CAGTTTAGGCACTCGGTCACAACAAAGTAATAAATGGAAAGTGAGTCTCATGTGCATTGCATATGCATAATATGAATATTGAGGAAGGTGAAGAAATAATGAATAACATAATCATGTATTACATGAATATTAATTTTGCTCTTGTTATTTTCTTTATCTTTGAGCAATCTTCAGTTCTTTGCAATTTTGAAGCTTATTGGGACTAATTATAACAAATAATGGGTTGGATTAATCTCTAATCATCATTTGATCCTCTAGTCATCATCTGATCCTCTGACCACTTATGGATCCCTTCCTGGTTAATTTCTAGTCCTCTTAAATGGCTCTCTCTCTTGTTGTATCCCTCATTTTTATTTAAAGAATCCCTAAAATTTTGACCAACACAGACCTATTTTGATCTCGTATTATTCCATTACTCCCTTGACTTATTTTTCATAACCAAACATCGCTAACATGGATCCATATTAAAACCATATTACTAAACATATGAGCATGTTTAGGATACGTTCCTACATGTGACAAGTTATCGGAGAAAGAAATACACTCAGTTGGAATTTGGAGGTTATACAAGACCATGTTTAGGCTATATTACTTTATGTACCAAGTCTTTTAAGAAGTAAAATGCATCAATAAGCTACCTAATAGTGAACATGATATCATGTAGGTGTTATGTCATAGAAAATGGAGCCATGCTTAACCTTTGTTCCTCCAAAATCACTCTAAAGCTTTTATAACTTGGCTCCAACTTACCTAGATTCACCCGTTATTCATTAAAATGCTAAAATAAGACTTCTAAACATAATGTATATCAAATTGTCAAATCCTATAGAAATCATTAAAACACAAACTAAAATTTCTCAAAATATTGATAAAAAACATAAATAAATAGTAGTTATCAAATTCCTCCACTCTTATACATTTGATTATTCTCAAGCAAATCAATCTCATTACTCATAGCTTAAATAGGTGGCAACTATATGAAAAAATTTAACACATCTATTATATTAATCAAGATTTTCCATTATGTATTTAATTGCAAGACATTTAACTACTTGCATCAAGTCTTAAATCAATTTAGTTAACTCTACAATTCCCCAAACTTTAATTGAATCCATAAAAATCAACCTAGTGCATAAAATAAATATGCATGACAAAGATATTCCAACTTTCAAATATTTTTATAACCCTTTATTGAATGAAAAGTAAGGAGTTTCAAACTTTGAAATGACATATAATAGCATTTAGAAGCTTTTTTGAAAACTCACTTAACCTTTTAAAACGAGAATAAATACCTTATAATGAATATTTCTAGTTAATTAGGTCATTATTTCAAATGACTGCCCACACCACCCTTTCACTTCAACCTTTTCACTTGGCTTGAAGCCAATAAAGTGAATTTATTTAATACTGACTTATTCATGCTCTTTTTCTTTTTTTAGGAATAATAAAATTGCTTTAAAATAATTTACTTCTAGCTTAGTTATATATAAAAAAATTATAGTGCAAATCAATTATCCATACTCAAGATTATAGAAACAAATTAAAATTAACTTAATCATTAAATTTCATAACTATTTACCAAAACAAATCAAATCACAATAACAATTAAACTTATAATGAATCATCTTAATCAATATTATAAAAAATTCCAATTTTTAAATTAAGCTAATTATAACAAAATTTATAAGCATAACAATTAATTCTCCCCTACATACTTAAGTTGTACATTGTTCTCAATGTACACATCATGTAAGAATAATGAAAAATAAAGAAATAGTGGAAAAGAGGTGAGAATATTTAGTACTTCCTTAATTGTAAAAGAATACTCAACTTTATCTAATACCATTAATATTTACCTCGAGTTAATGAAATTTGATTTCTATTTCAGAACAACACTGCCTATATAGCCTATAAAATGTCTATCAAGTCTCAACTTAAATAGAATAATCATGATCCAATCATGAAAGAGAATTAAAATAACCTTAAATTCATGAGTTCAAAACTTCAAAAGCTAATTAAAACTTCTATTGAAAATCCTAAAAGCTAACAAATTAAAATAAGAACTTCTTTATGAGTCTTTTAACTGGACTTCTCCTAAGCCCTATACTTATCTTGGATTCATAATTAAAGGCTTTCTTCCACTCTTGTTTGGAATCTAGGGCTTACTAGCTTTCTCATATACTATATGAATAGTGTTGATTTATCTCCCCTTCATCTCCTTTCAGGATGTAGGAACACTCTCCATTTAAATTAGCCATCAATAACCCCTCGAGCTTCTTCTTGTTAAAAAGGAGATTCTTTAAGTAATGGTCTACTTTGGCATTTGTGAAACATCTTCAATGAAAGGTATGATAACATTTAATTGTTCAAGAAGTTCTAAAAACTTAATAAATTTCTTTCTATCTTTCTTAAGCATGTTTTGGTATAGAATTTTTAGTTTATCCTCCTTAATCAGTTCTCTCCTTGGCTCTTCATCCTTTTCTTTCTCCTTCTCAACATCCTTTTTCCTTTGCATAACAACCTTCTCCTTCCTTTTTGTCTTAGTTTCTTCTACTTTTAACTCCTTTCCATTCATCATAGCTCTCATAAGTTTGGCTTAGTTTTAATAAACGAAGTGCGTGGCTACCTTTGAGTGATAAGCATAACAAGATATCTAATATAAATTTCTAGGTTGGAGACGAAGGCTTATTGATTCTAAGAGACTCTTTAGTTCTTTATAAACGAGCCTTAATTATATTGATAACTTTCATTATAAACTCTTCAAAGTCAAAACTTGGATTCTTTTGTTGCTACTATTGTTGTTGAAATTCAAGTGGAGCTAATTGCTCCATGAAAAGGTGTAATGGTTTCCACATTTTAAATTTTAAGTATCACTATAAGGGATATCTTGAGGCTAGTTCCCTATAACATTAGGTTGCTTTTTCAATTGCCACATGTTTTAAGGTATTTTGAAATTTATAATTGGGGTGGCCATTATCACAAATATGACAATGCATCACAAATACAAGTAAGCTACAAAATACATATATTTGTGCCTCTTGTTTCAAGCTTCCTATGATGCCATAAGTGACTACCTAGTGTAATCTCCCATAAAATACTATCCTTCCTATCTTGCCATTGTGTTTGATAACTATAGTATCAAATACCCAAATCCTAAAATTTTTCCACATCCACAGGATCAAGAAACATAGTCTAAAAATAATTAAATGTTAAAAATGAAAATTCTTATACTAACAAAAGTAAATAATGAAAGAAGAAAAGAAAAATAATTATATTAACAAAATTAAGGTTTTCACAATATTCTAATCCGTAGTAATAATGACAAAAACTTGACATGTGGTTTATATTTATTTACTCAAAACACAAAATAATACTAAAAAAATCACTAGGCCAAGTGCATCTATCATTTTCTATAGTATAGTTCAGTAAGTGTCAGTGTTGATCACACTAAAATTGTAATTACTATTACTAATCGTCTTTCTATTATCTAATTTAACAAACTTAATGATTAATTGAAGGAAAAAATTAACTAAAATAAAATCACAATTAAGAGATAATCAATCAAGGTTATAGATAAGAATAAAACAAGTAAATAAACTAGACCCAAATAAGGAATACCTAGAGCATTTCATATGCTTGAATTTATATTAATTTAATGATTAACCTAGTTGCTTGGACTGATAAGAGTTCCAAAGTTAAAACTATATTCTTTCTCAAGACATACAACACATATCTTTAAACTGCTTGAGAGTTCCCATGATAAGTTTAATCCTAACCTAGGAGATTTATATAACCCTATTTTTAGGTTTCAATGCAACTCTTGTTATTTATGCTTTAATTTATTACACACACGCACAATCTTTTAAATTTACTATTTCAATCCTATATATTAAATCAGAAGTTAAACCTTCTATATTTGCTACTTCAAGTCAATATAATAAGTAAATATGAATAAGAGTATATTTACTGCTCCTTTGGCTTTTTTTTTTCATAGCCAACGACATGGGTCTATGTTTATGTTATGTTATTAAATATGGGACCATGTTTAAGGCGTATCCCCACATGTCGCAAGTTATTAGAGTAAAATATACTCGAAGTGGACACGGGAGTCACATAATGCCATGTTTGGACCATTTTCAGACTGTGTCAAAGAAGTATAATGCAGTAATAAGCTACACAAAGGTGAACACAGTACTATATGGATTTCATGATATACAACATGGGGCCATGTTTAACCCATGTTCCTTAAACTGCCATTGGAACATGTATCATGTTTAGACAGAAGTGAATAATGAAAAGAATGAAAAAATTATTAAGAGGAAAGAAAATAAAAGACAATAAGAAGATGAGGCACCATTATGTCTATGTTTGCAGAGGAATAGACTCAGTGCCACCAAGTAAGGCACGTTCATGCTACCATGAAGAGAAGGCAAGGTATCATTGCTTTTTCAATCTTCTTGCTGATTCCCATTTAGTTATCATTCCACATTTAGCCTCTCGGTGAATTTAGCACTTTAAACGGGGACCATAATACTAAAGGCAGACTAGTACTAAAAGAGAAGTTAAAAAACATTATTGCTTATACTGCTTAGCCAATAATAGTTATGTTTAGGCGGAAGTTCTTAAAGACACCATTCACCGAAATGCCAATCACGATGTCTTCTTTGAAAAAGAAAGTAGATAAAGCAAAAGATAGTAGTTGGTGAAGATTATTAAGAACCAGAGTTAGGCATCAGATACTAAAATTGTACTTTTGTTACTTGCAAACTTTGTCTTTTCACTCCTCTTCAACTTCAAGCACTTCTGGTATGTCGTTGAATAGCTGTGCACTCATCTATTAATTACAACTGATCGATCACGTTTTCCTCCTCAACGGTTCTATTCAAACACACGTATCTGCAGAAGTTTATTTCCAATGGCTTCTTCCTCATCAACTTTCTCCTCTATGTTCAGTGTTTCTCTGTGCTCACTCTCATCCTCTATGCCAAAAGACTGTAGACCTTATGCTTTCTTAGTATCACCGCCACAACCCAACGTGGTTCCGGAGAGACTTATCAAAAAGAACTCATTTAGAATGAGACGGGCTTGTGGCGTTGTTGGCCAGGATTCTACTTCTAATAAGAGATATGACAGCAGCAGAACAAAGGCGTTAATGGGTTCTGCGACTATGGGGGCATTACCAAAGAAGAAGGTGGAGGTGTTTGAGACAGAGGAGGACATGGCCATGTCTCTGGCCAAATACATCGCCGATTTGTCGTCTAAGTTCATCAAAGAGAGAGGCTTATTCAGCATTGTCCTTTCAGGAGGTACTCTCATACAGTCCCTAAGGTGAGTGACGGGAACACTAAATTCAGTATTGGAGGTATTTGTTAATAATTTGCTAACAATCATTATATTCGATGTGGTGATGGCTTTTGAGGGTGCAGAAAATTAGTGGAACCGCCATATATAAGTTCAATAGAATGGTCTAAATGGCATGTTTTCTGGGTGGACGAGAGAGTTGTTCGTGAGCACCATGTTGACAGCAATTACAGACTAGCTTTTGATGCTTTCCTCTCTCGGGTACACATTTGCATACTTCATCTTTAAAAGAATCGCCAAACATTAAATGTACAAACCTCCAGTCTTTTGGAGAACGCACCTGCTCCTCATGAACCTTTTTTTTTTAACTTTTTTTTTCTCCTTCCAAAAACTATTTCCAAATAACGAGTGATTTGGAGAATATGACATTTTATTGCAATCTTAACCTTAATTGATCCATAAAACAAGTATATGACACATTGAACATTGGGAAAAAGAGAAATGCACTTAAGAATCCATCTTTAGCAAAAAAAGCTGATATCACAATATTGAAATAACGATATTGTTCGTTTCTATTATTCTTCTTTCGTGTTAGGTTGAAAGGATATATATATTTCAATCTAATATCAAATTCAGTGTAATTATTAACTTATGTGCTATGCATGACCAGATTAATGGTTCTGTTTTCTGATTTCTTATAGGTACCAATTCTCCTCGCTAACGTTCATAACATTAACGATGCTCTATCAGCAGAAAGTGCAGCGGACGAATATGAAACCCGAATAAAAAATTTGGCGTATACCAAGGTCGTAGACACATCTTATGTGACAGGACTTCCAAAATTTGATCTAATCCTACTAGGAATGGGACCAGATGGGCATGTAGCTTCTCTGTTTCCAGGGCATCCAGCTATCTGGGAAAAGCAGAAGTGGGTTACTTCCATCACAGACTCACCAAAACCACCTCCACAAAGAATTACTTTCACGTTCCCCCTCATAAACTCGTCTTCTCATGTTGCACTAGTAGTCTGTGGTGCTGGTCAATCTAATGCTGCGCGCACTGCTCTTGGAAAGAGCCAAATTGCGGACACTCTTCCTGTCATAATGGTTGCTCCTGAGCAGCAGTTAAACTGGTTTTTGGACAAAGATGCAGCTTTTTAAGTTGAACCCTTGGCTTAGATGCATATGCTCATCAAATAAGACTATGGTTACTATCTAGCTTGTATGCGTGTTTATTTTGATCGTCAGTGGATTATGGTTGTAATGTCGGATTAAGTTCGAATGCGTCGAGCCTTAAATCCAGTCAAGTCGTTTGATCAAACCTGACGTGAATATAATAATGCTTAATGCAGTGCTTTTCTTATTTGAATTATCTTCTTCTAGAGTCATTAGACAAAATTTTCTACTTTCTAAAAAACATAATTTTGTGAAGAAATGGGGAAAAGAGAAATAAAGAATGCCAATATGGATCATATTGTAACATGTCAAACTGTCATTTTAGTGGTTGAAGTACTCAAATAGTTTAAAGAAAGCAAAGGGGGTTTTTTCCGGGAGGCGAATTAACTTATGCGTCGTAAAAGTAAAAGAATTGGCTGCTTTATTTACGTGTGCATATAGGAGAAGCAATGCTGACTTGAGCACATGGCTTGGGTAATGGAAACACGTGCCCGATGCCAATCCTCTCTTCCATTTGGAGACCAATGGATTTCATTATTGAATAAAATATCTTGTATTTAACACAAAATCGTATTTAAACCATGACTTGCGCTTCCCAGTTCAATCGCACTTGAGATTCTTTAAAAGTGACAATTTCTTTTAAACCAAAATTTGGCTCAATAAGAGAGAAAGTTTGTATAAAGGAAGTTCATATAATTATGAAAACATCTACCACAACTTTTTAGCATAAGTTTGTATAATATTATATAGGATGAGAGAAATGTACATATCACACTCATTCGTACAAGAATTTAATACGGAATACTGTAGGTTTAAAATTAGTCTTCAGGTTATTACTATTGGTGCTGAATGATTAACACAGCTTATTTCCTGTTAGGAAGTTGAGGATATCTTGAAAACATTGAACCCCTAGAACGTTCCTGGTCTAGATGGATTCAATTCATTCTTCTACAACAAGGCCTAGCATCAAATCAAGCCTACGGTGATAGTTGTTGTTCTTTATTCTTCAATAATGAGAAGTTGACAGAGTTTAACATTACCTTTATAACCCTAGTACCTAAACTTGGGGAGTATAATACTTTTTTTGACTTTCGACTAATCTTATGCTGCAATACAGTGTACAAATTCATCTCAAAGGTGTTAGCTCAAAGATTGAAGAAAGTCCTAGCTAATTATATCGACTTATCTCAGGGTGCATTCATCCCTGGACTGGTCATAGGAGACAACATAATCCTTATGCAAGAACTAATTAAACCTTATGGCTCTCATAGAGGTAGGAATAATTGCTTCCTCAAAGTAGACCTCAAGAAGGCTTTTGACAGTGTTAACTAGCAATTCCTATTAAACACACTTCTGGCCTTAAACTTCCCACGTACCTTCATCAACTGGATTTTTGAATGTGTCACCACTCCTTCCTTTAAAATCCTAGTGAATAGGCAGCCTAGCAAGCATTTCAAGAGCTCTAAAGGAATTCAACAAAGTGACCCCTTATCTCAATATCTTTTCATCCTTGTAATGGAGGTTTTTAACATAACTTTAACAGCAGTGGTTGCATATACTAAATCTTTTAAATACCACTCCAAATGCAAAGGTCTGAGGATTACTAATCTAAGCTTTGCAGATCATCTTACTTTGCTTTCAAAGGCGAACCACATTTCAGTTTGTACATTGACGAAAGCACTCAAAATCTTCAACAAACTCTCTGGTTTGGAGGTTAACTCTGCCAAGAGTAGCTTCTTCTTATCCAAATCTGTATTGGGGCATAAACTACATCTCCACTCTATAATAATTGGTTTTAGATTTTAGCCCCTCCTAGTGATCTACATTGGTATAACTTTTTCAAACTCTGCCCATGTAGTTGCTGATTTTTCTTTATTGATTGAACGAATCATGCACAAAAGTGCTAATTGGAGCTCTACAACTTTAGCAATTGTCGAGAGATTACAAGTTATATCATCTATTTTGAACTCGATAAATATTTTTTGGGCTGCTCATCTGGTTCTTCCTAAAAAAGTCATTAAAATTATAAAGAAGCTCTATGATAACTTTCTTTGGCATGTTAGAAGGATTCTAGTAGGAAAGCTCGCAAGCAATGGAAGTAGGCCTAGCAAAATTTCATCCGAATCGATAACCCGACCCTATCTGATCTAGAAAAAATCAAAAACGGGTTAGAATTTTTTGATCGAATTTAAACTGGGTTAACTGATTTTTGTCCGAATTAAAATCAAATCTGGATCTAGGTTGACCTAATCGGACAAAATGTTCGAATTTTTAAAATTCATCAACACCGAACGTTTAAAACCGATTAAAATTGTCCGATTCGAATTTAAAAAAGGAAAAAAAATCATTGTTTCAAAATTTGGTGAAGAAAAAAATTTACGTAATTTTGAATTTTGATTTGAAGTGCGCTTTTTTCTTTTTTGCCCTTTTTTCTTTGTGGTAGCTGGAGAGCACCAACAAACCTGCTTTGTAATTTTGATTTTTTATAATTCAAAGTGCAGTCCTCACTCCCCACTCAGCACATGCTCTACACTTGGGAGTTCCCATATAAAAACCAAAAAACCCTAATCTACATTTTCTTGCTAGTCATCAGCCGTTCTCACCTCTTTGTATTTCACTTTGCTCTGTCCTCATGCTCTCTTTTTCTTCATTCTTGTAGTTTTTTTCTTAGCCTTTTAGGTTTTCCATTTTATCATTTTTAAGAAACAACACACTGAAAAATGGCTAGTAGTGAAGGGAAAGAGAACAAAATCAACATTTCCGATTCAGAAGTGGTAAATTATTCTCCTCCTTTTCCCTTTCTTTCTCATGGTAATGCTAGATCGTTTGTTTTTTTGTATTTGTTATGTTTTGTTTTTGTTTTTCGATTAAGATTTTTTTTTGCTAATTATATTGTTGTATTTTTTCCCTTATGCTAATGTTAGATCTAGGCCTAGCAAAAATTATAGTTCTAATGTAAACTATATTGCAACAATCCGGATGACGATCAAAGCGGACCAAAAAAACTGATATTCTGAGCAAGTTTTTTCTAGGTTGGATTTGATTGCTTAGTTCAAATTTTGTTTTATCTGGTTTTTTTGGAAAAAAAATTTCCAGGACTAGTTCTTTTATTTACTTTTATAAGATGGCGAAAAGTGATTTTTTATTTTGTCTCTGTTTTTTATATAAAAATTTCGTATATTTGTTTTGTAATTTTTTTGTGATTTTCATTTTTCTAACTTTTTTGTTTTCTTTTTAATTTGTGTAGAAACAACCAAACACATATGCATCAGTGAGCAATACAAACACTAAGGGAAAGCACAAGAAAAACATATATGATGTTTGGGACTACTTTGAGATCCTGGAAGAAGGTACCTACACTAAAACTAAAGGCGATGACTTTAGGAGAGGGAAGTGTATTGGTTGTCATAAAATGTATATCGCAGATAGTAGGTATGGAACCACTAATTTGAGATATCATGTTAAAGATTATTTGGTTCTAAACAGAACGCATTCTGATTTGAAGCAAATGTTTATCCAATCTACATTAACTAGTAGTGAAATGTTATTAAGGACTACTAAGTTGGATCAACAACTATATAGGGAAGCTTTGGCAATGATGATTGTGCAACATGAACTACCAT
>JAOQMS010000178.1:11280485-11301664 GCA_027563885.1 Erythroxylum longipes
TGCGTTGTGCAGCCCATGTGTTGAATTTGATTGTGGAGGAAGGGCTAAAGGAAATTGATGTGGGAATATTCAAAGCTTGAAAGAGTGTTAAGTATGTTAGAGGTTCAGGTGCTAGGCATAAGCATTTCAAAAAATGCGCTAGAGAATTGAGCATTTCTTGTAATCAAAAGCTAAAGCAAGATGTAGCAACGAGGTGGAACTCTACTTATGAGATGTTAGAATCTATTCTTTTTTATAAGGATGTGCTTAATCGTTTTACTAGTGTTGAACCTCATTTCACCTATTGCCCCACATTTGATGAATGGGAGAAAATTGAGGCTTCATGCAAGTTCTTGAAACTTTTTTATGATCTAACCCATTTGTTTTCTAGTAGTAAATACCCTACTACTAATCTTTTCTTCCATAGTGTTTGGGCTATTCAATCAAGATTGGTTGAGGAGTTTACGAACCCAGATCTTTTTATTAGTTCAATGGTGCAAAGAATGAAAGTAAATTTTGATCATTATTGGGAAAAGAGTAATTTGATTCTTGCCATTGCTGTCGTTTTAGACCCTCGCTATAAGATGAAGTGTGTAGATTTTGCTTATTCTAAGATCTATGGAAAAGACCTCGATAATCAACTTGGCTTGTTGAACCCACGCTTTGACATCTAGAATTGTCTGTTGCCTTGTACTCCTCAAACAGTGTGTAAAGATCATCCTTAACTTATTTAACCCTAAAAACACTGATAGCAGCTTTGTGACTTCTTGCTATAATTTTGTTGGAGACTTTGAATTTGGTGGTTGTATTTTTGTTTTTTTGAATTTGGTTGTAAACTTACCATTTGTTTGGTTTAAACTTCAACTAGACAACCATAATTTAGCTTTCATTGCCATAGTTTTTTGATTGGTTTTACAGAAAAAAAGAGATGGGAAGAAGATGGTACAATTTAATAGCCCTTTGCTATTAGTTAAAATCAGACAAACCGATTTCGAACCGGGTTGGGTGTTTTCTAATCTTGTTCAGTTCTGGGTCAGTTTGGTAAAAAAAATTTGGTTTTAAACCAGTTTAGGGTTATGAAATTTTTACCTTTGTCTGTATTATCCGGAATCGGTTTGGTTTGAAACTGGTTTTTTGCCAGCCCTAAATGGAAGCATATATGTTTACAAGAAGACAAAGGAGGACTTGGCATCATATCACTAAAGCTGATGAATACAATCATATTGGCCAAAAGACTTTGGAGATTGAAGACAAATAAACAAGCATTGTGGTGTAAATGGATGCATAGTATTTTCTTAAAAGGTCGAAGCATTTAAAGTATAAATTGTAAACCCACCTTCTCATCCATCTGGAGGGCCATCTTAAGAACAAGGGAGTTTGTGCACCATGAATTTCATATCATTCTTGGCAATGGTAAAACCAATCATTTTTGGTTTGACAGCTGGCTATCTTGTGGTCCATTACATAATATGCCAAGTATGAATAGTCTCAGAACAATCCTACCTCTGGAGGTAACAGTGGAGGAGGCTCTAAGCGACCGAAGCATATTCAATCATCATACAATCCCCACTTCCATTTACCTTGAATTACTCCAAACCAATCTACATGAAGAGGCAGATAGGCTCATTTGTCAACGCTTTAGAAATGAATCCTTTACCTGTAAATCTTTCAAGGACTTCCTCCAAAGGCAGCATAACCTTCTTCCTTGGACCTGAGTGGTCTAAGTTAAACATTACAACCCAAAAGCGACACTTACCTTGTGACTTGCTATAAAAATAGGATTGCTGACTGTTGATAAAATTCATACTTTTTTCTACATACCAAATAGAAGCATACTTTGTGAGTAAGCAAAGGAAAGCCATGAACACCTGTTCTTCCAATATGAGTTTGTAAATCCTAGTTGGAAAATTATTTTGCATAAATACTATGTGATGAATGTACCTCATAGTTAGACCTCTCTTATTGCTTGGTGTGATCATTTTGTGCTGCATAATGACCCTACCCGTTGGAGCTTACTCTCATTACATGATAAAGCTACTTTGGATGAGAGGAACCTTTGCATATTTCAAAATAGAAGCACTACTCAAGCAACAATCTATACTTGCAAACTAGATGATAAATCAACTTACACAAACTCACTTCTCCCAGACATGCATATTGGTCTGAAATGTGGAATATCTAGACCTGCTTAAACCTTGTCGGTAACTCTCTTCATATTGTCTTTTAATTTCTGCTAACACCTCTATAATGCTTTTTATAGCTTGTGTAAGCGTTTGATTGCCTTTAAGGCTTAGTTCGTTACATTTTGTCCAAAATAAAATCAGTCTTCAGGTTTTGGTTAGCTATATAATTAGTAACTTAATTTGGCCAATGGCCAGCACTTCTATCATTTTGATCGATAGAAACGATTAGACGAAATTTGAAACATTGGTGGATACAACATTCATTTGCACAACTACAAATTTATGCACCAACTACTCTGCTACAATCACGGTGACATGAATATGCATTTTCTATTATATATGTAACTAAAAAAAATTAGATATTTACCTAAAGAAATTTCACAAAAATATAAATATAAATAAATGAAACTTTTGTTCTATTTTCTAACTGATGATGGAGTGGAGATTTATAATAAAAATAATTCAAAATAAATAATTGATTTAGAAACCAATAAATTGAAATAATGATACTAATAACAATGACAACATTTACTATGTTATTATTTAGTGAAATAAACAAAAATTTGAAAGATAATTTATTTTTCTAACTTAACAATTTTGTATACACTTGAAACCTCACAATGTACATAAAATAAGAACATCGTAACTTCTTTTTAACTTTCGCTATACAAAATTAATTTGTAAGTTGATGAATTTTAAGATTAATACTAATGGCTATTTTTAGGAAGCATTGAGAAAATTAAAAACGTAATTGAGCCGCCAAAATAATACAAAATGCAAAGGTATAATTAATATGTATTGCCTTACAGTTCGCAGGAGACTTTAGAGAAAAGCTTCAACCATCCATAGTTTGGTGCGTGGTTCTGAGAAGCATTTGGCCAAACGTATCTCACACTTGGTTTGGATTCATTTGTACAATCTTATTGCTTTATTTATTTATAAAAGTTAAAAAACAATTATCTTACTATTTTTGCAAATTAAAACAAAATATTTTCAAAATATGTATAAATAAATTCTTATTTTGTACAATCAAAGAAAACTATTAGTCATAAATTGATACTTTAAATGTCTTCAAAGAAAATTGATGAAGAGATTACAAACACCTTAAATTAATTGATTAATGAACCAAGTTAAGTTGAGGTAAGAACATAACGTGTAACCGTTTTGAGTACTAAGATCAGATCTCCTGTATTAGTTATAGTGTTCCTATCATGTTTCATTGAAACTCGAATTTATTGTCTCACATATACTTAAAAGTGGAAAGTAGGCTTTACAATATTAGTTTGACTTACTCTAGTTTAATTTAAAATTAATGAGTCAAGCTTAAGTTAATTTTGTTTTAAATAAAATTTAATTTTAAAAATTTACTCAAAATTTAATTAAAAATTTTGAAAGTTGTAAAATAATGTTATTTTAATATAATTAAATAAAATAATTTTATTTTAATACCATCTTAATAACTTTAAATTAAATTCAAACAAATCTTAAATTATTATTAAAGAGTTTATAAAAATTTGAAGTAAACTAATAGTCTTATTAATTATTAGTAACTTAAGTAAACATAATTAATTTATGCCAGTTTGTAATAGATTAAATAAAAGTTAATTATAATAAGATTTAACTACTTTCGTAAATTTATTTGTAGTTTAGAATTTAGATTTAAGTAGACTTCAATAATTCTAAAATAGGCTTTCATATATTTTTAGTAATTATACTTCTTTGTTTCTTTTAAGTTATAGAATTGATGAATAGTGTAAATTTAGTATAAATTGTGATAGTATACTACTAATTTGACATAGTAAAGCCATTAATTATCAAACTACAAAATATTTAAAAATTAAATAATTAAAATCAAATTGGACTTTGAAGAAAAAAACAAACAAATACGGGAACCTTTTGTCATTTTGTCTTAAATTATTTTGGTTGTATCTATCATTACTTAAAAACAAACTAGAAAACGATGAAAAGGGTATCGTATTTCGTAATTAAACTACTAGCCTAGCAAGAACCTGTGGCCAGAGTAAATGAAAGAGACCGTCTCACTTGTTTCTTTTCGTCTCGTCGAAGATTATTAGAGCATTTATGAATGATGAACCATAAAATACATTAAGATGAGAAGAAAGAAAAGGTAATGAAATGGTATCGAGGAGGATTCTCAATCCAAAGTCGCCAAGCATGACGCACTTACGCAATTAAAAGACAAATGAGTATCCTAATCGATCAACTTCATAACTATTCAGGAAACGAGAAATCTGATAACCGGACGGACACTTTCTTTGATCCTAACCCTACTTGGTAAATATCATTCATATCAATTAAGTTGTAACTCTCAAGAATGACTAGTCAAAGCATCGAGTCACTTTGGCCTCACCTTTTCCTTTTCCTTTTCCTTATCCTGTTCCTCCTTGAAATGGTTGTATCCATCCCATCCCCTGCATCAATGCTTTTATTCTATAAACGAAGTATTGACCTGAACTGTATTATAATCTTGGCCTTTTTTTTTTCCTTACAATATTTGCTATAATATTAAAATCCATATAATCTTGGTCCTCTCGGGAGGGTTTAATCTTGTATATATAATTGACAGTGACAAAGGATAAGTACACAAATAGTCTTTGGTAAAAATAAACAATTACGTATTCTGATTTGAATAATAAAAGGCCCAAATTCTAACTTTCACTGTTCAAGAGAAGAGCATGGCATGCAACTATTGTTATGACGTTGAGCATATCTCAGTATCTCACCCATCCATTTCCTTTTCATTTATTGGTGATACTTTCTGATTTATGGCCCTGGAGGACATCTTTTCTCCAAAGGTGTTTAGTTAAGCATGTCGTTTAATTGACGTCCACGATTAGGACACAATCATGACGAGTTGTCCATTAACACAGCTCATTTTGACACTATTTGACCCATCTTTGGTCGAAACAAGTTGTCTACCACACATGATCACGGTAATTAGCACTTGATAGTTGACTTAAGAGGCCAAAAACGCTTCTTTTGCTTATTATTTGTTTAAAAGGTAATTACCTCGACGGGCCCTTTTACCATTCTCATTATTCCTTCGTTTAGCTAATTAATCCAGAGATTTGTGGCAAGAAACGAATTATAAGGGCGGAGTTATAATTTGAACTTTACCAAGTAACTAAAGAAAGGTAAAATAATTAAGAAGTATGATTCCGAAAGCTTGAGTTTGTAAGACCAGGTCGAAATTTTATTGTATCTGAAATGCTCCAAATAACATAAAATAAAGGTTTTTGCTTTTATGTCAGAGGTTAGATTTTAGATTTTGGTCACGGAAAAATTTATCACGTAACCAGTTTGAGTGTCAAAATAAATATGATTTAATAACTTGAAATATTTTATTTTGGTCAACAAAAATTAATTTTAAGTGTGTTTATAATTATTTAATCGGGTACCATAAAGTTTTTTTCTTCTAATTCTTTGACAAAGATAATTACTATTAAAAGTACAAGCATTTTTGTAAATAATTAAAACTATAAAATGTAAACAATAAAAACATTGAAACATGCAAGTATAAAATTTCAAAATATATGTACAAAATCTTTATTGAGAACTAATTCTTAAAATTTATATATATATTATTATTATTACAAGAAGGAATGAAAATAAAAAAACACTTAAAAATAGAGAAGACACTCTCAAAATCTCTAAATATAAAATTAATGTTTATCTTTAATAATTAAATGATTATGTTCAATATAATTTATTTACTTATTAAAAAAATAGTATCCAAAAATTTCAGTGTGATTTACTTATATTGAAATTTATTTGTATAGTAAATAAAACAATAAAGTAAAGCCAAAATCTATAATGAGAGAAGAAAAGTGATCTCATTCTCAGTAACTGGAACCACGAGCCGAGAAAGTGGAGGGGAAAGAGAGAGAGAAAGAAAGAGTCCCACTTTGAGAGTGGGAATACTGGGTGCAGAAATAGACTGAAAAGAGAGATTGGCTAGTCACTCAATCCTCACTAATAGTTCTCCCAATCCATTTGGTGGTTAGTGGTTACTTCACCCACTTTTTGTTACTAATCAACAATAACAATTTTGATATTATTATTCAATAACAACGTTTGTTATTTATCAGTTTAATTTAATTATTAAAACAAAAATGATATTGAAGTACACTTCATATTTTTATACATCAAATTGAGAACAGAAGGAAATGAAAAATAATTTAATAACAAGAATAAAAGTTTTCTGCTTTATAAAAATTTGAAAAGAGTTATAATGTACGCATCCTTTCTTTTTATTACGATAGTATCTAAAATAAACTCAAATTGTAGAAGAAAAAGACTATAATCTAACGGTCCATTCTAGAATGACTTAATAGAGCTCCCGGGGCATAGCTCAACTGGCAAAGACTTGGGTAGTGTGGTGCCTGTCATGCTGGCAACCTACAGGGTGGGGGTTCGAATCTTGGGGGTAACCTTTAAAATTTGGGCTCCTTGTATGGTGGGATCAGTGGGTAAGCCCAAATCCCTGGTCAGTTGAGGCACATCCCGTGATTTACATCCTCCACCAATCCCAAGGATACGGGAGGTGGGAGCTCCTAATGTTGAAGTTCAACATTTTAGAATGACTTAATAGGAATTCATAATTATTCCTTTTCCCCAGTTTGGAATTATCTCTTAGGAATATAGATATGCCACGAACTCTAATTTAGTACATATCAAAAATGAAAAGATCTTATGCATGGCAAGAGAAATCTAACTTCGAAAAATGTAAAGAGAGTGGTACGAAACAAGTATTAATTAACCGTGCCGTAGTCAAAATCAAGTTAGCTACTACTCCGTGACTTGTAGATGTGGATTGATACACGTCAAATTTATAATATTAAAATTTATATAATTCTAAATAAATATATTGGTAAAATTTAATAAAACGCTGTAACAAAAAAGGAGATCCGATCTTGGATTAATAATACGTCTTAGATTCTAATCTGCACCCAAACCAAGACTAGGGACAAGAGAGAGAGAGAGAGAAAAAGTGAAAGACATAAAAGAAAAGCGATGCAAAACTGTTGGGTTCAGTTGATGTTTAAGAACTTTTCTTCTAAAAAAAAAAAAAAAAGGAAACCTCAATCATGTCAAGCTTCTTCTTCTCCTTCTGATATTTTTGCTAGAAAAACTAATTTAGTTTAAACAAACAAATGAGAAGTTCAAAGAGCAACTAAACTAGTGGAAGTGAGCATCACAGATCACTTCTTTTTTCTCAATGTGCGTCACCCCACCGGAGGTCAGCTCTCCAGCGGAAATTTCTGGTGGGAAGTTGTGCGTCTGCCTTCCATTGCTGCCGTCACTGTCACAGCTTTGGCTGGAATCGCTGTGTTCGCCGCCATTTTTACAAATTAGTAGTTGGTAGTGAAAGAGTTAATCACTCCTCACTTGAGAGAGATAGTGAAAAGAGGGAAATTTTCAAAACCCATCCTTTTTTCGGCGAGTTTGATTCTTAAGTTGCTGGTTATGGTTGGTTCGAAATAATTGGAACATTGAAAAAAACGTGAAAAGGGAGTAAAGTAAATGAAAGCTCTGAAGCGAAGTCACACATCGTCTTCGTCTTCAAATCCCTCTTCCCCATCGTCATCGTCGACAGGGTCCTCGTCGTCTTCGTGGGTTCATTTGCGTTCGGTCTTATTTGTTGTTAATTCCTCCTCACCAGCTTCTTGTTCATCTTCTGATCGGTGAGTCTCTCAACTCCTTTTCTTTCCTTCTGCCCTTGATTCGCTGACTATAACTTGTAATTAAGTTTACTAAAAAATTTGTAACTTGGTCTTTATTCAGATCGGATCTCTGACTACGTTTTTTCAGTATCAATCTTTAATAGTTGCTTGTTCCCCTTTCCACTCCTATTTCCCTTTGCGTTTTAGTAAACTAGTTTCTTTTTTTTTTTTCTGCCATTTTACTTCGTTTAGTTGGATTTGAGCTCATGCTTCACCGTTTGGCTTAATTGCTACTTTCTTATTACTCCATTAAAGTCTAGATTTACTGAAGAACAATACGTGTGTACTACGAATGGAATAGGTTTGAATTTGTTCATCTGGTATTTATTCATCTGCATTACGTGAATAACTGGATAGGCATTCATTTCTTGTTATTCTAAAATTGGAATATAACTTATCCTGGTTCACAAATTTTTTGTCTGGAGGGGCAGTTCCAACTTTTTTTTAAGGCATTTGGGTAGTTCGCCAAACTAAATAGTATGGAGTAGTTGTTTGTCTGCTGTAAGAATGTTACAGCTTTCTAAATTCTAAATTTAAAATTCTGAAATTTAAATTGTTGTCATCTTCTTCCTTCAGTCCCTCCTATGCCCCCAACAACCATATTAAAACATACAGAAAAGAACTTGGGGGAAATTAGAGAGGATGGGGGGAGCAAGGAGGGACAACAAAGTTAGGTGCCATTATTAGCAACATTTACCTTCTTTATTTTACGATGGAACTTGACAGAATTTATTCAATAGTTGGTTTTTAGTTTTAATTAGGTTGTTCTATTCTTAATAGTTAATGCCTTCCTGTCTTGTTTTTGCATTGCATTTTACAGTCATTGGATTCTGAGTTTATGAAAGCTTTGATTGTGATCGCTCTTTCATTTCAGGAGCCATCTAAAATCACCATGGTCTCGTAGGAAAAGAAAACATGCCCTTACTCCTCGACAATGGAGAAGTTTGTTTTCACCAGAGGGGAAACTTCGTGATGGTGGAATAAAGTTCTTGAAAAAAGTTCGAAGTGGAGTGAGTAATCATTGCACTTGCTATCTTATTCTGTTATGTTGATGTTTGTAGTTTACCTCTTCTATTTATTGATATAGGGGGTTGATCCAAGTATTAGAGCAGAGGTTTGGCCTTTCCTTCTTGGAGTGTAAGCTTCCTTAACAATGTTTTACTAAAGCAGAGGGTGTGGCTGTGCATCTGTTTGTAGATCCTTACGTCACTTTTAAACTCTACAAAATGTTACTGTGCTTAGATGGTTGTACTTTGGCATTTTTGGAATAGCCAAATCCATACACATGGCACATTGTAAATTTTCTGCACTTCTCTAATGCTGTTCTACTTTGGAATCTTCAGTGGTGGATATCCAGTATGATCTGTCATGTCTTTGTTACTTAAAGAGCTTCCGCTTCCATTTTGTTAATCTCTGTTTTTCTATCTGAAACATTTCAATTTTTTAATGCTACATACAAAATTGTATACACCGAGTTTTTACATATCTCAAGAATCAGGTTTATTTCTTTTTAGTGAGAGCTTTTATTTCAATCTCTATGAGTTCTTCACATAGTTTGCTCCAAAATTTTTTGGAATGTCTTTTGTTTGAATACCTTATTTGATGACATTTGCTTTCATCCTTTAACAGCTATGACTTGAAGAGTTCCAAAGAAGAAAGAGAAAATATAAGAACCCAGAAAAGGTACCCTTGCACAGTTGATCTTCAAAATTCTAAGCGGTTGATTGACAATTGTTGATTTATTCTCCATATGTAGCTTCTGGTTTCTATACTTGGCATTATGTTATCATGATTCTTCTTTGACAATCTGTGGATGTAGAAAGGAATATGAAAAACTCCGTAGACAATGTCGGCTGTTGCTCAGGTGCAGCAATAATAGCTTTAAGTTGAATGATATTGTCGGAACAAGCTGTGATGGGGACAACAGCAACATTGTCCAGGACACAGACTCTTGTTATGAAGATGTCGTAAGTGCGAGGGACTCACTTTCCAGTGAAGAAAACAGTGTAGATAGTGGGGACTCTGATGATCCCTCTAATATACTGATGGAAGGTTATGATAGCCCAAGGCAAGAAACAAATGTTGATCCTTCTGCAACAAACACTGACTCGCCTGACTCAGATTCCTCTGAGGACCCTGATGCCATTGAGGCTTCCTCATCCTCAGATAACAGGGAAGAGGAAGCTTCTGATCTGCCTTCCAATGACAATACCCCTCTTTCGGTTACAGAATTAAACTCAAACCAGCACACTGCCTCAGAGAATTATGCCACATGGCAGCGGATCATTCGTGTTGATGCAGTGCGAGCCAACTGTGAGTGGATACCTTACTGTCAAACCCAAGGTGCGATATCAGAGTGTAGAGCACGCCGGTCTGCTGAGGCTGTTGGGCTTAAAGACTATGATCACCTGGAACCCTGCAGAATTTTTCATGCTGCACGATTAGTTGCTATTCTTGAAGCCTATGCACTCTATGATCCTGAAATTGGTTATTGCCAGGGAATGAGTGATCTACTTTCTCCCATAATCTCTGTGATTACCGGGGATCATGAGGCATTCTGGTGTTTTGTGGGTTTCATGAAAAAGGCCAGGCATAATTTCAGACTTGATGAGGTGGGGATTCGAAGACAACTTAGTATTGTTTCAAGGATTATCAAATGCAAGGACTCTCACCTGTATAGGCACTTGGAGAAGCTTCAAGCTGAGGATTGTTTTTTCGTTTACAGGATGGTGGTTGTGCTATTTAGGAGGGAATTAACATTCGAGCAGACTCTTATCCTGTGGGAGGTGGTGTGGGCAGATCAAGCAGCAATAAGGGCTGGCATTGGAAAATCTGCGTGGAGCAGAATAAGACAGCGAGCACCACCAACAGATGATTTATTGCTCTATGCTATTGCAGCTTCAGTATTGCAGAGGCGGAAATTGATTATAGAGAAGTATAATAGCATGGATGAGATTTTGAGGGAATGCAATAGCATGGCAGGGCATCTTGATGTGTGGAAGCTCCTTGACCATGCACATGATTTGGTGGTGACCCTGCATGACAAGATAGAGACATCTTTGTAATGGGGTATTTCTTAGCTTGAACTAGAACTTGAGATGGCATTTCTTTCCAGTTATTCCTTTTGTTGTTCACTTTCAGAGCCAAGTTGCAAGTGGCAGTGGGATGCTACGAAAGATCTTATTAGGCTTATCTGCATTTTATTGCTATGGAAAATGATTTGCAGAATCACATTGCACTGCAATGAACAGGTGAGTTCCGCACAATTGATCTGTGTATCATAGTTGAGGAATATTTAACATAATTTGATTAGAAAATTAAAAAAAATTTCAGCCCAGCCAGAATGCTCAATGCAATGAAACCGCTTGTAACTTAGCTGATAACATATTGCCAAAAGTTTGTCTTGAATACTGATGTTCTGGTTCCTTCTTTCTTATGTTAAATGGAAAATCTGTGTGGACCTAACAAACAGTAGATATTCATTATTTTCTGATGTACCTGAAAAGAAGAAACGTGATTTTGATAGAGCAAGGATATCTACTAATTATTTGATATTGATTAATCTTGGTTTATTATTGAGTTGAAATTCGATTTAGATTAACTTTATGATGATAGGTGGAGCTGTTTAGTAGGAAAGTGTCAAACAGACACTTTCAACTTCTTCGACCATGAAACTAGAGTATGTGGCATATTATAAGGCTATTGTATATGGAATATGTTACAGAACTTCATTTTAGCATTAAGAGTTATGGACTTTAATGTAAGGTTGTTGAAATTATATTGTAATAATTTTGCAGGTGCTTCTTTCTCTTATAATCCTAGGGTCTTATTTGGTAACCAATAATAAAGAGGTGAGGATCATAATGCAACCATTATTCCCTAATTTTTAATAGTTTGGTTATTGAGAATTGATAAAATAAGGAATGACAAAACTAGAATGAATTATAAATAATCTTGAATTTTTATTCCATGTGGGTATAAACTTGAATCAAATTTTAGGAATAAAAGATAAGAAATTTTATTTGAATATTATCTTATTATTAAAATATTATCAAGATATTGATTTTTATCATAATATTATCATCAAAATCATATATTCCGATCTTTTATATTAATTTTTTTAAAATTATTTTGTTTTGTTTCATTAATATTTTTATTCTTATTACAAAAATTATTAATGACTATATAAAAATTAATAATTTTATAAATTATTGAAAATTTTTAATTATTTATTTATAAAGAAAATCATATAATAACTAAATATGACTAACAAAATTTCTCATCATTCGTAATATTTGATACCAAATACTATAGTAGAACTATTAATTTTGTTTAATTCATATCAAACATAATTATTAATTTCGTTCTTATTCTAATTCCCACTTTATATTCTTATATTTAATTTTTTATTCCAATTTTTTCATTACTGACACCTAAGAAAATTTTTCATTCAAATATGGACATTTAAATTCTAGTTTAACGAAAAAAGATCACACGTCTGCGTGTCAGTTCCAGCCTTTTCATTTCTTGTCCTCGTGCTCCTTTGGCGATGATGTCTTTCAGCGAGTGTGCACAAGATGCAGTAAAAGGGATGGTTTTAGTAGCCGGGATCGGAGCTGTGATACAAGAATGTAGGGTTTAGAAATTGAGAATGGGGAAAAACTGAGAATTTGGGCAGAGAAATCACAGTTCATTCATGCCATAGACATTCGGTTTTGTTGGCATTTGAGCCGAACATTATTACAGTCCAACGGTAAATGAAAGATGGACTGAACTTGTAACCGAGATCTACATTAGAGAGCGCGCGTTTCATTGGACTAACAGCTAGGAAAAGACACAAAAACAAGCAACAGCATAACATGAATTCTCGTAACCGCTTATTATGATGATCGGGAATCACGACGCTTTCTGGTGCTTTGTGGGCTTTAAGGGGAAAATTTCGGGCTTGATGAGTTGGGGATTCCAAGGCATATAAATATCGTCAAATGCAAAGACTCTCTGTCTCCAGGCTGAGGGTTGTAATTTTGTATATGGAAGAAATTCCTGAGGCTTTCAATCGGTTTGAGGCATGATGATTCTTAATTATTACATTCAAGCTAAAGCGGCAATGGCATGTTCAGAAAAGGATCCGTCAAGGTTCATCTGGCTTCACTTAGTGACATGGAACCCCATCTTCAGTCACTAGGTGACTTTTGAATAACCTACAGCGTCAATCATTACAGTACCCTACTTGAGGGAAAGACGTCGGAGTTCCTGTTGTCGTTATGATTCACTAAAAATTGATGGACTATGTTATCCTTTGCCTTTATGCTGCAAATTCGGTATCCTGCCAGCTGAAGTTAATCCTTGTTGACCGGGTTAGTTTCAACTTTTTAATACTTTGTCCCAACCCAAAAATGGCAACTTTAAGATGTCAAATTGAAGGTTGGGATGATTGTTTATATTATTGCCTGTCTTTGCTCCAAAAGAGTCAAATGAGCAATAAAAGATTAAGCTTGAAAGATGTTCTACTTCAACAAACTTGCTTGTGCATGCAAACATCAAAGTACAAATAATGTAAAAGCTGGTCTGATTCAATTGGATATCGAAACAACCAATTGAAGTGTTCACGTCAACTGTATGATGCCAATTATTCTATGAACTTTGTTTGCACTTATTTATCACCCTAAAAATGAAGGGTAACCAAAGATTGCCACAAATTATACTGCACTGAAATTAAAAAAGGCAACTCGTGGAAAGTATACCCATTTATCATCCAACAAAAGCAAACACTGTGCTATCACCGAATATAAATGAACCCACGAACCGAATTTTGGGGCAACTTGCTGAGAAACTGACATTTAATGAACTGGAGTCCACAATTAACTACTACTGGGGAAAACCTCCACATGTTAATTTCGGCCTACTCCTTCTTGGTGAAATGTCGTACCCCAAAGGCCAACCCAAGTATCAAGAGGGGCACGAGAAACTGTAAAATCTTAATCACAAATTCAGGGGTCTTATCGTGATTGTAAGAAGGTTGCTGCGGTGGAAGGTAGATTCGTTTTGCTGGGACAGTCGATGCATCTATCTCACCAATCAAGTATTTTGCCATCATATCTCTAGCAGAATCACTGTGGCCAACATCTTCAAAATCATTTGTCGCATCTTTCCCTGTAAAAGCAAAGACAAGCAATTATACTGTTCTCCAAAATGGCTGGAATACAGGCATGTTCTGTTGTATAAAGCCTTCCGAGGATTCATGAGAGGTATCATTATAATCTTACCAGTTGCGGATAATAGAACTTCATCTCCTCCAGGGTGATCATCCATGAAAGGGGTGACATCATATACCTGTATTTGTGGATGAAAAATTTACACATAAATTGAAGTCATGAACATACGAATAGCTATCTCATGTTCCAATGCCGTTATTTCAGATAGTTACAAAATAAGGAAATGGACAAAGTTCACACATTCACCTCAAGAATATCTGTAATAAGTGGAAAAAGAAAACATTGGCACCAATTCAGAACTGTGATCCATATAATGACCATAAAACAATGAATGCAAAGTTACTAGTATTGAGTTGAAAGAGTTTAACAACCAGTTTGCTAACAAATATTCTATGATGTTTTGGGAAATCCTTCTATATATCAGACCCAACGGGTTAATAGAAAGTAGCTTTTATGTTATCATGCACTGTTCTGTTCTTTATTCTTATGTTTTTGCCAACTCTAGACAGAAGAACTACATGGTCACAGCATGAAGTCATGGAAAAACAACACCACATAACAGAACATAGAGGATTAAACCAAAATTCCTCATGTATCTCATCTGATCAGAACGTTAGCAAGCAGCTAGAAGATGCATATGAATAGGATTCTTACTAGAATATAGATAACTTTTAAGGCAAACATTCTAAAAGTATTACTCATGAAGTGACCAATGGCTGAACACTTCCATTCTAGTCAGCCATATATGCGTGTGTTTAGAAAGGATTTTGGACTTCAATTCATGACTGATTATTCTATTATAAGAGGAGCACACCTATTAATATGTTTAAACATGTAAAATTATTCTGTTGTGGTGATGATGGCAGGCAGGTGATTTAAATTGACATTCTAAAAGTATACAGGAACAAGAAGCACCATCTGATAGAAGAATTCAATCTGGCTTTATACTTCACAAAGATGGAACAAGCTAAACTGCAAAATCAAATCTGCATGCCTAAAGCAACTGATTTCTTCATTGTACAAGAGAATAAATTCTCCTCAAACTTCAACACGAACTTAACTCTCCAAAATGACTCAGAGAAAATGGATTAATAAAGAACAAGGAAATGAAGTCCGATCACCACAGTCAATAAGTTTCGGAATCAACCAGCTAACTAATACCCAAAATTTATGGAGCAGAATAAAGATTAAAGAAAAAAATCAAACCTTGCCAGAAATGATAAGCCAACAGTCTTTGGTCTTGTTGTGCACTGCAACCTCTCCAAAATTGAAAACTTTTGTTTCAGAAGCCATCTGTTTCGCTAACACCAACAAGAGCCACAAAACATTAAAACTACAAAAATAACCACAAATGAAAGCATCAAGATTTATCATTAAAAAAACAGAGATCTAATGGTCTAAGTCAACATAAACACTGCCCAACTAAACAGCACCCATATAAACAGACAAAGGGATAATACACAAGATGAAAACCAATACATGAACAAGTGAGTGAACGAGTCATGGAGGAGATAAATTCTGAAGCAAAAATGGGTCCTATTAGATCCTCACCAAGAGAAAAGGATAAAAAGAGAAAGATCAAGTCTTTGCAGAAGACGACGTCTTTTAACAACACAGACTCTCTCTAAAGGCCCTTTTCCCTCGTTCTTGACGATGTTCTTGTTCTTTGCATACTCTACATATTTAAACCTGACACGAGCCATAGGTCCTGATCGGTGGCAAGATAACCCCTTTGGTTTGGGATATTTACAGAGTTGTCATACGAGAAGAATGCTTGACGAAGGCTAGTTTTGCCAAGTAATATAAGATATTAAAATTTTCAGAAGTTATTTAAATAAAAGTGTGTATGCCAATCACCAGATGTATGGACCATAGCATTCGTTCCTATATCTTGGTGTTAAAATTGTATGGACCATAGCATAAAAATTGTATTTTTATACAAGTTCTTTTTCTTTTTTAGTTCCTATATCTTGGTGTTAATTTCATCTAGGCAATGGAAAATGATCATATGTTTTAAAAACTTGCGCTGATAATGATTTTTATATTTAATATATGTGTCAAAATTGCTTTCTTTAATTGTTCACATCATAGGGTATCGATTACAGCTTTTTTTTTTTAAATGTATATTGCTATCTGTAAACGTAATGATGCCAGAAACTATATCTTAGCTTGTCCTTATTTTATAAGCTTTGCGTACAGTTTATGGCATCATTATTTGATTGAATAGTGTTGACGATTTAATAAGAGGAAGGCAGCCATTCCATGCTTTTTCTGAAATTTTTTTAGAAGAGTGAAAAAAACAAGCATAAATTAAATTAACGTCATTGTCTTTGAGCTTTCAATGAAATGATTGTCAAAGAATAGAAACGAGAATATGACATCTTTTTAAAGGATGAAGACCACAACGATTGCCAAGCATTTGGAAAATAACTGGAAACAAAACTACCAACCAAAAACTACATAATACAGGACGCTTCAGGCTTCGGCCTCTTGCAAACATTTGAAAAACTGCGTCCAATTTCCAAACCCACCCATTGTTTCTGAAATGAATTGAAGAAAAAAAACAACGGTCGTTATCTGTTTTCTTGGTAAAGTTTATCGACTTTATAGCAAAATCATGTCGTTTTCCTGATTTGATATTTTCCTTTTATTTTGATTTCTGCTTTTTCTAGATGGGAAAATAGGAGAAAGACAATAGACTTTGAAAAGGGTTCAGATCACTTCTTCCGTTACTTTATGCCTACTTTGTTTTATGAGCATTTATCTTTCTAATATATATGGGTCTTATTTATTGGATGGTGAATGTTCATAGAATAAGGTAGGCTAACAGTTGATCTACACCCCTTTGAAAGAGCTTCTCCTGATGAAAATATGCCACAAAACTCATATGTCAGACTAATAAAAAAATACAAAAGAATTTATAGTATTTGATTTGATCTTTTTTCAAAAAATAAAAATATATAATTTCTTGTGATTTTAAGAATTTCATCAAATTTTTTATTTAAAAATTTTGTCAAAACTATGAATATCTTTTTCCTCAAAATGTTGTTCAAATAATAACTATAATAAAATAAATACAAGGAGATTCAATTTATTAATAAACTAAGAATTTATAGTCCGGCCCAAAAAATATATAAACTGACCTATTTTGTGGCCATTGTGTTACTTTTCTCTTCCATATATGATTGATTCATTCTTACTCTGCTTTAATGCCCAACATGTTATAAGGCTAAGTTTGAGGTTAGCCAACTCTTAAGAAAATGTCCTGTAAGTGCGATCAATTCTACCTAATTGATTCAGCAAAAACAACACTTTAAGGAAGTAAAGAAAATAATGTTACTAAGGGACAAAATGATTGTCTTCTAAAATGAATTACGTCCCCACTACCTAGGAACAAAGAACAATGCCTAGAAGTAGCTTTTAGTTATATGAAGCTTCGAAAGAAGGGACAAATAACGTGAATAACGTTATTAAATAAGCCAATGAGATATTGCAAAATATTTGAGTATTAGATATGTAAACGTACAACACATGGTCTGGAGGGATGATACGTATATATAAAGACTTCCAAACAGATAACAATATTCAAATGATAAGGTCTCTAATATTTGGGACAGTTTGGGCAGTTACAACCACTTTGGACAGTTAACATATTAACTGTCTAAGTAATAAAACGATACACACATATTACAATCGGTTATCCCATGCAAGACAAAGGCTAGGTGTCTTTACACCATGCCTATATTCATATAACCAATCAGATTCAGCCACATCACCATTATGAAGAACCATGTAACTACCGTCCATACACCATCTGAAAGCTATCACCAACATAGCTCCACTTCCTAGCATATAATTATTATATAATAATTATTTCCATCCAAAATAGCATTTGGTTTGATGATTACATAACACCAAAGGAGTCTTACAACTTGCCACAACATGCCACCTTCATGTTGCCAAAGTTGCGCAATTGTAATGTTTACCGAACATCGAAAAGAGGGTCTCACAATATGCCTCTGTTATGAACAAGAACAATAACCTAGAAGAGAGCCACAACCTTCGTTATGCTTCTCATTGTACTCCATCTTCCTCTCATATATAGACTTCTATTAGCTCTGGATGGTGCTCCTTAATTACCACTATAGTCACAAGAGCTTTCTCTCTCTTTAAAAAAAAAAGTTTCTCAATCACCTAGTCTCTCTCACCTCAACAACTTATGTCTTTCTTTACCTTGTAGGACCCACAATCTCCAATGTAAGTAAGGAAACATATGACCGGCCTAAAGCACCTTCCTATTCTACCAAGACCAATTTTAAAGATCAAGTTTTGGAGGACATGTCTAAGTCTTTATCACCAGACTCTGCCATCAACACCTGGTAGCTAATAGCTAAGTTTTGATGATAAAGGTAAGTTGGACTTCAAAATGGGTAACTCATTAAAGTCAAGATTGTTACTTAATAGTCGTTCTTTGGTGGTTTCTTTCCGACCAGTTCCTTTGAGCTTCTTGTTGTTGACCAATATGTCAATAAACTCTTTGAATCAAGTGAAAGTGATACAACGAAAGTTGGAGTACACTTGGCATTTGAGAATTCAATTTCATTGTCACAATTATTATGGATTCATTTATCTAAGGACTCATTTATGTCAAACCTAGATCTAGATGTGGTTTCGAGTTAGAGGCCTGCATTTTCATCCAAGTAATTTGGATATGATAAGGAATTCAGATCAAGCATCATTGAATACGTTTTACGAGTACAGAACAGACTATTAGTTACATTTTTCTGGGAGAAATCGTAAAAAGTGCCTAATTTTGCAGTAGTTTGCATATGTTTGGCGACGAGAATATAAATATCTCAAAAAACACGAACTTTTTGTGACAAAATAGGTAATTCATTGCCATAAGTCGATATTAAAGAATTTATAATTAATAATGTTAATTTGATAATTTTTTAATGGTAAGTGTGCTTAATAATCCTAAGGTTAATTACAAATGACATTTATATATGATTTTTTCATTTGCCTTCTTTATAAATTTATTTAAATATTTATTTAATCCATTAAAAATCTATAAATTATCTTTTTGGATATAAAAAGATAAACACACTTAAAATTTTAATATTAATAAGATAAAATTAATAAATTTAAGTAGACTACTATTCTTAATCATTAATATTTATTAACAATAAAATAATAATACATAAAATATTAAAAGTTGTAAGTAATATAACATAATGATATATGTTGGTAAGTAGTACAAGATTTTAATTAGAAGTTTAACCATTCTTACAGACATACAATAACAACAACAACAAAAATAACAACATTAACACCCAGTATGAATCCTGCTGATACACGGGATCTGGAGAGGTCCAATAGTACGCATGCAACATCCCACTACCATAGGGTACATACCTAAGCTTTTAGGAACATAACCTACGATAATGGTATGTTGGAGCAATGACAAAACTAACTTATACATGACTTTAACCCACATACTCGAAAGGCATTATCATTTCTCGTAAAACATTCATTTATTTCATTCACTGATAAAGTTTACACTGTTCTTCTCAACGATTGTTTACAAAACTATACACAGGTTCTAACAATATTACAAAACGATAACAACTAGTTTCCATCGGGAGTCAGCTGACGGACCTCTGATCTATCTCTTAGTCCTCAAACACTCTATGTTCTAACTACACCTTAAGTCTCCTGTCTCGTACCTGAAAAGCCACAATGCAAATTTGATGAGTTTTGCAACTCGATGAGTGAACCATCATCGATGGATTCACCGGATTACACAAATATAATACATCTCAGAGTTATTCATTCATACAACAGAAGTAAGCATAACAGAAGATTAGCTAGTTCAGCTTGCATATCATTCAATCAGTGCATATGTATTTGCATGGAACATGCGTGGGGCGCATATTCATTCATTCAATCAGATAAGCATCTATTCTGAAATTAACATAACAGATGATCATTCAGTTTAACTTGCATAGTGTTCAAACATTGTGCACGTAATTGCATGGGACATGCATGAGACTCATTTTCATTCTTATTGTTGTGACTGAGAGCCTTTCACAGATGATACAGATGTTTTGGCCCGTAGGGCTCAATCAAAACATAGTCACGGAGCATAGCTCAACGTGCAGAACAGATTTATCACGGAGCAAAGCTTTACGTGGAAGCGCTTCTAACTGGCTTCTCAAGTCACAACGCCTTTATCTGAGCATGCATTTTATGAAATTCATCAAATCCTGAACAGATCACACATAAAATCTCATATAAATGTTCAAATGATAGTTTCATACTCACGGACCTTAGTCCGGCATTCAGCTATTGCTGAGAATCAAATATCATTCAAAGATTCAGAGATGTCATATCAAATATCAGAGCAAACACTTCCAATACATGCCCGACTATTAAACTCCTCAGACCTCAAGTCCGGCATTCAGAAGTATCACGCAAAACAGTTCAATACACACAATCATATAATCCTAGGAATCCATCTAGGTTGACTCACAGTGTGCTCCCAGAAGTTATTGCCTGGATGGTCCGGCAATGTCCGTCTGTTGTCCAAAGCGTTCCTCTAAAACAGACAGAACATATTTATAATTACCATCTTTTGTATAAACGTATCAAAAATATAAGAAATATGCACGATGCATGTTCAATGGCAACTCCTGGGTTCCCTCATAACTTCTCTCTCTCTTATCAGAACTTATCAGAAATCAGCAATATCATGATTCAATCCCTATTGGTCTCTCGTAACTTAGGGGAGTGCAATGGATATAAGTTCACTTACGGAAAGTGCATCTTTACAGACGATGCGCCCTTACAGAAGAAGATGAGTTATAGACGAAGATTTACAGAAGGAGATGACGTCACCCAGAGGAAGCTGACGTCATCACAGACGAAGTATTCCTCTTAGCATAACTTTTTATACAGAGATCGGACTCAATCGTTCTCTATATGATTCGAAAGAGGGAATCAAGATAGACAAACTTCATGAAGAGCTCGAAGGCCAATTTTACCTTCTGAAGGGTCAA
>JAOQMS010000178.1:11314084-11339175 GCA_027563885.1 Erythroxylum longipes
AGTTGTAGAAATCAAAGTTCTCTTCGAAACCGTACTTGAATGGTCTAAATCCGACGTCTTTATCAAAAGTTATGCTAATCATTTCATAAGGAACTGGAGACATGGAGCTTCAATTGTTTTAAAGAAGTCAATTTATGATTCCGCTGCCGGAATTGGTTTTGATCTAGAGAGATCCTATGGAAACAACCTTATAGGATAATACATTTACGTCTTTGATATTTGCGATCGTCGGGCTCCGGAAACGGGGTACGATAGGTAGTGATTGTGATCCTCGACAAATTGAATCACTTGAAATTTTCCAGTTTTTACACTGTTAACTTTCATTCTTGCCTCACAACTAAATCTTGTTTCTAAACGTGGAGCTCTTAAATACAAATCTCTTTTATCTAACATCCTTTTACCTTCAATACTGCAACAAAAAAGCCTGAAAATCAATTTACCATATTTATCTTTATGACTTTTGCTTCTTCTTATTCTAAAGCCCACATGTTTGGCATAAATTAAATAAAATTGATAAGCTTCTTCTTCCGTATTAAACTCCATGCCAAATTTCGGTATTAACTCTCTTGCAACAGATGAGTGAACTTTTTTTAAATTCTCCTCAGAATTTGAATTGACCAAATTAGTTGAATTTATATTACGAGTCTCAGTGGCAACCAAATCAATTGAATTCATACTTCGAGTCTTATTGCTAACCAAATCAGTTGAACTCATATTTCTACTCTCATTGCCAATGCCAATATCATTCGTATGCTATTCCTTATCAATTTCGTAATCTAATCGATGGTATGGAATATATCTACCTTCCATTTCTACACCTAGCAAATTCACAAACGAAGTACCATTGTTGCATTATTTTCAGATAACATTATTAACACAATGAAAAAGGAGTGTTCTAAAAAATACTGGGAGGTATTTGAATTTGCCATGGATACCTTATTTAATTCCTATAACATAAAAAGTAATAGGAGAATTAAAGGTTTCACGGTAAATTCTTCCCACAAAATGAATAATATGTTTTAGAAGGTCTTAACCATAAGTCAGTATTAAGCAACTTAACCTTTACAATATACATTAATTATCACTCACGTATATGTATAAACAGAAACTATAAATAGAAACAAAAAAGTTAGATACCAATGAATTCCAAATATCTTTAACACTTACTGTAAAGAAAACATAAATAACACATTCAGTTTAACAACCACCAGAGGTAACGACTATAGTACCTTATATCTCTCCATATTAAATTTAATGATAAAAGTAAATAAACAAAATGATGTATTTTTGGCAACAGAGTCAGTTGGGTCTACTGAGTCATTCATCAAGAATTGCTTAGAGATAGAGATGGAGATACTGAGAAAGGGAATAGTAATAAAAATAAGTAAGCTCAAGAATTGCTTAAAGAAAGATACAGAGAGAGAGGGAACGATAATAAAACAACTAACAAAAAAAAACCAAAACTTACTTGAGAAAATACTTGAAATTCATCAAAATATTACTTTTCTTCCCCTGCTGCGATCTTCTAATTCTTTACCAACAAATTAAATTCGTCAAAATATTATCTTTCTTCCCCTACTGTGATCTTCTACTTCTTTACCAACAAAGTTAATTTGCTTTGTGAGAAAAAAGTTTCAAAAATATGAAAATCGAATAACAAACAAGCGTAGAAACAAACAAGTTAAATGGCGGGAAATCTTAGTTAAATATTGCTTTGGAAATCACAAACATTTATTAATTACAATCATCATCATTATGGTAATCTTATTTATAATGAATATATTAATATTTTATTTTTATAATTTGTTAATTTTGCATTTTAATTCGTTAATGCATAAATAAATAAATGTAAAAAAATTTATCGCTAATATCCACTCTTTTTTACATTTATTTCTTAGTTTCAATTATTACATTTTATGTTAACGTTACATTAGTAGTATAATTGTATTAATTAATTCAAAATAATAGTTATTCTTTCATATAAATTGAAAACTCACAGCATTGCACGGCCAGAAGTTAAGCTGCACGACCGTGCAACAGTTGAACGGGCCATGCAGCATATAAATTTAGAAAGGATTCCTACTCCATCTTCGTCTCATAAACAAATCACTACGGTAACAGGGCGACTTCTGTATTGTTATAAAGAAAATGACAGAGGACGTCGGCACTGCCAATACTTCATCATTATTTATGCTCCATCATTCTCCCTATTTCTATGATAAATTTACAAGGGTAGGAAGAGATGAAGAGAAGAGAGTGGAATTTCTGTAGTAATACGAAGAAGATGACAGAAGACATTGACTGGGTCGGCTTGGCTTATAAGCTACGCATTTTGGGAATAGTAACAGAGTGTTTAAAATTTAAGAATAACGACGACGTTTTTGAGTTAGACAGAATAAAACAGAGTTATATTAGACAGAAAATTTGGACTCGAATGAAGCTAGTTGATTCCGATATTCAACATAGAGTTATATTAGTAATCAATGTATTCAAATAATGCAGACGTTGAAATTTGAGTTAAGCAAGTTTGACTACTGCTTGTAACAGTTAACCAAAATTTTCAATGGTTTCTAGGTTTGACTACTGCTTGCAACGGTTAAACCAAAATTTTCAATGGTTTCTTTAAGCGACAATGGCTTGCTTTTGAGAATGTGCTATCTATGTTTATACTACTATTAAACTTGATAAAGATTGATTTCCTTCTGTTGAGAGCCTCAAATCTAGGATATTAATTACATGAGAAGGATCATGGCATTAAAACCTGTTCTAATTCTTTGTCAGTGTTTAGAATTTTGCTGACTCAGTCATTAGGAATGATCGTATGTGGAGACTTATTTAACAAAAAAGAGCGGAAAATTTATAAACGTCTTCCAAAAACTTTCTGGGATCCAAATGGTCAATCACCATTCCCTTGTAAAATTTTACCTAACATTCTGAGTGGATTTTGTTCCTCAACTTGGAATATCCTTTCATCTAAATAACCAATCGTGTTCTTTGAGTGTATACAAAGCCTATTCAATGTATACATTCCTTCCTTCTCAATACAAGTGAATTGTCCAGATAATAATCACAAAAGTTAGTAGGTTCGAGGATGGCTAGTAGCTGTCACTCTGAAAGTTAATCATGATAATTCGCCTATATAAAAAGTAACAGGTGAGAATGACTAGCTATCACTCTGATAGTTGCTTACTCGGAAGATATAAAATATAATAGGTGATGCGATTATTCTGAGGTTGCAAGCTCCACATAAGCGTTTAGATTCCTACAAACAATATGACAAATGGATGACAGCTTAGTTCTCAGTAACCTCGACACAAGAAGTATTCCTACAAGGTTATATGACTGGCTTGATTTATGCACTACATTACATGCATTCCTATCCCTTTCAGCTTTAGATTAATTTATGAGATTCACAAAACTCAACTTTTTCTTTGTTTTCTTGGACTTAAAAAGGCTTTGCGTGTGGCTATGCCATTACTAGACGGGCGTTATGATCCCCATCTTCCATAATCTGAAACTGTTAAGAACCCCATCTTCAAGTGAGACATTACCTGCACGCTGCAACCCATGATACAGCTGCATAAGAGAAGACCCCAAGAACAAAAAAAAGAAGTGGAATCATAATGAGAAGGAACAATGCCAAAAATTCCAAGCTACTTTTCAGATTCGTAGCTATACAGACATTGCATCTGAGATGTCCATATGCCGAGGCTTTCTGCTGCAAAAAGTCAAAGGTCACTTTCAAATTTGCTATCACAAACTTAAATTGACTCATTCAATATCTTTATTTGGAAAATAGTAAAAAATTTCCTACCGACACACGTCCTAAGCCTACTAGTCAGTTGATACATGACGGTGGTCCTACCTATGAGGATTTCGACTCTATCATCCCTTGTCTATAAAAGAAAGAACAATTAGCGGAAAGAACGAAGTAGGTGTTTTGCACTTTTGCTCCCAATAGAGGACACTATAAAGATTTAACAATATTGGATTTCTATAATAATATGCATCTTGTTGTTATATCTTTGGTAGGAGGTCCAGTACTAGAAGGCAGAATGTGAGACCAAATGACATGTTAAGCATGAATGAGTTAAATATTGACGTTGTATTATGTGTAAAGTTGGTTCTATATTTTCCTTGCATAACAATGCATAAGCATATTTGATTAATCATGGTATAGAATTTCTAAACCAAAGTCTTATTAGATTGGTTTTGTATAATTTAGCCTTTGGAACGTACAAAAATGCTAAGAAAGAATTTAAAAGCACTTGCAGCCGTGTCAAAGGATAAATAAAATACCTTCGACAGAGCTGGCAATGGAATGTAACATCAAATTGGAGCCGGCAAATTTAAATTACTATCAGTTTTTAATGTATTCGGGATTGGCAAAACCATTGATAGGAACAATGAAAGAGACAGAGGCCTGCATGATTAAGCTGCTGTTTCTTTCTAATAACGTGTATATAAAGCAATCTGTCGACAAGTTTCATGGAAGAATTAATGAACCAAAAAATCCTTGGTACTTCATGCATAGCTCAAAAGGAAGGAGCACAAGCGCAATGGGAGGTGAAGATAGCATGTTTAGATATGCAGATGGCACAGACAAATTGTTGATGTTCTTTGGGACTTTGGGCAGCATTGGAGATGGGATGCAATACCCTCTTATGATGTTTGTCCTTAGCCATGTAATTAATGAATATGGAAGCACTGGTAGTTCTTTGTCTATACACACTGTAAATGAGGTAAGCAGTGTAGGCCTTCTCATAGTCCTCTTGTAGAAGAAACATTTTGGAATATGTTAATGACACGAGTTGAACTAAGCAATTTACAGAAAATCATGATGACGAAGAAGTGATCTCTTTTCAGAATCCTGTCATAGTTCTGTCATGTTGAAGGGATATACTAATTTGGCGGTTTCCTTCATATATGCTATGGAGAAAGAGTAGAGTCAGCTAAATTACTGTTAAATTAAGGATTTCGTAAGGAATTTAAAGCATTAGCTCACTTCATACTTTAACAGTTGAGCAAACGTATCATATCTTGGGTAATTCTTTTACTGATAGCAAGTGCGTGTATCTCTTTCTGCTTGCTATACATATAGGGCATGGAATCTGTTGCTTGAGCAGTATGAAATGCTAAGGAGAAATATACTTGAAACTTTTATTTTCATTCCCGAATACTGACGTATGCCACAGTTATGATAAAAGTCCATGCATGTTTTTCCATATTGATAAGAAGGCATTTAGAGAGATTAGAAGTGATCTGAATTTTCGTTTCTTTCAATCTTGTATTTTGTTTCCCATAATTTGGACCGGAAATGGTATCTATTCAGGCTGAAACTTGGACCAAAACTTTCAAATTCCATGCTCCTTTCGTCCAAAACAATTTCTTATCTATGATGATATTATGTATTTTCATGATCTGATGGTCATTCTGTTGATTCCAATTTTGCCAGTATTCACTCAAGCTGCTGTATGTTGCTCTTGCTGTTGGATTTTCTGCTTTTGTCGGTAAGTTTGGTCCTGATAGCTCTGATCTAGTTATCGAAAAATGTTCTAAAAACATGAAATACTGGAAACGGGTTAGTAAACAGAACTATATACTTGTGGCGTTACTCGTACTTGAGAAACTCGTGAGAATCTATTCTGTTCACTTCCATTATTACAGAAGGCGTATGTTGGACAAGGACTGCGGAACGGCAGACTTCAAGGATGAGAACGGAATATCTGAAATCAGTTCTTAGACAAGAAGTTGGTTTCTTTGACACCCAGGAAGCTGGTTCTTCTACAACTTTTCAAGTTGTGTCTACCGTCTCAAGTGATGCCAACTCAATCCAAGTTGCAATATGTGAGAAGGTAAGAGTTTCTGTGTATTTCTTGCTCCCATAAAGTTGCACTTAAAATCCAAGAATTGAGGACTCAAAACTCCACAAGGAAAGATTTCTATAAAGATGCATGTTGCATTGAGTATCATGGAAGCAGAGCAATAACTTAGATGGTAAAAGAGGCATCTCTCTGGAGTGCTATTATCAAAGGCTTATATATTCAACAGAAGAAAACATGTAGACAAAATGGAAACAATTGAAGAAAGTGTATAAATGGAGTAAAGATTCCTAGTCAACGAGGATTGCTGCTTTCTTTACACGGTGTTTGTGAAAAGAAGCATTCTTCCACAGAGAAAGAAATTCTATTGCCAAAAACGTAAAAGTGAACAAAAAAATTGACCAGAAAATATGATAAGACTAATGTCCAACAGGAAAAATCAAATGTTTTGAAGCCCTTAATCTCCTTAATTATTTTCATCTTATCAAGCTTTGAACTTGTGGCCTCCAACTCCCAACCCTCTATTGCTGGGAGAAAATTCAGCAAGAAGAATTTGGTACATACAAACCATGCATATCCACGGTCAATTTTTCAGCATATTATGCTTCAGATCGAAGGGAAATAAGACATGATATTCCTCATGAGCATAGGGAATTGAAACATGGATGCATTGGTTGAGTTGCCAGGAAATGGAAGTGATCTAGAACTCTCGGCCATGCTGTTTGAAAATGAAATATTTTCTTTGTCTGGATGCAGATACCAGATTGCCTCACTTACATGTCAACCTTCTTCTTCTGCCTTTTATCTTCTTTTATTTTGTCATGGAAGCTGGCACTCGCTGCTCTTCCTTTGACATTGCTGTTCATCGTTCCGGGACTCGTATTCGGTAAGTTAATGATGGATGTCATAATGAAGACTATGGAAGCATATGGCATCGCTGGTGGGATCGCAGAACAGGCGATTTCTTCTATAAGAACCGTATATTCATATGTTGCAGAGAGTCAAACACTGAACAGGTTCAGTGGTGCACTTGAAAAGACATTGGAATTAGGAATAAAGCAAGGTTTTGCCAAGGGCTTATTGATGGGGAGCATGGGAATGATTTATGTAGGTTGGGCTTTTCAGGCTTGGGTTGGCACAATATTGGTGACTGAGAAAGGAGAGAAAGGTGGCTCTGTCTTTGTAGCTGGAATCAATATCATCATGGGAGGGCTGTGAGTCGCTTCTTTATGCAAATGTTCTTCAACTAGTCTTCAGCAATCTGATTTTTATTCCAAAAACTCTTCTTTTTATGTTTCCTGTTTTGTTACTTGCAGGAGTGTTCTGGGTGCACTCCCCAATCTAACTTCCATTACAGAGGCTAAAGCCGCAGCTACACGCATCTTCGAGATGATTAACCGAACGCCTGCTATAGATTCAGAAGACAAAAAAGGGAAGGCTTTGTCCTATGTTAGAGGAGAGATTGAATTCAGGGATATCTATTTCAGTTACCCTTCAAGACCAGAAACCATAATTTTGCAAGGATTGAATCTGAGAATTCCAGCTGGTAAAACTGTCGGTATTGTTGGTGGCAGTGGCTCTGGAAAGTCCACACTTGTTGCATTGCTCCAAAGATTTTATGATCCCACTGAAGGAGATATTCTCTTGGATGGTCACAAAATAAGAAGACTTCAGCTGAAATGGCTGCGAATACAGATGGGTATGGTTAATCAGGAGCCAATCCTCTTTGCAACATCTATTAAAGAGAACATATTGTTTGGTAAGGAAGGAGCCTCCACCGAGGATGTGATAAATGCTGCCAAGGATGCAAATGCTCATGATTTCATCGTCAAGTTACCAGATGGATATGAAACTCATGTAAGCTAAGCTAATCTTTCCATTAGTTTCTTACTTTTTATCAGGCTCTCTCTCTCAACTTTTACTCATCAGCTCAAGATAGTCTTGGTGTAAAAACAGTTGAAAACTTCTGCAAACATATTTCAGATACCTTCTTCTTAAGTATAAAATGTTTCTTGTACTTTCAGAATGTCATGTTTGTAGGCTATAGTTTCGTAGAATGCAAGCATGTTAACCCCGGAACTATGAAATGTGGTACCTGCTTTCCAAGAAATTATCAAGGTCTTGACGATTTTGGTAATTTTGCATATAAGAGGATTTTGAGTGGTAAAATATTAATGTAAGTACATTACTTGTAAATGATAAAACGTATTTTGGGGATTTAATAGGTTGGCCAATTTGGATTCCAATTGTCTGGTGGGCAAAAGCAGCGAATTGCCATTGCGAGGGCTCTGATCAGGGACCCCAGAATTCTGTTGTTAGATGAAGCAACCAGTGCACTGGATTCACACTCCGAAAAAATAGTGCAAGAGGCAATTGACAATGTATCAAAAGGAAGGACAACAATCACCATTGCTCACCGACTTTCAACGATCAGAGCAGCGAACTTGATTGTAGTTCTTCAAGCAGGGCGCGTGGTTGAATCAGGTTCACATGAAGAGTTGGTAAAAAGAAATGGGGACTACTTCAAAATGGTGCAATTACAAGAGGGAGCAACTCATAACGTAGTACCTGATGACTACAATAACAGTGATGGGAAGAACCACCATAAGATGAACATTGGTCAAAGCCCCCAAAGTGCGTGGCCAAGTGCACCAAGCACTCCTGGCATCAACCCCTTCAGCCCCGGATTTTCCTTAGGCACACCATATTCCTTCAGCGTCCACTATAATTCTGATAATGAAAGCTATGAAGATGACCTAAATCAACTGTCTCAACCTGCTCCTTCTCAGTGGCTTCTGCTGAAAATGAATGCACCTGAATGGGTGACAGCCTTAATTGGATCATTGGCTGCAATAGGTTCTGGGGCAGTTCAACCCATAAATGCTTACTGTGTGGGATTGCTCATATGGAACTACTTTGGCACAAATGATTCTGCTATCAAGCATAAATCCAGAATCTTGTCCCTTGTTTTCTTAGGTATTGGTGCCCTCAACTTCACCACAGGTCTTCTCCAACACTACAATTTTGCAATTATGGGTGAAAAGTTGACAAAGAGAGTGCGGGAGAAACTGCTTGCAAAGCTGATGACTTTCGAGATAGGGTGGTTTGATGATGAAGAAAACACAAGTGCATCAATTTGCGCTAAGTTGGCCACTGAAGCCGGCACTGTTCGGTCTCTTGTGGGAGACCGGATGTCGTTACTGATTCAAGCATTTTTTGGTTCTCTCTTTGCCTATATATTGGCAATCATACTCTCCTGGAGGCTAGCTCTTGTCATGATAGCTGTGCAGCCATTGGTTGTTGGAAGCTTCTATCTGAGGACTGTCATAATGAAAAGTATGGCAGGGAAAGCACAGAAGGCCCAGAAAGAGGGAAGCCAACTAGCAAGTGAAGCAGTTATCAACCACAGAACTATAACTGCCTTCTCTTCCCAGAAAAGAATCTTGCTACTTTTCAAGGCCACTTTGAGAGGCCCTAAAGAGGAGAGTGTTAAACATTCCTGGCTTTCTGGCCTTGGCTTATTCAGCTCTCAGTTTTTTAACACAGCTTCTACGACATTAGCCTACTGGTATGGTGGGAAGCTCTTGACACAGGGGTTAATTACTCCAGAGCACCTTTTCCAAGCTTTTTTGATACTTGTTTTCACTGCTTATGTTATCGCAGAAGCAGGAAGTATGACTAATGATTTATCTAAAGGAAGCAATGCTGTTAGATCAGTATTTTCAATCCTTAACAGGAAAAGTGAGATTGATCCGGAGAAGTCTTGGGGTTTGGACATTAAAAAAGAGATAAAAGGGCGTGTGGAGTTCCAAAATGTGTTATTTGCATATCCAACAAGACCAGATCAGATGATCTTAAATGGCCTGAACCTTCGCATTGATGCAGGAAGGACAGTAGCATTAGTAGGGCCAAGTGGTTCTGGCAAATCTACTATTATTGGTCTTATTGAGAGGTTTTATGATCCCTCAAAAGGAACAGTTCTTATTGATGGACAGGATATTAAGAACTACAATTTGAGGGTTCTCAGATCCTATATTTCCTTGGTCAGCCAAGAGCCTACCCTCTTTGCTGGAACTATCCGCGAAAACATTGTCTATGGTAAAGAGAATATGCGAGAATCCGAGATAAAGAAGGCTGCAACTCTTGCCAATGCACATGAATTTATCAGGTATGAAATGACAGTACTTTACATACTTTCAGAGTTTTATGCATGCATGTTCAAACTTTCTATTTTAAGAACTTAAGTGACGAATTTTGAGGTCAAGAGCCGTATGGCCTTCACAATCTATCAGAAACTAATACCAAGATCTATCAAGGTAGTAGCTCAAATATTAGCTTGCTTGATAGATGTACTAAAAAAAAGACTTTTGCATAATAGTTTCCATGAAAGCAAATTAAGCTCCTAATTGATCATTTCCCTTTAATTTCTGGCAGTGGAATGAAAGATGGGTATGATACTTATTGCGGGGAAAGAGGAGTTCAGCTATCTGGAGGCCAAAAACAAAGGATAGCTATTGCTCGTGCAATACTAAAGAATCCTGCCATCCTCCTGTTGGATGAAGCTACTAGTGCACTTGACAGTGTCTCAGAGAGCTTAGTTCAAGAGGCACTTGAGAAGATGATGGCTGGTAGAACTTCTATAGTTATTGCGCACAGATTATCCACAATACAAAAATCTGACTGCATTGCAGTTATCAAGAATGGAAAAGTTACCGAACATGGAAATCATAGCGAACTTATGTCATTGGGTCGTCAAGGAGCATATTACTCTCTTGTAAAACTACAAAATGGCACCTTCCCAGAGAATTGAAGCGGATTTTTGTGCACATAAATGATTTTGTATTTAGGATAAGAAGGAATGGCGTTTACTCCGAAATGATTTATTATGGAAACGTCCTGTTTTTCTTTTCATGGGAAGATCACCCAGGATCACTAGTCTTTTACCATGTGTCATTATTTTGGTAAATCAAGCGTTTTGCTCTATTAATCAAAAAAGCAACCAATTTTAGCTGTTGATTTTGATGAATTTGAGCTTTCTTAGCCTAACAAATGGAGTCCAAGTTGCATTGTCTAAGCAACTTGAATTACAATAACTTACAAAACTGTGTGTTAACTCTTTGGATAGGAATGAAAAACATCACCAAGTGAGAACTGAAGGGGCAGAAAGTACCTGAAGAAAATGAATTACTTTAGATCCTGCTATGTTGAATAATCCATACAAACGATTCCCTTTTACTTCGGTGTAGACTCAAAAGTCCTCAGTTCATTACACCATCTAGTTGCTTAGTGTGTTCAAGTCTTTATCTCACTGAGCATTCATAGGAGCACAATTTTGCAGCAACAGATGCCAAGGTGCCTACTTATTCGCTAACAAGTCTCAGGCAAGAGGTGTTCTTCCTTACGGTAGAAGAAATTTAAGGGCATATTTGATTGGAAGTATAGTTTTTAATGGAATGAAATAAAATATAATAGTTTACGATAGAATGGAATGTAAATAAATATGGTATTAAAAAAAATTGAAAGTAATAGAAGGATTCATAATATAATATAATAAAATGTTGTTTAAAAAAGAGATTTATAATGTAATATAATATAAAATTATTTATCATTTTACGTTCCATCTTAAACTTTCCAAATTGAAGGTTGCTTATTTTTACTGTTTAAGATAAACTGAACTGTAATATGAAACTTTCATCTTCTATCTCATTTCATTTTATTATAAAACTTCCTCTTAAGCAATTGAATAATATTACATTTCATTCTATTCTAACCTTCCGACTAAACATAACCAAACATATCCTAAGTTTTCATGTCCACTATATACTATCTCGAAAATTTATGTCCGGTGGATTATAACAGATTTAAACATTTGCAACAATTTAGCAAATAACAAACAAACTTTGTGGCTGCGAGTGACCGACGTCATTTGAACCTGAAACCTTGGCCGATCTAATCTACAAAGAAACCGAATATAAGCGTTTGCCTGATTGAAACTAACAATTTTCAGAAGCAAAAACTTGTCAACAATGAAAACATTGCTAAAAATTGCAAAAAGAAATCAATCTCATATCAGAATAAACTAATCAGAAAGCAAAAATCAAGAAACTAATCACCGAAACTCCTATCTTCCCAAAGCAGCTGCTGGTCTTCGCTGCATCAGACTTGAGCTTAACACTTTTTTTGGGGTCGACTAAAGTACCGTGATCGTTGACTGGCACATCCGCACCGACCATAATCTTGTCCCTCTTAGTTTTCCAAAACAAAATCTTGTATCTCACCGAAGTAGCCATATCCACCCGGAAAATCGCCGACCCATTAACCAAAACAGCTCTCCGGTCAAGTCCCGTTGTCTTAACCTCACCACCCTTGGTAGCCTTCTTCTTGTGACCCTGTCGAAAGGCTGGAATAGTGTAGTTTGCTATGGAGTGATTCTTGTTAGGACTGTCGTAAAAGGTTACATTGACAGGGTCATAGTAAACACGCTTGTCTTTGTTGGTATTCTCTAGTCTGAGATGAAAGTAAAGGGTTGTGTTGTCCGGAGTGTTTAAGGTTCTGTTAAGAGCAGGGATGTAGAAGTCTTGAAGTGAACATTTAGGACTTGAGGTTTTGAGAGACAGCCACATAAAGAGAGCTGTTAAGCCTGACGTGAAAATGAAGCTAAAACAGCACTTCCCACAACCACCACCCTCCATAATTGATTTTTCTTTCAAACCAAGCTCCAAAAAATGTACTTCAGAGTTCAGATCAAGAAACTTGTGAATGTTGCCGGTATCGTTTTTTACCCTATTTGGTTTCATTTTATAGGCAAGACTTGGAGATAGGAGTCGTCGGTCTACGTTTTTTCATTGTTATTCCTTTGGTGGGGTGTAGGCGTCTTCCGGTTTGAGATTTGGGCCAATGGGGGTTTCGGATTCATTTGTTTGTCGGACTTGACATGTACAGTTGTTACGGTTAGGTACTCGACGGGTGAGCATAAATTAATCGGCTTTTCCGTTGACGTCCAAAACTAGCTTGGAAGTTTGGAAGCAGCTTCTTCCGTTGTGCAAGGAAGTTTACTGGGTCTTAACATGTTAAAATAATTTGGTACGTAATTACAGTTCTTTTTCCAATCAAGAGAAGTTCTTCAGTTTTCAGTACATTAAAATTATTTACTCCGATTACTTAAAATATAGGTCACATTGTTATAGCATCTTAACCTTTAAACTTAGACTCAACATCTATCACTTACATTGTAATTAAGATTTGTTTCTTAACAGATTAAAATTAATAGGACTCTTGGAAGGTTTATAATCTGACCTATCATGCTTGATCCATAATACAACAAAAATCAACAAAGCATAAGACCATCAACTATAAGTTCGTGTCAAGATAAATCTATTCTGTTCTCGATAAGACGATGTTGGAGAAGAAATATGTTGAAATAGTTATCCTTTCAGACAAAAGAAATGAAATATTAACTCTACAGAGGAAGCACAAAGGATCACAAGATATTATTCATCATCCTTGTACGGGTACTCTTCAGGAACTTGCTTTAGAAGTTTCACCTGCAACTCAAATGCATCGTCACCCCGAAGCATGTCACGAACCCATGTGACCTCAGTTTTCATTGATACCTAAATATCGGAAGATGGAATAAATCAATGCATGGCAAAAAGCCAGGAGCTGAAGTATGCAAATTCTCGCATTTTGAAACTTCAAAGCTCAAGGCTTAAGAGAGATCTAGAGCAGGATATTGAGCAATTGAGAGCACACAAACAACAAAATTCAAGTTCCCATTCAAAGCTGTCAACTGCAAAAAGAAAGGAAACTGGTCCTATTTGACAAATCGAAAAATAAGATCACATGGATAGAAAAGGTTAACATTTACCATCTCCAGTGCTCCTCTAATAACTCCACTTAAGATGTTACAGTAGTATAGACCTTGACATGTATCAGGAAGTTCCACAAAGTCCACAAGGGGATTGTCCTCCAGAATTATACTGCAACAAGTCCCATCGGCATCCCAATTCATAACAGATGCACTCACTCCTAGAAACATTTTGAATCCTACCTGTATCAAAGCTTTATTAAAATACATATAATACTTGTTTCAAACTACTTTACGTTGTTACATTGTTTGGGACAATGCTGCATGTACTAACCAAAATAAACCAAATAGCGTGTATTGAAAAGATAACTACACAACCAAGAAATAATCTCATGTCTTGCTATAGAAAACCTGAATAGCAGCAGAACAACAGTGCCAATTTATCCTGAGACCCTGGACATCCAGCAAAATCAGTTTTGCATGACAGTCCTCAAAATAAAACAGCTTATTTAGGCTGATACATCTGCCGGTCATAGGAAAACTAGAAACTATGTTCAAGACTAACCATGCTCATACACCAAGTCAAACTTTCCCCAGCTTTACCTTAACAAATTGTTCAGACAAGAAAATAAACACAACAGTAATTGGAAAATCGAAAATGCAAAATATGATAAGAGATGTCAAAATATATGAGATAAAAAAATTAAAATCAAGAGTGCTGGATCGAATAACATAAGCAGACCTTTGCAATTACTTCAGCCGTTTCCTTGAAGTCCACACATCTTGAGACGTTAGATTTTGCTAAAAACTCATCAACCAATCTTATTCCGATGTTATAGCCCCTGCAATTAATTTGCTAACAAATTGATTGTGGTTTTCAACTCAGAGTAATAGTTTCAAAGAAAATACAGAATCCCATGTAATCACATAATAGGTATAATTTTTTTGCAAGAAGTTATCAAGCAAAAAGGTGCTACTACTGTTGTGGCTTTCAATTGCCATGGGATTCAAGGCTAAGCACCTTCAGTTGTTCAACTGGTCCCATGAAATTCAATAGAACACTACAAGAAATTAAGTAAATGATAAATATTTACTTACATCAGATCCAGTTGCTTGTTGACTTCTTCCACCTCCTCCAAATCCGTAAGCAATTGTCGCACTATTGCCCCATAAGTTAAAGTAAACAGCTCTGCGTTCTAAATTCATGATCTAACTTTAGTAGACATCCAACTGGTACACCCATGTCAACTAAAAATTCACATCATAAAATCAACTCCAAAAATGATATCACTTCTTCCAAGTAATCCAGGAAACTAGATGTCATCAGGGATTTTAAAAAATGAAAAGCTAAGGTTTGAAGAGGAAAAGAGGTGAATGCTCACCACACGCTCTACACTAGAAAATATGGCGTCACCAGATCGAGGACCAGCAGGAGCCATCGGAGTGGATCTGTAAGATAATGGTCCCTGTATTAAATCAACAAAATGGTAATCAACGAAGCAATTACCAAAAAAAAAAAATCACATCAATGATTTCTCAGACAATACTCACTGTCGATAACAAAACAAATGTTTTTCGTTGCCAAAATAAAATATTGATTGAAGACTGAGAATCAAACAAGAATATAGAAATGTATCTAAAGATCTTCTGCAATAATATGGATCTGAACTTAAAAATAATATGTAAATAATAACCAGTCAATAGTCACAATCCACTCGGTGATGAAAATCAAGAACTAGAGGCAAAAACCGATAAGAACCTGAAAGGAAATGACTAAATCGAAGGTAGACAGCGACGGTGACGGTGGTGTAGCCAAGAGGGGTAGAGATGACGACGAGGGAGGAGCTCTGATGTCAAGTAAAACGACGTCGTAAGGATAACAGAGTAATTTCGTAAATTGGACAGGCCTCGTAGTGTATGTGAACAAAACATTGGGCCGAATAAAATGTGCTATAGGCCCATTTTTAGGCCCTGCCAATATTTCCCCAACAAAGGCTTAAAACTTTTTGTTTCACCACACATAAATTATGGTGTAATGCATTTGCGTTTTCTTACACAAATCTAAAATTGGAAATATAATGTAGACACATAAATTTATCCTATTTCTAATTTTTATTTATAAATAATAATAATAAATAAATAAATAAATATTATTATTATTACTATTACTACTTTCTTTTTTCATATTAATCAAGTTAAAGTGAAGAGAAAGTAATAATAAAATACGACTGTTTAAGTAATTTGTAATAACTTTTACGCATAATCGTTTTTTTTCTCTTAATTTCTCAACCGTTAGGGCAAAATATTTCTTTTCAAAATGCAAAGTTTATTAAAAGTTTTGGAATGTTATTATCTTGTGAAATTTAGAAAACCCGTAATGATCAAAATTGAATATTCACGAACATGAGTCAAATCCTGCCTGTCTATAGTTTTTAATTTAAAAAATATAAAACAACGCTATTTTGGATAAAAAGACGTAGTTTTATCGAGTCGTAGTTCGGACCGGACTAGGTTAAGCTGTGGCCCGTGCGAGAGGACCATGATCAGCCCATAATCCGCCCATAATTCGGTAAATCTAAGCCACAAAATAGGCCGAACCAAAATTATCATCCTTAGTGCCAACAATAATTATTGTGCCACTTGATATTTATATATTCGTAAACCACCAAGTGTTGGTTCGGGAGAGAGCGACTTTCGCGTTTTATGGTCTTTCCGTTTGCACTGTGGAATTTATTGAAAATCCCGATTAAGTCACAGAAGAACAATGTCTTTGCCCACCGTTTACGAATTCTTCGTCAACACGTCACGGTTTCTGTCCTCCACCACTCGCCTATCATAGTGCGTGGAACAACTGACTAATAAATGTCAAATTCAATATATAAATTTCATATAAATTCTAAAATAATTCAACACGAAATTGATATTAACTTGATGAGAATGTATAATTTGGATATTAACACATCAAATAATTATTGACGCTATTTTTTATTTTAATAATTATTTGTTTTTAATTCAAATGATGTTACCTCGTGAGTTGTGAAAGAACACCAAACATCTAAAAAACGTTATCAGATCGCGTGCAAGTCTTCAATTGAAGTCGTGTGGTTGTTCGATTCTCCAGCTCTTAATAATATCCGCCTCCGAAAGAAAAGTCAGGATGATACGGGAAGCTACCTAATCTTGTCGTGTAGGCGAGGGTTTCACGCAAACATGGACACGTGGCAGAATCTTACTGGTTTATGTGATGGGTATTATTGTAAAATTACTCCCAATCACGACTATAAATGGAAGCATTGGACTATCCTATTCCCTTACATTTGAGATTAAAAGAATTTTTTCTGTACAAGCTCTTCGATCCTCTACTAAATTTTCTGCCCAAGTTCTTCGATCCTGTCGCAACTCCCAAGGTGCGATTTCGCTCTCTCTCTTCTCTTGTAGTCTATTTCCTTTTGCAGATCAATTTGTCTTTAATTTATTTATTTTTATTGATGAGTCTGAATATTTGGTTAACGGCTGTTTCATTTGGGGATCTTGATTGGTTCTGGGAAAAAGTATCTTTAAGATTCGGTTTTCAAGTGGTCTAACTCACCGATTGAGATGGTTTCTTTGAAATTTAGCCTTGTTCCTGGTTTCTTGAGAATTTTCCCTGGTTTGATTTGGTAGATATTCATTGGGTTCATATCCGTTTTGACGATGAATGTTTAAGATCGGTTACGTTAACTGGCGGGCTTTTTAGTTGATGGCTGATTTGTGTTATGATGCCTAATTGTTTTCCAGTTTTCTGATTATGATTTCTGATGGTTTCTGTTCTTACCTGGTCAGATGCAAATCTTCGTGAAAACACTCACCGGCAAGACTATCACCCTTGAGGTGGAAAGCTCTGACACCATAGACAATGTCAAAGCTAAGATCCAGGACAAGGAGGGCATTCCTCCGGACCAGCAAAGATTGATCTTTGCTGGTAAACAACTTGAAGATGGACGCACCCTCGCTGACTACAATATTCAAAAAGAATCTACACTCCACCTAGTTCTTCGTCTCCGTGGTGGTATGCAAATCTTTGTGAAGACCCTTACTGGAAAGACCATTACGCTCGAGGTGGAGAGTTCAGATACCATTGATAATGTAAAGGCCAAGATCCAAGACAAAGAGGGAATCCCCCCAGACCAACAAAGGCTCATTTTCGCAGGAAAGCAGCTTGAGGATGGGCGTACCCTCGCTGACTATAACATACAGAAAGAATCAACCCTTCACTTGGTGCTCAGACTCCGTGGTGGAATGCAGATATTTGTGAAGACTCTCACGGGCAAGACTATTACATTGGAGGTTGAGAGTTCTGACACAATTGATAACGTAAAAGCTAAAATCCAAGACAAGGAAGGGATCCCCCCAGACCAGCAGAGGTTGATTTTTGCTGGAAAGCAGCTTGAAGATGGAAGGACCCTTGCGGATTACAACATTCAGAAGGAGTCGACCCTCCACTTGGTGCTGCGTCTTCGGGGAGGGATGCAAATTTTTGTCAAGACCCTGACCGGTAAAACCATCACGTTGGAAGTCGAGAGTTCGGATACGATTGACAACGTGAAGGCTAAGATCCAAGACAAGGAGGGTATTCCTCCGGACCAACAAAGATTGATCTTTGCCGGAAAACAGTTGGAGGATGGGCGCACCCTGGCTGACTACAACATTCAGAAGGAGTCCACCCTGCACCTTGTTCTTCGCCTCCGCGGTGGCTTATAGGCGAAGTGTTTAGAACTCTGTGGGTCCTGGGACAATCTTTATCATGCTTGGTTGTGTTAGTAGCCATCTATGATGGCATAAATAAATTCATAAACTGTTCTATTTTGGTCTTTCTTTGAACTTTGAATGCTTTTTGTGTTTTGGCTGTGATATGGACTTGTTCCATTTGCAGCTTATTATCAAATAAAATGTGTGTGTGCATTCCATTCATCTTTATGGGAACGAACTTGGTACTTCTTGTCAAATTGCTGGTCAGATGCTTTGAGCCATTTATTGTGTGATTGTTGATGCCAGCTAACTTGTAAAGAGATACATCGGTACTTCCTGTCAAATTACTGGTCAGATGCTTTCATCCATTTATTGTCTGATTGTTGATGCCAGCTAACTTGTAAAGAGATACATCGCCATAATATTTATATTCATTCATTTAACACAGGCAAATAAACAGGACACAACTCCACTCAAACTGCTTATAAAGCAAGCGGACCTTTTATTAGGTACTTACAGAGTTAAGAAAGCACTCAGGAGCTAAACTTACTGGAAATCGCATTGCTCAGATAAGCGGCAATAGAGAGGAATAGTCCGTGCTCTCTGCACCACTTCCTCTCGCCCTACCTCTGGCATTTGTCTCTCCTCTTCCACTATGTACTTCAAGGCCTCACACTGGCATCGACTCTCAAACTTGTTCAATTCCCTGCAACAGAGCGGGATTTGATCTTGTTGCTGGTCCTCTATTCCTGGCAACGCCAACAAGGTCCTTGACGATCTTATAGCTCGTCTGCAGTAGCTTAATTCATGCTCCTGTATCTGTTTCATGCACCTCTCAGACTGTGATTGTGATGCCTTGGAACCCCTTCCAAGTTCTTCGATGGTAATGGTGGCCCTCAAGGCAGAGGCCACCGAGGTCATTATGACCATAACCAAAAGAAAAACAACGAAACCCTTCGATCTTGCAACCTTGGCCATTGCTATTGCAAAGATAGTATGCCTAAAGTTGGTGTTCTTTATAGTGATTTGTGGGGTGTGCATGTAGGGAACGTGTAAACTAGTTGCTGTGATGATTCTCTGATGTGGCTGTTGATGGCTTGATGGGCCGGTGGGTTTGTACAGGTAGAGCTTCTCGTGCAAAATGTCTGGTTTGAAAATCTTATGCTGGCTGCATAAAAGATGGACTAAGGATGGCGGGTTACGTTGTTTAGTTGCAGCATCTCTGCTTCCAAGGATAAGACCTGACATGAAATTGGATCTAACCTAATCTAGTCTGGTTTCTGACCTGAGTTTATTGAGTTAAAGAAACGTGTTTTTTAATATCAAAGTGCACGTAAAACATCTTTATTTAGAAACAAAACTATGTCAAATTTCATGTCAAACATCTTTATTTAGAAACAAAACTATGTCCAAACAGGTCATCATTTATCTAAAAATAGCTCTTTTGAGTATTGACATCGCTAATCTAGTTTTCTTTAGGACCTGTTTAGTTGGATGTTAATTAATGGAACGGAATATGATAAAATAGAATAAAATAGTTTATAATGGAATGAGATATAATATAGTGAAAAGTTGTTTGGGAGGAATGAAAGGGTTCATAATGTAATGTAGTGAAACAATGTTTAGAAGATAGATGGAATGGAATATAATGTATAATAAATGACTATTATACTCCTGATATGAAAATGGTTGTTGCAAGAGATTTAACGCTATAATTTTAAAACAGAAATCATGCCCAATTAAAAAGTTACGCACAACCGCGACAAATAATTTTATATATTTTTATTTTAAAATAATAAAAGTTTTAATAAAAGTTATATTATTTTATTATTAATTATCTATAATTTATTATTAATTATATAAAATATTATTATTAATTATTTAATAAATTTTATTTTTAAAATTATTTATTTATAATTTTATTTTGTATAAAACTATATACAGACAATTAAAGAATAATTTTTTATATTTTTATTTTATTAATAAAAAATTATTAGAATTTTATTTTATTATTAATTATATACAATTTTTATTAATAATATAAAAATATTATTATTAGGGTAAGGAGAAATAATATAAAAACATTATTAATTATATACAAGAGGTTAGAGTTAGAAGAAATAATTAGTATTACGAAAAATTATTCAAGGTATATTAGGTAGTATATATTTATTAGTTTACATTCCATCTTAAACTTTCCAAATCGGAAGTTTTATATATTCATTGTTTAGGGTGGAGTAGAACGTAAAATGAAACCCTCTATTTTCATTTCATTCCATTATAAAACCCTCAACCAAACGATAGAAGTGTATTATATTACGCTCTGTTCTATTCCAAACTTTCCACCGAACAGACCTTAACGGTTTTATTGTTGAAGTATCGAGTTTTTTTGTCACAAGTTGTACTGGGGTCAGTTCAATTTTTCGTGTTATTAAGTTATTATTAGATTAAAGATTTTTTTTACGATTCTTGAGAGAATTCAATTCTGTGAAAATATTTAAAATGATTTTTCTCCTATAAAATTGTGGTGTCGTATCTCTTTCCTATCTTTCTTAACTATATATATTATATTTAACAAATTAAAAATAATTTCCAATTTTAATATACTTTTATTTGCACAAATGAAATTATTTAGTATTGAAAATTTTTAGTTTTTATATACAAAACATTTTTATTATTTTAAAAATAATTTTATAATTATATATTTGAAAATAAGTAATTTCAAAATATTTTAAATTTAATTATGAGAATAAATTATACTTATTTTAATTCTATTGTCCGTAAAAGAAATAATGGTCCAGGCCTTAGCCTTTGGATGGACACAGCAGAGCGGTATTAGATTTCGGCCCAAGCGCCAACAATGAGGTTGCGTTGGTTCACAAATTCCCCAGGAACCTTGCCCCGTCGCCTGTCCATAATCTCCGATTCTCCAAGAACGCAAGATATCTCTTCCCCACATGAACGCTACCAACATCGTCGTTTGTACTTGACCAAGACAGGCGCGTCTGTGTTTGATTATTGCTGGGTCCTTTTTACTTTTTGGGTAAGATAAATTTTCGACCTGTTCCAACTTTTTTGGTGAATTATTGCAAGGAAGAGAAATAAGAGGAAGAAAGAATGGGGCGTTCATCAGAGACGGGATTCTTGCAAGAGTTGGTTTTATATGCGGCGAGTGCTGCTTTGAGCTGTTTGGTTCTGTTCGCGGGGCTCCGACATCTCGACCCCAACCGGGAAGCCTCCAAGAAGGCCCTTGAGCACAAGAAGGAAATTGCTAAACGCTTGGGTCGTCCCCTTATCCACACTAATCCCTACGAGGTGCTCGACCCAATTCCCACTTTTCTTTCCCAAGTTCAACACTTTCTACCTCTTTTTATTGGTTTTGCTTGTATATTCTTTTGTGCGTGTGTGTTTACTTTGTTATTATGCACAAATTTAGGTACCTGCAATTGGGTGTGTGTGATACTTTTTTATTTTATCAGAAAGGTAACGGTGAAAAAGGAAGAAAATTGATGTTTAGGGTTCGGAAATGGCGGTTTGGATTTTGGTTTCTTTTGTTTATTCATTTATCTTTTAGCTTAATGTTGCATAGCCAATTTTTGGCAAGGGGCAACTGTCTAGTGGTTGTTTGGGTTGTATAGTGGTATACCCTGAGGTAATCTTTAACGAGTTTACTAGATGAGCTACCATGTTTTTAGGAATTAATAGCTTGTAACTCTTCATAAGAACAGCTGGTAAGAGAAGAGATTTTATACTTGCAAAGAATTGGCAGTAACATTCAGGGTATAACTGGTAAATCAGAATAGCAAGCATTGTTTTATAATTTTTTCTGATGTTGGAAAAACAATCCTACAGTTCTGAAGCATTTATTTGCTCCTTGGGTTATGAAACATTTAGTCATTTAGTGGTGATTAAATAATGGTCAGACGGTCCACATCTTGTTTCTGATATAATACAATTTATGTCCTGGAGATAAAGCGTTGAAAGTCTAGGTTAAATGTCTCTGTTATGATATGATATTTTTCTGTGATCATTTTTCATCTCCCTGCTTGCATATTGGCAGGATGTAATTGCCTGTGATGTAATAAATCCAGATCACATCGATGTTGAATTTGAGTCAATAGGAGGCTTGGAAAATATCAAACAAGCTCTCTATGAGTTGGTGATTCTTCCGCTGCGGAGACCGGAACTCTTTTCACACGGAAAGCTTCTTGGTCCCCAGAAAGGGGTGTTGCTTTATGGGCCCCCAGGCACTGGGAAGACCATGCTTGCCAAAGCAATTGCAAAAGAGTCTGGAGCTCTTTTCATAAATGTGAGGGTCTCGAATCTGATGAGCAAGTGGTTTGGTGATGCTCAGAAGCTTGGTGAGTTAGGACTATGTTTTACCTCCTTGTTGTATCTTTAGTTCTGTAGTAGTTAAGCATGATTCCTGCAAACTTCACTTATGAGGTGCCAAATTTATGTAATAGCTGATGTCACTGAAACATATCCCTTGGTATTTGTTATGTCATTGCAGTGGCTGCTGTCTTTAGCCTGGCCTATAAACTCCAACCTGCTATCATATTTATTGATGAAGTGGACAGCTTTTTGGGGCAGCGTCGGTCAACAGATCATGAGGCAATGGCAAATATGAAGACTGAGTTTATGGCTCTGTGGGATGGCTTTACTACAGACCGTAAGTCACTCCTACATGGTTACCTTTTTATATTGTTAATTTGTCTGATATATTTTGCACTTGAATTGCACAATTAACCACGATGCCATTATTTAGTCGAACTAGCTTGGTCTTGGCATATTCATTGATATAGGATCTTACAGAACATGCCCGTGTGATGGTTCTTGCTGCTACAAATCGTCCATCTGAACTCGATGAAGCAATACTTAGACGTCTTCCTCAATCATTTGAGATTGGGATGCCCGATCGAAAGGAGAGAGCTGAAATATTGAAGGTCATTTTGAAGTCGGAGAGGGTTGAAGAGAACATTGACTTGGATCATATAGCTAGTCTCACTGAGGGTTATACAGGTTCTGATCTTATTGAACTTTGCAAACAAGCAGCTTATTTTCCTATTAGGGATCTACTGGATGAGGAGAAGAAGGGGAAACAATCAAGTGTGAGTTCATTCATCATCAGTTTGCTCATCTTTTACGTTTCTTCTTTGTTTTTTTTTTCCTTTTCCCATTGCAACAAAAAACTATTCTGTAAAGATTGCTATCCTTTCAACCTTCCTTCGCTTAGTTTATATTGGAGATGCTTTATTATTTACTGATTTGAAGCGTTAGTTGAGGCAAATATACTTCAACTTTTACTTTCAAAATTTTGATTTGCATTCCTTCCTTCAATAATCTATAGCAGTAATCAGCGTTGACTTGTTAGCAAAGTTGTTTGACATTCTGTGGATAAGCAGTGGAGTTGATTTCTGTACATTTATACAAAAGAATGGTCTAAGAGAATTTCAAGAACTTGGGAGGGATATTGTTTATTGCAAAGTTATGCATAACACGACTCTTGAAGTTTTTTGTTTGTGTTTCTCTTCTCAGGTCCCAAGGCCATTGTATCAGTCAGATTTGGAGCAAGTTCTAGCTAGATCAACAAAGACAAGGTTTGCTGCGAGTGAGTACAGTCGGTTAAGCTCACAGTCAGCAAGTTGGCATTGGCAGGCAGATGATTATCAGGTCCAGTCTACAATAAGTGAGCTCTCTAAGCTCGTAGTTTCACAGATCTTGAACATCCAGTCGAATTCCCAGCACCCTTGAAACGCTTTTGTCTTCTACTCACTCGAGCATTCTGCTGTTTTGTAAAATCACTACCGGCAATAGAGCATGTTTTAATTCGCTAGATGTTATTCTGATGGAGATATTTGCTACCCAAATTTGTTGACGCTGACTGCTTCGGCTACCTGGTGTATTTTTAGATTTTGAGATGGCATAGGGATTGGTCAATGGAAGAATGTGGTTCTAACCATGTTTCTTTTGGTCCAGAAATACTAGGTAAGAATAGAATATCTGCAAAAAGGAAAACAAGTTGGTCTTTCTACCTAACAGTTTAGCGATAATTTTGACGCATTTTGGTTCTTGTACTATATGAAGAGATTGTCAGAATCTGGAACGCTTTTGCAATATTTAATGATGGCGACATGCAATATTTAATGATGGCTTTTAATGTCGCATTTGCTATGAATATCAGTCTATGTGCTGATCCACGAGTGTTGGAGCCTTTTCATTTTCTTTCGGTCGTAATCAGAGGTTGAAGCAGTGTTTACGATTTCGTACCGTTCCGGCCGGAAGGTACTGTACCGGCTGGAACTCGGTACGAAATCGTCAACGTCAATACCGGCCGGAATCATTAATTCCGGTCGGTACCGTAAATTCCGGAAATTGCAAGGACTAAATTGCAATTTCCGGAACTTTAAACCTAATTCCCCCCCCCCTCCCACCGCGACTCTCACTCTGTCACTCTCCTCTCTCTCTCTCTCTCGCCACCGTCGTCTGCTCCTCGCCTTCGCCATCGCACCCGTAGTCTCCACTCTCTTCTCCTTCGGTCCTTCTCCTTCTTCAGCACTCACAAATCGCATCGCATGGTCCGCACCTCCTCGATCTCAGCCGCACTGCACCTCCTCATCGTCACTCCTCGTCGCCGGCTGTCACCACTCGTTGCCGTCTCACCTCCTCTCCTCAGCGTCACCCCGACCTCATCATCCCTCCCGAGCCGACGAAGACCCGATCTTGGTTCTTGG
>JAOQMS010000178.1:11347768-11362517 GCA_027563885.1 Erythroxylum longipes
TTTATAGAATTAAATAGATCTTGGTTTTCGGGAAATCAAAAGTCACGAAAAAAGTTTCGTGATTATTCCGCTGCGGTCGGATCAGATCCGGACCTGATTTCCCTACAAATCAAACATACCCATTGTTTTTATGCCTAAAAGTTGCAATTACAAATTCACAACCCTATAAACTATCTTAAAACAGATTCACAAATTATAAATCACAACCCAGCAACATAATGGACTAAAGATTGAAAGAAAGAAAGATGAGTAGGATAAGAAAGAAAGATCTGGAAATAGAAATACCTTAATCCTTCCATTAACGAAAGTTTGAAAAAGTGAGAACAAAAATATCCCTAACCAACTAATCTCTCCGTCTTCTATTTGTTACTGAATAGGTTGAACAAAAGTACAAATCTATAGGGTTATTGAAGAAGCTGAGTTTGATTGAAGATGGAAACATTTCCAAAATTGGACAGAACTATAAAGATAAAGTTTGTTAGAATAAAAACTCTGAAAAATAAAAAATCGAAGAAGAAGGTAAAGAAGATGAGATGACAATTGTTTCTTAGCTATGGTTCAGGAAAAATCTACCAGTTAAATAATGAATTGGTTGATTTTTGTTGTAAGGTTTATAAGTATAAACTGAACAAAAAAATTGGATAATTCATTCTTTTTTTTTTGATTAAATATAATTCGGTTTTGAAATCCTTGGCAAATAGGATTGAAATTCGAGATTTCGATAAAAGTTGCACCGAAATAGGGAAATAAACGATGTACCACATTTAAGTAGCGGGAAGCTAAGCATCTTCTACCATGTGGATGGGCAACTAGAGACAAAAACTGATCTTCAAAGAAGTTTAAGCCCTTTCATCGTTGGATCACAACGCATCCAATAGTGAAGACTTCTCAATCCACGTCGAGAAGAGAAGCCCAGTTCGAGCATAACATATGGAACAGGAGCTGAGACAAAGAAATTGCCGTTAAGAAGAAAAACACCTATTTTGAATGTTAGATCATCTCACAACCAAAGGTGAATTTTTATCAATTCGCGGCTCGGAGAACTGGCGAATGAAGATGCGACGTGCAAAAAGGCCAGGAGCGAAGTTTTCCTTAGATTTTCGGTTAATTTACCATGTCATTTTGTCACTTTTGCATTTTACTTATCATCCTCTGCCGTTTTGCCTTTGAGTACCTTCTTTGTGTTTAATATTTGGGTGTCCATAGTTTTTAAGCTTCGAGCAGCCATTGTTATTTGTTAACCCTTTTTTTGTACTGTTTGATGTCGTTTTGCTTTTCTTCTCCAAACCTGCAGACCAGTGATTTGTTTATCCTTGCTTCCTTTCTCTTCCTAGCTTTTTATACCATGCTGATACTAATAGCATAAATATTTTTCGAGTACCATTGTTAGATTTAATTTGGTTCTAGTATTCTATTTTGAGTAATTTTAAAATTATTTTATAATTTTAATATATTGTGTTATATAATTTATAATTTTCATCAAAATTTTGAATATTTTACATATAAACAATAATTACAATTAATATAAAAATTGTTTAATCATTATACAAATATAAAACTAAGAATAATACAAAGTAATTAAAGTATTACAATGTCCTTATATACTAAACAAAATAATTACATTAAAGCATTAAACAGAAAGAATAATAAAGTTACTTGACTCCATAAGTATTACAAGAAGAGTTTGTATTAAAGAACACAACTAATTAGAAACAAAACCCGAAATAAAAATATTTATAATTAAAGGTTATATATTTATATGAGTAAAAGACATAGACCTATTTGGCAATAAGTTGATTGCATCAACTGTTAACTGATTTTCAACTCTTAGCTGATAGCGAATTATATCAGCTGATTTGACCTGCAGATAATATCATCTGTTTATTAAAGTTGTTTGATAAAATTGGCTATTTGGAATTAGCTATTTATGTATAAAAAAACTTATAAGAGCATAACTTTAAAAAAAATTACAAGTACATTAGTATTATATTTTACTATTTCTTTGAATATTTTCATAAGGATTTAGATTTTTGATATTTAATTTTACAAAAAAATTATAACTCTAATAAAAAAACATAGAACATATAATAATAATAATAATAATAATAATAATAATAATAATAATAATAATAATAATAATAATAATAATAATAATAATAATAAATTGATTAATTATTTAATTTAATTTAATATTTTTCTATAATTTATAAATTGATTAAACAATTTTTGAACTTTAATTTAACAAATTTTAAGTTTTTTAAAAAAATTAAAATTGAAAAAAAAAAGATGTTTCAAGCCCATGACACAAGAGTGTTACTTAATAAAAAGAGGCACAAGCGGAAAGTGAAGTGTCACGCCTGTAACACTTATATTTTTAGTGCAAAACAAATTAGATGGTAAATGATGTTTGACAATTAGGACGCTCTTTTAAGATTTGTAGTATTCTTTTTTGAGGGCACAATTGTCATTAATACCCAGTTGTTACTAGTTGAACATCAAAACACACTTATATAGGAGCTTTTTAATTTTCAGCTTATTGAGTTGAATCAGCCAACCCAATCATCTGCTAACCAAACAAATTTATTAGTTGTTTGACTATGTCAAACAACTATCACCCTCCAATCGGCTAAAATATGGCTAAACAACCATCTACCAAATCGGGTTATAGACTTCATCTATAATTTAAGAAACCTTAGAAAAGTTTCATAATCTTTAAAAATCTCGAAAAAAAATTCTTTTTAATTTTTAATTTTCTAAAAAAATTGCTCCTAAACTTCGGTTAAAAAATAACAATAAAACACATGCAATATGAACATAATAAATAGACTAATCAAATGTTATTCACATGTGATTCAATATAACTTTTAAGCTCGAACTAAACTAATTAAATATGATTCGAACTAATAATTTATTATAATTATCTTAAATTATTAGTTTAATCCAAACTTAATTGATTTGGGTTAGGTTTAAGAGCTGAGCTAGGTTACCATATTAGTAATATTTGACTAGCTCACATTTGACATTCATACTGCATATGTCTTCGTCATTATTTTTTAATGAAAAGCTAGGGGCCTCTTGTTTCCTTTTTTTTCCCCTATTTTTTGTTGTGGTTTTCATAAAAAAAAGAAACAAGTCTTTAAAATATGTTTGGTTGAATATTGTTATCATTTCTTGTTTTTAAAAATAAAAAACCACAGCTTTACAGAAACATAAAAAGATGTTTTTCTAATATTTGGCAACAGGTTTTCATACGTTTTTGTTTCTACTTCCTCTTTTTATAAACTTCCTTTTTTTTTTGTAGAAACTCTATCTCTTCTCTGTTCTCTTACATCCCAAACTCATTTCTTTTCTCTCTCCCACTTCTTTATTCTTTTCTTCTCTCTTATGTCTCTAACTTATCTCTTACGTCTCTTTTCTATCTGAGTAGAAAGCAAAAGATTAGGCTTTTAACCGAGCGAGTTTCTAAAACTAATTTGATATTTTTCTAATTATATTATGTTCTTTTTTCTGGTTTTCTTGGTTTCTTATTTTCCATAGACGTCTAATTTTTTTGCATTTCTGGTTTCCTAGTTTTCATTTCTGCGTTTCTGCGTTTCTAGTTTTCCTATTTATCGTTTATCTACATTTTTGCATTTTCAATTGTTTGTTATTCTACATTTTTGGTTTATTTGCGTTTTTACGTGTCTGTATTTTGCATTTCTGGTTTTCCTAGTTTTTATTTATGTGTTTCTACATTTCTAGTTTTCCTATTTATCATTTATCTGTGTTTTTCCATTTCTAATTGTTTGTTATTCTACAATTTTGGTTTATTTCGGCTTTCAAGTTTTTGCACTTCACATTTCTGGTTTCTTCATTTCTAGTTTTTTTATTTATGCGTTTTTATGTTATTGGTTTTCCTATTTATCATTTATCAAGACCATAATTACAACCATGTTTTTATTTTTAGTTTTTATTATAAATATTAACCAAATAGGTTTTTGTTTTCAATTTTTATGTTATAAATCTCAACCAAATAGGTCTTTTCTTAATAAAAAAACAAAAACTAAAAATCACAACAAAAAAAACAGAAGTGAAACCAAACGATCCCTAAGAAAATGAGTTTTCTAAAAAACTAAAAGTAGGAGTAATGTTTTGATAATTTCACAGATTATAGGTTTTTTTTCTAAAATTTCTTAAACGATATGGAGGTTTGTGGAAATATGGAAAATATTATATTTAACATATGCATCAAATACAAGTGAAATTAAAATAAGAGAAAAAATGAAAAACTTAGAACTTCATTTAATTGAATATCTGCTTAAATCTCATTGATTTTAATTCTCATTTAATATAAAATTCTCATAATTGAGAGGAGTCTCATTATTACCATCATTTAAATTTATTACAACAAATGACATGTCAATACTTTCTCATTCAATATTATCTTTCAAGTCACTCTCATCTATCAAATTTGGTTCCTCGAAAACTCAATCTTTTAAAAGATTGATATGGTTAAGATAAATTGGATTTACAAAACTACTTGTTCTATTAAAAATCCTAGCAACAAATAAAATAAAATAATAATGAAATTACAAGAAACTATATTAAACTGAATAATGATAAGCTTTAAATTGTATCTAATAAAGACCAAATTGTTCAATTTTTTACGTTCCAATCTATTCCTTTTCTTAAAATGGATGAACTATAATTAGCTTCAATTTCTTTCACACCCTGTTCTACTCACATATTGACTCATAATTCAAATTGCAAACTTTTACAATTCTAGAACATCAGTTCTAAATTGGTCCCATCGAGCAACTATAAGACAACAAAAGTAACCTTATAAACGAAATAAAATGATGATTAATTTCTAATAAGTAACAAAAATGAAAAAAATATTACTTGGATTAAGTTTATCTCTTTGACGAATAGCAATAGGTATCTCAAAATTACCAAAAACATCCTTATAAACCTTCATTTGTGAGTTTAGAAGATCTTGCATCATCTTATAAGTGACAATTTAATAGTAACAACATTCCTCTATTAACTTCACCTTTCTTTGTAAAACTTGATCTAAAATAGATACTAGAATTAAAAATTGCACCAATTGCAAACAAAAAAGAGTAAAATTGCCTTTCATATTTCTCATTGATGACTGTAAGATAAGGAGTGTGCAAAGAAGACTTAATTTTCATATTAAACTTGATTGATTCCTTCACCCTCTCTATGACATAGTATTAACATTTTAGTCCAACTTCATTAAGAACTTAATTAAATATTTGAAACACAATATTAACATTTTTATAAGGTCAGTTGCTTCAATAGACTTCAAAAACTTTGTCCCCTTAATATAATAAAACAAAAATTGAAAATAGGCTCTTATCTTTTATTTTTCTAATCATCACACATGATTGTGTACCTATAAGTTGCCTAAGTTATTCCTATTTCATCCAATAATTGTTTATTTCATAAGCAAATGTGCTTAGAAGTTTACCTCAATAGTCATCAATTGAAGGAGTTTTATATCATGAATTGTAAGAAGCAATAGTATCCACCAGAGGCTAGTAATAAATAAGAATGGGGCAATATATGATATACCTGAATCATACCACCATCTAGGCATTGCCATGTCCACATTATGAGCTGCTTTTTTAGATTACAAAACATTACGTATTGAAGGCTAAGCTATAAGACTTGTTGGTGGTGTAAAAAAGTTAGATGCCTATCGTCTTCTTTTCCTCAAATTAGATGCAACATTCCCTTCTTATTAGGTAAGAAAACCACCTTCAACATCTCCATTATCATCTTGACCACCCAAAAAAGAAATTCCTCTTCCAATTTTGTAATTCAGTATTTGCCTTCTATCTTTCTCATGTTGATACTCCTCAAGCTAAGTTTTTATTTTCCATTTCATTCTATGGTTCACTCTCTTACAAGGCTCAATATCATCTTTGATCCCAGTTAAATGCTTCTTTAATCTTGTAATTCCCGCACCTTTCAAATTCTTTCTACAATACAAACAAAATTTTTGGTTCTTCATTCTAGGAACCAATATAGCATAAGCCCAAACTATATCATCGAATTGTCCTAAAATGGTTAAATTATTAGAATGATTTGAACTTCCCTCAATTTATCTGTAAAAATAAATGAAGACATATGTTAAAATTACATTAATAATTTTACATCAAAATAAAGTGTTCTTACAATTTAATTTCATTATTAACTATTATCATAAAATGTGAGTTCTTCAACTCAAAACAAACACAAAAGTACATCTTAGATTCTAAAAACATATACTCAACTTGAATTCTAAACATATCCATACATCTTATAGTCAAATTCAATAGTTTGAGAATCCTTATTACTAACTACTAGCGACATAAAAAAAATACAATAATTTATATGTAAAATAACAAGAAGAAATAGATCAATAGCAACTTCTTAAAAAATCATATGATATAGACATACAAGTAGACTTCATGAACTCATATGAATGATTCCTTAAGAAAATCTAAGGCTCATTTCCAAGAAATTCAAATTTTGTTATTATACCTACCATATATATCATATATATGCTTCTTAAGAAATAAAACTTATAGAACTAATATCCTAGAAATGTAATTATCATATTCATAACATGTTATGAATTATGACTTTAACATGTCCAAATAAATTCTTTATTGATGTAAAGGAAACAATTTGAATGTGAACATATTAAAAAAGTCAAATGAATAATTGTAGAAGAAATATGAAAAACTTATCTATCGAAACATTAATAGCATACATCAATTTCTTGTATCTTATATTTTTCTTTAGCAATGCACAATTTCACATTACAAAATTGACATTATTGTAAAAATTAAACAAATCTTCTTGATTTCCTAATCATCCCTCTTTATTTTGCTCTTTTAATAGAGAAATCTTGTATGGTCCCTCACTGAACTTCAATTATTTTTTAGCCCTTAATTCCTTTAAAAATCTAAATTTAACCCTTTCATTTCTCAAAGCCTCTTAATTAAAAACCCATATTCCTTTAATATATTATTTTTAGTTTTTAATTTCTAAAAACTTAATGAAATTAACTAGTTAAATAAAAAGAAAAAAACTTATTATGTATTTATAAAAGGGCAAGAACTTAAACAAACTTGGTTGATTTTGCCAAAAAAAAGATTGATGATTTAAATTGCATAATCATTTGATAATATAAAAAATGCATTATTAGAAAAGAATTGTGGGCAAATGGCTTAAAATGTTTAGGCAAATTCATATGTCAACAGTTGTCTCCTTTTACTTATCATTTCATATGTAAAAAGAGAAATAAAGGGTTAAGGAATTTTTCTATAATAATACATAAGTAAAGAATTGTTGATAACGATTTTGACTAATTAATCAAAATGTTTAGAATTTTACATAGGATGAAATTGGAAATTTCTAAGTTAAAATTAATGAAAATCATGAGAAATAAAATAATATTTAGAAATTAAAATTTTCATAATGGGAAGTAAAATTAGTTTAAATAACATATATTCCATGACAAGATAAAATAGTATACAATGATGAATTATTGCAATAACTAGATAATGAAAGAATCATTATAAAGGAAAAGTATATTGGCTTAAATATTGGATATGCCATAAGAAGATAAAAGTTGAAACGAAAATGCAACATTCTTATATATTGGATACATCTTAGAAAAAAATTGCTTAAAGTGAACTATAGTTGGCTTGGAAATTGACTTGTTAAAATTTCACTTTACGAAATTTGACAAGGTAAGGGAACTAAACTTGCTTGTCAAGTTTATTAAACTTACCTTTCTAAATTTTTCAAGATGAGAAAGCTAGAGTTAAGTTCATTAAACTTCATCTCTCGAAATTTGCTAAGGGAAAGGAGCTAGACTCCATAAGCTTACCAAGTTCATTAAATTTCATCATTAAGACTTATCAAGACAAAGGATAAGACTCTATATGCTTGTCAAGTTCATTAAAATTTTATCTTAAGAAATTTAACAAGGAAGACAAATAGAGTCTATAAACTTGTCAAATTCATAAAATTTTATCTTTCAAAATTTACGAAGACAAGGGAGTTGGATTCCACAGTCAAGTTCATTAAATTTCATCATTCAAAATTCGTCAAGGTAATAGAGTTAGAATCCGTAGGCCTATCGGGTTCATTAAAATTCTATCTTATGAAATTGACATAAGGAAGTTAGACTCTATAGACCTATCCAGTTCATTAAATTTCATCTTTCAAAATTTGTTAAGGTAAAAGAGCTAGACTTTGTGTGCTTATTAAATAAATTAATTTTTTTTACAAAATTTGATAAGCTAAAGAAACTTTACCCTATAGACCTATCAAGTTCATTTGATAAGCTAAAGAAGATAGTTTATGAAGTTGATAAAGAGAAGTTGAAGTTTGAAATTGATATAATGAAGATCAAACTTTTTACAAAAGAAGATAAGAGCTCATCAAGTTCATTTTACGTTTTTACTCTTATTAGTAATTATACCTTGTTATTAATGCTTTAAAAGGCTCACCATGTATAAACATTTCCTTGCACTTCATTTCATTAGTCTTTACATTCATCAAATGTCATTGAATTTTTTTAGTTTTAATATAAAAGTCTTTTGATATTTTAAAAAAACTTTAGAGAACATTTTGGAAAATTTTTAGATTATAATAGCATTAAATGCATTTGATGTTGTTAAAAATTATCTTTTTTGTGTGATTTTTCAACTTATATGGGTTAGTGGTCAACTAATACATGTTAAAGTTGTTAAATTTGATGTACCGTCTGTTGTAGCATTGGTTAATGTGTTAGTCAACCAATGTGCTACGTTAGTCAAATAATGTGCCTATTGGTTAACCAGTGTCTTAATGATTAGTGAATCTATGCATGTAATGCACAATGGTCGGTCAATTTGCTATATTGGTTGACTAACGCTTTACAAATAACCATTGTAATAGTTAATTCTTGACCCAGGTGGCTAGTAGGGGCCTAAAAAACTATAAATATGTGATTTCTTATTGGTTTTAGTATCAAAAAGTATTTGGGTATATTTTACACACATTTTAAAGTGTTTTTCAATCATTTGAGCATGAAAATTTCATATTTGTGTGAGTAAGCCTCTTTGGAATTATCAATTGTCAAAGTGAGTTATTTTAAATTATAAGATTAGTTTGGGAAATTATATTATTGTACTTAGGGCTAGGATTGAGGTTCCTTTTCACCTTAAAAAAAGATCATAAAAATGTTCCTCTTTGTCAAAAAAGATGGTACAAAGGTTATTTTTCTCCTTGAAAGAAGAATTATAGTGAAATTTCAAGAAGAGTAGTGGGAGTGGAATATGAAAGGGTATTTATAAAACCATTATAAATCATTTTGCATTTTTTCCAACATTATTGTTCATTTATTTGATTAAATATAAATCCATTTTCTCATCCTTATTGATATTGATTGTTAATTAAATGAGTTCATTGATTATAAAAGATTCTTAGATTTATGAACACTCAATTAACCACCTTTTGGGTGACATTAGTGACTACTACATATTTTCTAATCCCTATCTACCTTTGGAAACCACCATCCTATGGGCCAATTTAAACCTACTCCTAACCTTGTTGAAGAGAGTTTTATTCTTTTGCAAGTTGAAGTTAAGGAACAAACATTCATAGTCACCAGTATACCTGGTTATAACAAGGAGATCAATGAATTACTCCAAAATTTAGGATGACTAAAAAGGAGAGTACTGAGAAGGTTGAGCAATGTTGGACCCAATAGGGAGTGACAGCTTGATCACAATGACCTCATCATTATAGTCAACTTCTACTTCTACTTCTCCTTGGAAGATGTAGTAAGCGGGCCTTTCTCCTTAGCTTCTTTTATTACCATAAATATTATGTTCATATTCATAATTATCATAAAAAGCATAATATTAAAAAACACAAGAAGAATTAAGAAATGAAGAAAGTAGCCTACATGGATGCTTTATCTATAAAATAACCTTAATTCAATCGGGTTAGGCTTACAAATGAGAGTCTATCGAGGTAGAACAAGGTGGTTAGATTAACTAGTTTTTAATATAAGAACTTTAAGGTTACATTGCTCTTATCCCACAGGGAAAATATAGTTTACTCCCTTTTAGACAAACCTAAAAGGCCACTAGTCTACCGTATTTAAAAGGAAGACAAAAATGTCCTTCCATTCATATAGTTATTAAGGGATTATCAACAAGTAGCACTTACTCATTGCACTTAGGTTTTGCATTATAAGTCCTAACAAATCTATATTAGTACATGAACTTAAATAGCTTTAGGTTGGGGGAAGTGAAAATGAAACTAACCGACAAGCTCCACGTGTAAGGATGCAGTTCATTGGAATTTAAGCTTGTAGCATTGATGATATGAAAGATTGTAGATGGATGGGGAACCAAAGCCTACATTTGAATGAATCATAGTAAAATCCTAGCATTTTAGGCTTAGGATAACAAATGTTCTTGTCATCTTTGGGATATCACAAACCTATATCCTTATGGATGTGGAATCTCTCTTTCACATTCTTGAACATTGTTATCATAAGTTTGATTCTCTTTAGTTGAACATCAAAGTTCTCATCAAAGCCCCTAAGCATGGAGTCTAAGCAAAAGTTGAGCAAGTGAAGCACTATTTTGGACCTAACCAATTTATACTCATATCATACCTAAAGTCATGAGTAAGGTAACATTGTCTTATAAATATGACAAATATAAGGTTGTTATTCCTAAGATTAAATGTTATTGATCCTAAATTGCTATGTTCATTAACCCTAGAGCCATTAGTCTTACTTCCTAAACTAATCCTATCATCCTTGCTACTCTCTATGATTTCATAAATGTTAAAAAAGGGAAGGTAGATAGTCTTACCTTTAAAAGAAGACAACTCTATTTAGCACCTTAATGTTAAATTCTCTCAATAAATTAAGGTGACAAATAAAGTCAACGTTAGTATCTCTCTCAAGAATATAAACAAACTATTAAGTAGTGATTTAGTCTTATTTTTAGTCTCGTATTTAATGCATTTTGCTTGTTTATTTGAGTATTAATATTAATTTTGGTACTTAATTTGTTCATATTTTGTTTTTAGGTCTAATTCACTCACTTGGAGTAAAAAGAAATGAATTCGAATAATTTTAGAACTGTTTTGATTGAGTTACATAGTGAATGATAGTGTTCATGGTTATGTGGAGGCATGTTGAATATTTCCTATGAAACACACTTATGTTGATTTATGATAAGGACATATTAATAATAGACACCTTTATCTATATATGTGATATATTGGGATAATATTACATGATAATTTGAAGAACATAGTCATCAACATGCTCGTGTAACTCTATGTATCCAAATTTCAAATTTAAGAAGATAAGATTGAGCTACAGAAAAGAAAAGAGCGAAAATTACGAAGGGAGGAACCCTAGAATGATTAGAGGAAGAAGAAACAACTAAGAAAACCCCTTTGTAGTAGATTTTAATCAATCTAGAGTGAAGTTTTTAGAGGTTTTAAGGATTTTGGTCATGTTTTCCTAAATTTGAAGTTTTTTCTTTAGTTTTGATGTTCTATTTCCCAGTATCATAAGTCAAATGCCTTTTGAAATATGGATCAAATAAACCCTAAGATGGATCTTGTAGTGACTTTATTTTATTTTAATTTATTCCTTGATTTTGTCAAGATTCAATTATATGATCATATTTATTCCTGAATCAATATTACAGATATATTATTTCACATGTGATTTATGCAATTGAGAATAAGAAATCTTTTGTGTGAATAGAAATAGCATAATTAAAAGGAATTACATGCAAACTTAGATATGGATCAATATAAATCTTTTGAATTACAATTAAACCTAATAGTGAAATTTATAAATTGATTAATACAATTATATAGGTTTTAATTAGAAAGATATTTTAATTAATTAACCTAGAATTATGAGTTGATAGTTTTGAGAAAGATATGAGTATAATTTAGGAATTGCAATGATCTAATGAACTTAATAATAAATTGATTAGTAAAATCATAATTGTGTGAGACATCCTAAGGGAGATTTGAATTCTAAGAACCATTTATTTAATTGGTTAATTTTCCACTCTTTTGTTATCTTAATTTCTTTTGACTGTATTGATTTATCTTTATTTTATTTTCTTTTATTTTAAATCTAAATTATCACCATCACCTTGATTGTTAGTTAGCTAATAGGAAACGAGTCATTACTAGTACTCATAGTCTCTGTAAGATTAACACTTAATACTCTAATATAAAACAATAAGTGCATTTTTCTTGGAGATTTTATAGATCAAAAGACTTGAGTTATATAATTATTATACAAGTCCACCAAAAATTTTGGCGCCATTTCTGAAGACTGTAATATTAGGAAGACCTTATTTTTATTAATCTAGTCATTTTAAGTAGTTTTATTTCTTTTTTATATTTATTTATGTGTTTATAGCTCTGTATCCTAATCTTATGTTTGTGGCTTATTTGTAGGATTTGGTTATTTATTATCATAGCTACCAAACACAATAGAAGAATAGGGAGGACATTATTCTCAAAGGGATTAACGCATGCTAATGTTTATGGTAGCTTTATAAGCTTGGAACAATAGGCATGATGACATGTATATGGAAGCTCAACAAATATCTATGACGTGTTGTGACATTTGTGGGAGTAACCACCCATATCGTGAATGAAAAGAACCAAATTATACCTAGGGGTTCTGATTTGTGTGGAGAACTGGCCTCAAGATACCCTATATAGGAATAATTATAATCTAGAGCATATCAATTACTACAACTTTGTATAGAACAATTATGCTTTATTTATATTTGTACAACAACAACAGTAAGAGTATTAACATCTGACAATGAGTGTCAAGTACGCTGCAAAATTTACTTGACTCTGTACATTAAAAATTGTATTTAGGCTGTGTTAGGATCGAATCCACAAGGAATGTTCGGTTAATTTCTTTAACCAAAATTAATTGATGCTAGGAAAATATAAAAGGTGGGTTTGGGATTTTAATTAATTTAGAAAATAAAATCAAAATAAACTATCGAAAATAATTAAAGTAAGCAATCGGAAATGAGTAAAGTGTCGAATATGGTTAAGGTCCAGTTCTAGGTTCAATCTCGGCCTAAACATGATTAAGTATATTTCATTATTCTAACGTCTTTACAACTCTCTACGGGCTATTAATATGAGATTAATAGAACACTCTACTAATCCCGATTTTCCCTTAGGTTTTGGTTAATCAAGATATGATTATTAATTAAACCTAACCACCAAATAACCTAGGATACGATCTCTAGATTTAATTTGGTAGCCTCATTATGAAATGGAAAATGATCAATATAAATAGTAACCTCACATGTTCAGGTTATCTAACGTAAGTTATGTTGTTCCTAACAATACGAGATCATTAGATGCTACTAACAAACATTAAAAGTAATTATTATGGATTATATTCAATCTTATAGCAATATGTTTGAAAAAAACAATCAAAATAACATATTAAGATCATCCATTACAAAACCCAATCAAATCAACAAAAACAACATAACAATCTGAAAAGAAATTACACGTTAATATGAGAAAATGGCTTAACCGTGACTTGGGGTCGATATCTCTATTGAACCGGTGTTAGGAAGCTGGCCTTCCATCTCTATTTTTATGCTCCAAGCATCAACCATCTTCTCCATAGCTACTTCGGTAGTGAAAAAGTGAAGAGAGAATCGAATACTCTTCTCTTCTCTAGCCCTCCACTACTCCCATGTATGCGCTCCTCTCTATTTTTCTATTTAGTATTCAGTCCACACTCCCCCCTTGTTACTGTGCGTTTTAATTTAAAAGTCTCGCACCTATTGAACACAGACATTGTCTACGCATACTTGGTCTGTGTTTTTGCCCCAACATCTGCTACATAGTCATTTTGCTCACCTTTAGCTGCTTTCCTTCTACGTTTTGATATATCCTTTTGGTGTTGCCTATTCACGTCACTCACATGTGCTTTCCATTAAATATGTTGTCCATTAAATATGCTATTTTGTATGGATGCCATTAAAATCATGTACACCTTTGCATGAAACATGCACTACCATGAGCCACTTTGATTCATCTTCTTTGTGTTTTCATTTTTTTATCTTCTTCTTGCTCTATGAAGACAAGTATGCTTCTTCAGAAAATGGCCCAAATATCATACTTTCGACTCACTTTAACTTCTTTGCTTCCGAATTGTGCCTAAAATCACATATGAGTTAAAGTGAGTATCTTAAGCATTTATAAGGCATTAATCACTAACTGTAGCATATCAAATGAATCAAAATTGAAACATATATCAAGTTCCCCCACACATAGCCTTTCAGCATCCTTGGGCAAATCGTCAAAACCAAAATCACAGACTATAACTTTATTCATTTTCCTTATTTCCTAAGAATAGATAGCTATAAGTAAAGATGAATACCTTTCAAAACCTAAGGCCCTGTTTGCTTGAGGCTCTGTTTGGTTGAGGGGTTAACGATGGAAGGGGATGGAACGTAACACGCTTCCATCGTTTGGTTGAAGGTTTTATAATGGAATGGAATGGAATGAGATGGAAGCGGAGGGTTTCATGTTACGTTCCATTTCATCCTAAACAGTGAAAATAAGAAACCTTCGATTCAGAGGGTTTAGGATGGAACATAAACTAATAAATGTATACTACCTAATATACCCTCAATAATTTTTCGTAATACCAACT
>JAOQMS010000178.1:11375714-11385805 GCA_027563885.1 Erythroxylum longipes
TCGGCTCTTGTCCATTCAGATGGGTCTTTCTTAACTGCATCTCCTTTATCATTAGTGATCATAGGATGTGTCCAACCATATTGTACCAAATGCCAAGCTCTAGTGCCTTGAGCTTGAATGAAGACTTTCATCTGGGATTTCCATGTTGGGTAATTAGATCCATCCAATAGTGGCGGTCTAGTAATTTATGCACCCTCTCTCATAGCCATGTCTGCAAATCTAGGATCTCCACCAACTTGCTACCAAGTTTTGAATCGGCGACCTTGCTCTGATACCAATTGAAAAATCGAAAGGGGTTAAATATTTCTCAATTTTTCGCAAACGTCTTTGGTGTCAATAGAATAAAACAAATAAAATCAATATAACAAAAAGACACCGAAATTTGGTAACGCAGTTCGACACTCCTTGCTTACGTCTGCAGGGCCCTCACCCAGCTTAATCAATTTCACAGGAGTTCAATAGAATTACCCAAAATTGATTTAACACAGCACCTCTCAATCTCTGAAACTATCTCACAACCTAACTACCCGTGAAAGATCTTCACACCCGATAACACGACCGACTCGTGTTAACCTCGTCAGAGGATTTTTCTAACTACTTTCACTCAAAATAATAACAATTAAAATATCTCAAGTATTTAATCAACATAAAATAAATTAACAAACTACTTTAGATCAACGAAGACTTCCCTATAAATTCTTCTCCTAAAAATAACCCAGCTGAAAACTTTCTTTCTTCACAAAGATGAGTCACGGTGTTGCTTTGAGCAGTAATCAATATTTTTCTTCAAAGACCCATGAAACACGTATTCCCCCAGAAGTTCATGCACTTACAAACTGCATCTGCTATCAACGTGTTTCAAAGCTCACGCACCCCCAAATTTCTCAGATTAATCAACACAGACTTTTCTTCACCAAGATATAAGCTTCACTATATACGCAGCCAGCAAAAACAAAAAATAGATACGCAGCCCCTCACGACTACAGTGACTTCCACACTCTCTTCAATTGCCACATAGCTCACTAGAATACTTCACCTGTGTCTACTTGTTTTTAATAGACTGCTATTATCAATCAAAGATGTATGCAACACACCTATCAAAACTTGTTTAATAATCTTCCTTCCCAATGCACATCGTAATCAACGCCCCATTAAAAGACACACCCACTAAGTTTATCTGACAATAAAGACAACTTCATTGACACCAAAACCAAAATCCAACCTTCCCTATCTGCTACTTCATACATGTTAAACCATTTTTTATTCAAACTAGAATTGTTTTAATATACTTTATCCAAAAGAATCTGGCAGTATACATATGAATCACCAACATGATAATAATAGACTTTCACTTTGTGTAGAATTATTTTTCAGATATAAGTGTAGCAACCACATCACAATTAATATCTTATATGTCCAATTAATAAATAATGCCAAAACTAATTAAAAGATATATAACATATATCCTAACAAATAACATCTTTCATCCAGTTAACTAGAAATCAAAAATGCCCTTGTAAAAGGTATTGTAATAGGATTATTAAACCAAAATTATTGAGAGATACATGATTAGAAACTTTTCGTATTAAAAATATGAAGGTTTTATTGTTCTCCAAAAGCATCTTACCTATAAAGAACATTTCTTTTTAAAAAATGAATAATGTATTAAAGCCATGAAGGTAATCAAGGACAAGCTACTAGGGAAAATGATTACAACATGAATACAATTGCGAGTCCACTATAACAACTCTTAACAAGATTACAGCATTTGATAAGTTAATATATATTCCAATTGAGGTTGGTGTTGAAGCTAAAAATGTGTTTTTTGGTGTTGAAGCTAAAAATGTGTTTTTCTTTGTGAGAAAATATATAAATTATGATTCTAATTCTATTATATATTGACTTGAAAAATGCTTCCGTAATGTTGCTTTGTCTTATGAAAATTCTCTTATTTTTTTCATCCTATAAGCAAGAAATAAAGTAAGGCAACCCTGAATATCCACAAGTCACGTTCATATGATAGCTTCAACTTTACACTCCATGCAACTGTTTTAGACCAAGTCAAGGGGGATTAGTGATATTACAATGTCCAAGTAAGACATGCCACACATGATTATTATATTAGGATTGAAAATATAAATGTTTAATGCTTTCTAGAGAATTTTTTCAGAGGATACACTAATTTCTCATACGTGAGAATCTTGTTATCCTATCTAAAGTGAGAAGCTTATTCTTTATGGCTAACCATAGTATAAAAGAAGCTCTAGGAAAAATGTGTTTACGTTATACAATATTATGCTATAGGAAATATTCATTAGAGCATCTAAATAATTTTTAGTATGAGTCATTGGTAAAATCACTAGAAAGTGAATGTGCCCATTTGATTTAATCTTCTCTAAAATTATCCATTATATAGTTGGATAGTAAGCAATAGAGAGCTAGGACTGGAAGATAATTAGATAGGTTTTTAATTAAGAGAGATAGGGACACTATGGCATTTAATGTAAGTATATCTCTTAAGTAAATATACTCTTCATTTAACTCTAAAGGGCCAAAAAAAGATTAGTAATCATGTCAGAAGTAGGTATGCATGCCACTCCCTATGGTGCTTACATGTGAGTTTCTAATTTTGCTTCTCATCTTAAATAGAAATTTTATAAGTGATGAAGAATTACTAGGGAGCTTAGCTATCTGTAGATTTTGTCCTTTAATATAATAAGCATGAACCCTTCTTACCCATAGAGCTTACTTTTCCTATGAAAGCCTTCATACTCTTCAACTTAAAGGACTGGGTTGAAAGTTTTGATTGAATGTATGCTTAGCACTCCCTACTTCCTTGGTTTTAAAACTTCATACCAACTCACTTTAGGTTTGGTTTCTTTCTCTCTGCTGCCAAATTATAAGTATCTTTTGAATAATCTTTCGATGGATTTAACTATTGCTTAATGATATGTGTTTAATTGTTGATACATTTAATCATTTACACTTAGCAATTAATGATACAAAAATACTTAAGATACTCACTTTAATTTATATATGATTTTAGGTACAATTTGAAAACAAAGAAATTAAAGTGGATTGAAAACACGAAAATTGGACCATTTTCCAAAGGCTAATGCTCACTTGTCATCATGGAGCAAGAAGAAGACAACAAAATGCCAAGAAAGGAGATATATGTTGAAAATACAAAGAAAATTAAGGCATGAGATAGGATAGCCCCATCCACGTGAATTTAATGGTTAGTAAAATAAAGGGAGAGTAACAAGTAGAAAAGCATGAAACGACATGAAAGAGACATGGAAGTATGCACCAAAACGACGTTGAACACCACACACCCAGTAAAAACGATAATGCATACAGCAGCTAAGAAGGAATAAATAAAACGTGCAATATCACTTAAACAAAATGTGACATGGTTTGCGTTTAATGCAAACACTGCACAAATGCATGCAATGGTTTGCATTTAACATAAACATAGACAGCATTTGCATTTAATGAAAATTCCGTCATTCATGCTAAAAGGAGGGTTTTTAAATAAATGAAGATGGAATAGTAGAGGGAGATAGCTTTCGGCAGAAGAAAAATAGTGTAGGTGAGAAGCGAGAGCTAAAGGTGGTCTTTAGCTGGGACAATTTTCATGGGGGATGAAGCATTTTCTTGAGAGACCCATAGAGGGCTAGATATTCCGACGTTAGTTCGGAGGTGACATTCATGCCGACAACCCAAGTTAAGCATTCCTTTCATATTTTTGTTGTTTCTTTCTCTCTTATTGAATTGATTGTGTTATCCTAGGTATATGGATTTAGATTTTGTGAAAGAATGATCGTATTGTCATTATTATTCAGTTATTTATGTATGAACCTATTGGGTATTATGAAAATATGATTTTATTATGTTCGTTGAATCATTTATTTGCAAAATCATTGCTAGAATCTAGATATAATTCATAATTGTTATGTTAAAATTCGTGTGTAGCTATTAATGACTTGTAATCATTAGGGATGACATAACCTTGGTTAAATGACACACCTTATGTGGTTGTTTCCTTGATTAATTGATTTTCCTAATTCGTAATGCTACTGCCTAATTAAATCTAGAGATCGTATCCTAGGTTATTCGATGGCTAGGTTTAATTAATGATCGTATCTTAATTAAACACTACCTAAGGGAAAACTCTGGTTAATTATTAACCCACAATTAATAGTTGCTAGGAGAGGTTAGAGAATAACAAATCAATGAAATATGTTTAATTAGGGTGTAGGACAAGATTGAACTAAAGAACCAGGTCCTTACCGAATTGCCCACTTATCATTATTAGTCTAGTTTCATTTTATTTTCTTATTTCCAAAATCCAAAACCCTTAAAATGTAAACATAAATTAATTTCATTTCATAAACTTTGCACACGCTCCTTGTGGGATTGACCTAGACTCACCACTGCTATAGTAGGAATCTAGTTCTTATTTTGACTAGCATTACGATGCACTATCACTTAAGGAAATGTAACATAAGAGGCCCAATAAATGCTCAAAGGAATAATGACTAAATTCATTAGTTGGCACCTTCCAACTAAAGATGGTATCCTTGAGCTCTAGCTTTCTTTTCTCCTATTAATATTATCTAATAACGGTTTGGAATAAGTGCACATAGGACTAGTAGATGAAATTGGAATATGCAGGTACCTAACTGGAAGTTAAGCCGCATTAAATCCAATCATAGGAGAAATAATAGTAGCCTGACTACTTGTATTGGCAAACATACTAGATTTATCATTGTTTATAGTTAGGTCTGACATCTTATAGCACATTTTTAATGCACTCATAAGTGAAGAAATTAACCTAACATCTATTTTGGAGAGGAGAAAAGCATCATCACCAAAGTTTAAGTTGATTTTTCTTAATCTTTTGCATTTGGAGTGGAATTTTAAAGCATTATTCTTATTAGTAACTCTCTTCAGCAAACTGTTAAGTACTTCCATCACTAGGGAGAATTGATAAGAGGAGATAGGATCCCCTTGTTTAATTCCCCTAAATGCTTGGATAGGGCCAAAGGCTCTCTGTTAACTAATATTTTGTAACAAGATAGTGTAAAGGCATTGATCAGTCTCATATATAGATGTTAAGGAAACCAAATGCTCTCAATATATTGAATATGAATCTCCAATCAACTATATCATAAGATTTTTGGAAATTAGTTTTAAAGGCATAATTCTTGTAGTTTTTCTTCCTATTATAGTGTTTGAAGATCTCTTAAGCTAGTGTTATATTATCTCATATCTTCCCTTTAGGGATATAAGCACCCTGACATGGATCTATGAGAGTTTGTAGAATAAGTTTCATCCTTTCATCGTTCACTTTGGAAAGTACCTTATGAACAAAATTACAAAATCAAATGGATCTATAATCCTTTAGTGATTTATAATAAATTTTTTTGTTCATAATTTTAAGTAGTCTTTTATTATAAAAGAACTCCTTAATAGCATTAACTATTACTCTACCCATTAAGGTCCAAGTCTCAATAAAGAAGTGAATGTTAAAACCATCAGGACCAAAAGCTTTAAAGGGAGCTAATGATTTCAGAGGTCATTCAATCTCTTATGTAGTGAATGGATTAGAGAGAGAGCCTCCACTTCCTATGATGATAGCTTATGCCAAGTGATTTCTTCAATAAGTGAAATTGTGGATATGTTATGAGAAGGAGATCTTAAGATTACTTATAAGAAACTTTCAAATTCTTTAATAAACTCACTTTGAGTAAGAAGTACTATGTCATGCTTTCAAGAGTGAGAATATTGTTATTGGATTACTTAGAAGAAACTTTCAAATTCTTTAATAAACTCACTTTGAGTAATAAGTATTATGTCATTGCTTTCAAGAGTGAGAATCTTGTTATTGGCTACTTTAGAGAGGAGTGCCCTCTAAAATAAGGTGACGCTTTTATCATCATCATGCAACCATCAAATTTTGGATTTTTGCTTCATTTAAGAGTATTTAAATTCACCAGTTGTGTGAAATTATGCAAGGCCCAGTTCTTTACCTCTTAGAGAGCTAAGTAAGGGCGATTAAGGTAGAGCTTAGCTTGAGCTTTGCAAGGAGCTAACTTGGAAGTGTCGAGGAGATGGTGTATATTGCCAATGTTGGCTCTATGGAAGGATTTTATCTTTTCTTTTATGCATCAAATCTTTTTAGAGTATTGAAACGACTTAGTGCCAACACAATGCATATTGAGACCTTTTGTAACAACTTCCTAAAAATATGATAATTTGATTAACAATTTATTGAAATGAAAAGGGTGTCTCAAAGAAAGACTTATAGTTCAAAATTGAAAATTATTAGAGGATGATTTGAAATACTAGGATTGAAGAATATATCTTCGAAGTGAGGAAAGATTGAAGCCAAGCCAAGTTACGCTAGCTCTATTTAGCTTTTTCCTTAAGAAGGTTTCATTTTTCTATTTGTTGTTCCAGATATAGAAATTTCCTATACTAGGCAAGTCAGTAACCTGAATGTCCAGAAGACATTCCCTCAAGTCCTCATATAGAGGTCTATTAGAGCTATAGCCTTATGCTTCCTTTAAATTAATAATGGAGTTAAAGTCTCTATCTAGCAGGCATGGGGTATTTAAAAGGACATATCCTAGAGTTCCCCTTTCGCGGTAGTGGAGCCCTTCCTACGACCCCACGGTAACCCTCCAATCAATATCTAACTCAACATTTGAAAAATTTTATTGAGGATTAAAGCCCTCGTAGTTCATTAAGTAAAAGATATTTATAATCCCACAAACATTTACACGATCACACTTTTGAACCCTTTCCAAAATAATTTAAAACATATCACATGCATAGGAAAAATAACTAAAGCACAACAACACCATATGATGCAACTAATTTTGTGATGAAGTCCCAATTACTGTAGCACCTGTATGTATACATAGGGTGGTTTGTTTAAAAACATAAAAATAAAGGTGAGTTAAACGAGCTCAGTGAGTGTAATCAGTTTACAAAAAAATTGAACTTTTTATAACAGCATATCTGCAATATACCTATGCAATCATAAAGCTTATAGTAAAGCATTAGCCACAACAATTTATTCACGCATCATTAAATCCGGAAATAACATAACATTTCATTAAAAAAATTTCAATTTTTTTGAAATACTATTCTAAAATATTTTTCAACCTTAAACACATAATATACAAGTTTTCATTTTCCATTTTCTTTTTTTTCTTAAACAATAAAAAGTGGTGACAATAAGTTTTTTGGAAACTTTTATATTGAAAATAAGTCATCCGCTAAAACTGGTACCATATGGTGCCTTTCAAATCACTTTTAACATAAATAGTGGTAGCATTACTATTTTCATGACTTTCCTTACTTAACATATCCCACCACTAGTTTCTTTACCATACAGTATATTAGGCCTAAAGTTACGAAGCTGGTTTTGCATCGCTTGCGCGCAATTAGTTAACCACTATTTACGGAGCTAGTTTTGAATCGTTTACCAATAATAGGATAACTTCCATATACCAGTAGTTATGGATCTGGTTCTGCATCATTTACCAATAACAAGTCACGGAGTTGGTTCTACATCACTTACCCATAAAAAGGTCACAAAGTTGGTTTTGCATCACTTACCTGTAACAAGTCACGGAGCTGGTTCTACATCACTTACCTATAACTAGTTAACTACTACTTATGGAGCTGGTTCTATATCACTTACCCTTAATAAGTTAACCACTATAAACTAGTATAATAACATGTGTAAAGCCTAACAGTGTACTATAGACAAAAGCAATTCGTCTTATTTTCAAAATCAATTCTGGGAGGATTTATAATCATCCAATTTAATGCATAATTTTAATGTAACTTCCAATCATACAAAATTCAACTTCCAAATTAAAACTTATATATTGCTAAAGCGTGCACTTGTACTAGTAATATTCATTTGTAACATCTCATTCACATAAAACTCAGCATAACTGTTCATTTAATGAAAAACATTTGCATAAAATTGATTTAAAGAACACTCATATGTCATCAATCATTTTGCAAAGAATTTAGTAATATAAAACAATTAAAATACACTCATATGTCATCAATTCATTTGCAAAGAATTTAGTCATATAAAACAATTAAATACACTCACAACTTCGCAAACTTATCGCTAAGCACACTCATGTGTTCGATGCCTTTCCTTTACCTACACAAAATGCATTTCACTTAGGCATTTATTTCCATATTCGAAAATAAGACATTAAAACTATAATTTAGTTTAACCAAATTCGAGATTTGTATTTAATCGTGTAATACGTATGCTAATCATATTTCTGCTTACTTCCGTAAGCTAACCTATTGGTCTCTGTTTCCAAATCTAACTTCAAAATTCAATTAAATACCATATTTTACCCATTCTAACTTACCAATTTCTTCAAAACACAATCTCACCCAATTTAATTCACTATATCACAGTCATATATGATGAGCCACTGTTATGACCCATGTCCAAAATCCATACCTCCACTCGTTTCTTAATTTTCATATAGAAAATGTTCAAATTGGATTTGGAGGTCTTCTAGACATTTGTTCCCCTATATCTCTATTTGTCCATATCATCAAAAATCATGCCATTTTAAAATCTAAATCATGTAACATGTGCCAAATATCAAAAACTACTTCAATAGAGGGATAGTATCATGTTACCATTTTAAATCACCATTTCCAATGTCACTAATCCAGAATTAGGTCTAGGTTGCTTCTAACGATGTTTAGTTATATGTCTTAAGTCTTATCCCCAATTTGAATCAAACAATTTGGAGGTATGAATGCAATTATGGTCAAAACAATGTGACTAGTTCAAATTAACCTCAGACAAAATTCTGCTACACATTTCTCTCTTGTCATATTAAACTAATTCCATATAAAGAAACATCAAAATAATACCAAGAAACCATTGATATTAAACACATCCATCTTACCCAAGAAAAACCAATAATTAGAATTTTAAGCTACGAAACTTACCACTTTGGGGTACTTCATGAATGCCTCAAGACTCCTCCAAATCACCATTAAATTCCATCAAAAATGACTACAACCTTCTTCCTCTCTCCTTAGTCGATGTTCAACCTTGGCTTCTCTACTTTTACCTTTCTTTTTGGTCTCACGATAACTCTCTCATCACTCTCACGTTTTTGTTAAAAGAATGAAGCAAAATGTCTTCAAGTTTTGCTTTTTATACTCGTTTAATGCATTACACATGTCGCCTTCCTATTTGTCTTCACTAATGACTCAACATACATATGTCATTTTCTCATTGGTCATCTCTAATGACTCATCAATCCATTAATATCATGTAAAAAGATCAAATTGCACTTAATGAGTAAAAAAACCAAAATGCTCTTTAATGCATTTCATTCACTAACTAACATAATTAAATCCCAAAATTATTCCACAACCGTCAATACTTGTCGATTGGATGCTTTAAAATTTTCCAAATGGATTTAAAATCATCAGTACCCATTATTTTCCAAAAAGGACATTCTAGTCCAATAATTTCGGATTACTCGAATTCTATTCAAACAACCTCCATTTTGACCTGTTTCAGTTCCTATAAACTCCAATCCTAATTTTGGAGCTTTTCATCGAAATTGTTCTGTAACTTTTTCAGTTGCCAAGGAGAATTTTCATATTGAATCTGAAAATCACTGAAATCATCTAAATTTCATTCAAAAGTGTCACCTAAATCTCCAAAGCACATTTAAGTGCTTTTAAAGCTCGTTCAGACTCATTTCGTAACTTTTTAGAGTTTTTGAAAATTTTCCAAGACATTTTTGGTCGAGTCTAAAATCTTCTTTGGTCTATCCGTGATCTCTGTTGTAACCTCAACAATACACTTAAATGCTTAAATTACTCTAGCACACCATAAGTAGAGCATACTTTATAAAATGCATGTGCATCATAGTAAACAGTACAATAATCAAACTAGGATACTACAAATTCTCCCCTGCTTATAGCTATTTCTGTAACATCCCGTTTCCAGAGAACGGGTCGGACCAGAGAAATGGGTCCAAGTGTGGTAAATTAACACATCTCATGCT
>JAOQMS010000178.1:11398482-11437136 GCA_027563885.1 Erythroxylum longipes
AAAAGGGTTTTTGTGTTGTTTTTGGTCTTTGATAGGTGTTGGTGCTTTGAACAATGGAGAGGGACATGCCAAGTGTTGGAGGTATGATTCTATCAACTTATTATGCTCTAAATAAAATGAAGAGAATCTTGGTTGGTGAATGTGGTAATGACTGCATTTATTATAGCAACAAATTCAATTATCAACAATACTCAAATTCTGTTGTAAAAAACTTGTAAACAACAGCTCAGTAAAATCGGTTTGCACTTTCAATTTTTTTCAACAAAAATCATTTTGCACTTTGCTAAAAAAATTCTGGTTGCATTAAAACGTAAGTTATTCACTCATTCATTCTTTCATGGCTGGCCAGCATGATTAAGAAAGACTCCAAGAAATTTTGATCAGTTCTGCTGCATGCCGAATGATATACGAAAGCATCAAAACATAGGTTCAGATTTTCTCTTTCAATTACTTTGTTTCAATTTTATTTTTATTTCAAAATGATATCATTTTAAAATTATATATACATATATATATATATATATGAAATGACATTATTTTAAGGTACAAAAAAATTAGAATAAAATAATCGAGACAGAGAATCAGACGCTAATGAATGTACAGTTGAGGGAATGAGATTCTAGTCTATTAGAGAACTGATTCCAAACTTATTTATCTTTATACGGAGGGACTGTGTGGCATAAATTATATTATCATCATTTGACGATGAAGTGAAATGATACAACAAGAGAGAGAGAATTTGTTCCAGCCCAGGCTCGGACTTAAATGCCTTATAAGGCTAATGATGAAATTGTTTGTGGTACTTAAAAGTAGTTATTTAATATGCATTCGGTAAAGAAATTAAACAGTGAGTGTAATGGAGGAGTTTGAATGATGGAAATCCCAATCCCCATACAATGACAGTCAACGATTGTGCAGGATCCAGTTAAAAAATATATATAATTTCATGAATTTTTAGTTGCTATAAAAGTCGGGGATTGTAAATTAAAGACGGAAAAGAAAAGAGAGAAACGATTAAAAATTGTTATCGGACAAAATTATAATGCCTTAGAACAGTAGTATAGTTCTAAAAACTCGAGGATGATAATAGAAAAAAAGAGTTTTGCGAACTAATTTCTTTAAGTTTACATGCTACTTGTTTTATTTATGAAATAACTTACAATTTCTTCTGTGATGATTAGACATCAATGTTAACATGAACATCAAGGACTCAAGATTTGGACGTTCTCACCATGCTGACAAGACAGATAAAAAGCTTCTGGAAACTGAAGAGCACTCAAATATTAGTGAAACATGTTTGATCAGATAGCGTAAAGACTCTGCAAGCTCGTATACACAGTTGTTGTGATGATCTTGGGTTAATTATGGTCATCAACGAGGTGCTCTTTCAGCGCAACCAATTCCTTTTCTTTTAGTGGGAAATATCATGAAAACAAAGCTCCCAAGAAGTCCAGCTGCTAACGGCAAATTTGTGATCCAGGCATTTTGATTAGGCCCCGGTTTAGGAAAGAAACAATCTTGCACTTCTGAGCTACTAAGAGCAAAAGCCAAGAACACGGATAGTGATCCAATGGCCTGCACAAAGTCTATCGCAGTGAGTTTTAAATTTGCCTTCTCCGTCTCATCCAACTCTTGCGCTCCATTCCTATCGCTACTGTCCATGTCGTTGAACACAAATATACCGTTGAACGTGGCGATACCATAGTAAAGCTGTCCGTCTTTGCCAACGAAGCTGTCCGTCAAGGAGGAGAGAAAACAGGCTAGAGAGCACATCACAACCATGCTTAGGGTTAGGTACTTGTTAGCAAGGTTGCACTCACCGTTATTTGAGAAAGAAGGAACAAGCGCTTGGAAAGCAAGTACTGTGCCTGTTGGTAGTAGGTTAGCTAGGTTTGCGGCTGCTGCCAGGCTTTTGTGTCCCCCGGCTGGCACTCTACGGGGGAGTGCTTGGGGTAGGGATGGGTGGCTTATTGGTAACAAAGATGGATTAGTCATATGGAAAGCCAGAAATGATCAGGAATTTGGTAAAAAGTTTGTTTTTGAGATAAGTATGGTACGTGGGACTTGGCAGAGACTGTTTTATAGCCAACTATATGGAAAGGAGAGCTCAGATGGAACGTGTACAGAGAAAATGCACTCCGTAACCAAATCTAGAAATAATAAAATTAATTAGGTGATCATTATTTTATAGTCATTTTTATTAAACAAAAAATTTATTTATAATTTAATATTCATATTCAATTTAACTTGATAAATTAAATTAAATTAAATCGTATATCCTAATAGTGGAACTCAAATTTTGTCCGTATGTCAGTTGGGTGCAATTTTTAAGATAATAGGATAACATGAAACATAATTAGTCGACTGTCGACCAATTTCTATGTAAATAGCCACTGGTGCTGCATATGTAACCAATGTGAGGTATGACCTTTAGGGTAGGAGTTGCGTCAGCGCAACCTGAAATTGGCCTAATTTATATGCCAGAAGAAACATATTAAATCATGTTCACATGGTGTGTTTCACTTTTTATATATTTAACTTTTTCGCTAAATCTAATCAGAAGCAGAACCGTATTTAATGCCAGAAGAAACAGGTCGAATCATGTTCGCATGGTGTATTTGTCGCTTTTTATATATTAGCTTTTTCTTTAATCAGAATCAGAACTGTGTTTAACCTTTGCTTCCTATTTCTTTCAAGTATTTTACAAATGCCAACAATTTATTACCCATTGCACATTCTGGCTGGTAAAAACCTCGTGTCTCCATCTATATATACTATCAGATTATTAATCAAGAATTTGACCATTACGAATAATGCATATGATCGAATTGCTGAGATATTTGTAACATTTTCCTTCCCCTATTATAGTCTTTTTTTTTGAAAAATGAATAAACTAGTAATAACTATAGACAAAACTACTACAACAAAACCAACATTTAGCACGTTTTTCTTGTGACAATTTTAAAAATGTCATTAAAAGTAGGTTTTTGACGACAATTTCCAAAATCATTCATAAAAGTCCAAATTTTTGCAACGATAATTTCAAATGAATATATTTCACGATGATAAATATAATTTGTTATGAAAGGAGACAAATTTTGTGATGTTTTGAAAACTTGGTGTTGGTAATGTTTGAGCTTTCGGTGACAAAATTTATAATTGTCGCTAAATATTGAACTTTTGGTGAAGAATATGTGAATATTGGTCAAAAGTTTATATTAAACATTTTATATCTTACGTATTTCTTAAGGAATTTTTGTGTGTGAAAGAATTCTTAAAAATAATAATGCTAAAAAATAATTTTTTAATGACAAATGTGCTTAATAATCCTAAGGTTAATTATAATTGACATTTATATGATTTTTCATATTTTTCATTTGCTTGCTTTATAAATTTGTTTAAATTGCTACTGTGTCTTCTATTGTAGTCAGCTAATACATCATTACAATCAGTTCTAGGCTATAAGCATTCATTCAATTACATGATGATTGGAAATTCTATAAATAGTTAAACATTACATAGCAAAGCAATCATAGTTCAACATCACATGCAGATTATAGATTCCATCTATTCTTCATGTCCAGTGAGAAAGTATTTTGCGTATTCTTAGCAATGATAGCTGACCTAATCCAGTTGATTATCTTGCTAGCTAGCTGGTGCTTTTCCCTTTTCCATATTCTTAAACAATAAGTTGTTTCTTTCTTTTCAAAGAGAGCAAGTGGTAGTATTCCATTGGACGTTCCATGTTTAGAGTGACTAATGAACCAGCTCAATGATTACCCCATTCATACGTGTGGCTATCTCCTACAATCATATGTAAGATCTTGCTCCAAACTTCTTTAGAAAATATGCAAAGAAAAGAGAAATGATCTCTATCTTCCACTGCCACCTTACATAATACATAAGTAGAATCCAAGTTGCCATGCCACAAACTTTTGGTCCTAAGCCTATTTCTATAGCTAAGCAAGTGATTAGAGAGGCTTTAGGATTTAAATTATTTTTCCACAAAAGATTATACCAAGAAGTTTCCATTGATCTGTTGATGATTATTCTATGGCAAGATTCATTTGTGAATTTACCACTCGAATTGAGGGTCCAGGTTATTACATCTTGAATCTCCACATCATTCAATTGAGGGAAGTGATCCACTAGAGACACAAAACCTCCAAAATTTTCACTCTATTCACCATTCCAGATTAGTTAAGATAATTTGAGATTTAGTGGGATTCTGTTCCTCAGGTGATAGATCTCTGATCTTTGTATAATGGAGCCTGAATATAGCAATTATCAAACCAAAACCAAGTTTTTTCTTAATTTCCAATCTTATGTTAATCGAGGGATAAACTATCTCTCACCTTCATCAACTGATTAAAGATCCAAGAGACCTATGCTAGTAGCTGACCTTGGGTCTACTAACAACTAATCCTAAAGTTTTTATATAAATTACTCGGGTTAAATTTATAGGGTTATATTATCGATTTATGTGTCTCTCTATTAGATTTGACCATAATCCAAAAGATTTGGATTATCCTATCTCTAGAATTGCAATAAACCACTTCCAATTACAGTAGATCTATTCAACCTCGGATTTTTCAATCTTTAAATATAAAATCATATTACAAATAAAGCACATAATTGAATCACATATAACAATCAAACCAATTGCATTAATAAATAAATCAAATCATATTAATTTATTAATATAAGGTTCATCTGACCTAAATACTAACAGGAAGTTTAGTTACACTTATCAAATACAAAATCAAACATACATAAATAGAAATACGAATTGAAAACAATGGGTTCATAATTCTAAATCTTCCTGATTGTCTTCTATTGAATGTTGTTATGATCTAAAGTCTTGATCTTGTATTTCAATGAATTTTTCAATGATTTCTTTGTGCTTTCCACATTTGGAATTGCCTCCCCATATCTGCTCTATGACTCCTCTCTCATCTACCCCTAAAAACATCTTTTTATCACCAAATTTAGGGTTCTGGGAGATGCCTAATTTGATGCATAACTATGCATAAGACCATGCATAACAAAAAAATTACAAGAATCATGACGATGCACGAATTGGGGGAGTGTATGTCTATATGCATGACCATGCATCCTTCTTACAGTTCAAATCTTTAATTTTCGTTGTGATCTCACCCGAATTCTTCTTCTTTTAGTTCATGAAGGCAATCATCTATGAAAGTACTTGGAGCAAATTAAGTATCAAATATATGATAAAAGTATAAAATATCAAACAAAATACATCAAATAAGGGTGTAAAAATATAGTCAAATATTCATCTATCAACTAAAATCCTTTCAAGATATAAAAGTAAAAGGATAAAAAATAAAAAGAAACAAAAATGACACAAAGAATCAAGAAACAGAAATATCATTAACTAAAATGTTAGATAAATCAAACTAACAATGGAAAGAAAAGCAAGAAGTATAAAGAAATATACACAATTAATAAAGAAAAAGAAAGAATATACAAAAGTAAGCAAGCATCTCCCCCATGATGTGATCTAAGTTGGTCCGACGCAGGAGGGTCCATGGGTTAATGATCCTTATTGGGTGGAGGAGCTACTAAGGAAGTACCGTTTCCAAATAGTGGAGGCTAGAAATCAATGCCCTAACAACTCACCATTAACAACATTAGCTCTCCCATCTGTCCAACTATAGTCTTGAGCCTTCTTAGTCATTCAACCAAAGTCTCAAGTCATTCTACACAGTCTAGTAGCTCTGCCCGCTTTCATGGGAAAGCCTTTTTAGTACTTAAAAGCTGAGCTACCTATCTTTCTACTAGTGTTATCTTTAGCTGGTCTAGATATGGTATCCTAGCCCTGGGAACTCTCAGACTATCCTTTGTCGGTGCTACACCTCCTATCTCAGGTGGAGGTGGTTATGGCTAAGGTGGATTCTCTAAATTATATTGCTCCATTTTATCTCCATCCTCCACTACTGGCTTATCGGGCTCCCCAATAAGTCTGTATCTGTCACTTGTGGGTCCTTGACATTTGTGGACCATGTGCATATGCTGTATTATTGCAAGGTTTAGTGCTATTATGGTACCTATCTACCACATCGGTGGTAGTCAATCAAATATTTGTGTCAGTCGTGCTAGTCCGGTCACATAAGGTCTGACACAAATTGTGTTAACCTTTCTCTCCTCACTTTGAAGCCCTATAAATTGAGAAAGCACATGCCCCAAATGGATTGTCATCCTCTTGCTTATGCTCTATAAATAATACATGTCCAACTGTCACCCTGACTGCTTAGTGTGTGATTCAAAATACCATGAATGTATTTGAGCGTGGGATGTTGCATTATAGATGCCTTGGATTTTCTCAAGTCAAAGTCCTCCTCTATCCTAAACGTATGCCAAGAGTGTCAAGGAGATAATCTATACGAAAATTTTTTCCATTGTACAACATACTCTTATATGCCCATGTACTCTTAATCATAATGACCCATCGTGATGGAAAACTCCGAATAGCTCATTTGGAACATACCTTCCATCATCTGAAATTGGATCGTGCTAGGTGAATCCCTGTCATAGCTATCTCTCTCCATGAAGAACGTGGAGAGTAACTCTAATGTCGACTCCTTGAAGGAAGGCTTCTTGATCTTGAAGATTTGAGACCAGACAACAACATTGACAATGTCCCAAACTTGGTTGAGCTGAGCCAACCTGCTCCAACGCCTCCCAGTCTATGAATAAGTTTATACATAATTTTTTATCCTTAAGCTACTGGTATTGTTCCTTTTGGTCCCTAACATTGAACAATAACATTCACGGTCATTCTAGGGGCTAAGTTGTAGTTAAGGAACCTTTTCCTCGTTGTCGCTCACTAAGGGTCTCCTTTTCTCACCTCGATCTTGTCATTGTGCCTCAAACATGGAATAAGTGTGGGAAAATTTGCAGATAAATTATGGGAATACACTTTTCCCCACACTTCCATGGAAAAAGAAAATTTAAAATGCAATTAATCATAATCCTAATGTCAGTTAATGTCAAAAACAACTAATTAACCTAATTTTATGTAAAAATATCACAATTAAACACTTAAGGAGCCAAAAATCACAAAAATTTTACAATTGAAGTTGAATTTAACCGAATTCACATTCAATGACATAAACTGAAACATAAAATCTATTAGGAAAAGATTAAATCCAACTATTAAACCATAATTAAGCATAAAATCACACAAATTCACTCAAAATTGTAAATCCTCAATTTTTAGCATTTTTAAGCATAAATGGGCCAAACAATACAAAACACTCAATTAAATATACAAAATAAGTTAAATTGATAAGATTACTCACTTAGGTGTCAATAGGTTGCAAGAAAAACATAAAATTAGGGTTAGAGAATGAGAGTGTGACGGCGAATGTGGGAGAGGGAAGAGAGAAAAAAAGAAAATCAAGGGTTTAAGGCATTTTGAAGGTGTATCACAAACTTACACGTTTGTGTATCTGACCGTGTAGCTCACTAAATTTTAGCTTTTTGTAGACTTACGTGGGTTGTTACACAGGTGTGTATCCAACCATATAAGTCTACACCAGCTTGTCCAAAGAGTGTAATTCCTTGTAAATGTGGGCAACTTTAAAATTGGATGATTAAACATTAAAATTTTGCAATAAGCATTATAATCCACTAACATGCATACCCTAATAGCTTAATTATAAACAATTTTATTAGTTGCTCAATCTTTTTATCCTTAAACACACCGAATCTAAAAACTTAAATAAACCCTATACTAACATTAAAGCAAAAATAAAATAAAAATGAATTAAAAAGAAAAATTAAAGGAATTTAAGGGTTGCCCCCCACGTAGCACTTATTTAATGTTATTACCTTGATTTACCTTTTAAGCTCAAGATGACTTATATAAATTATGTTCTTGTAGCCTTACCTTGGGTTCCATGACATGTAAGTAGCCTACGTTTTAATGCTTGATGCCACGTTTATCTTTCGGTTTGTTCCCTTGGATTTGTGAAGGTTATAACGATCCTTTAACTATAGAATCCTACAAATCATATTGTTAAGACTCATTAACTTTAATAATAACAATAAATTCAAGAGAATGATTATTGACATTAGAGATTCTAAATATAACCTTTTCATGCCCAACCTTTAATGATAACTTGCTTTTATCAACATCTATAATTGACTTGGTAGTCATTAAAAACGACCGAGGACTAAAGATACTTCCATATCCTCCTCTATGTTAAGAATTATAAAGTCAGTAGGGAATACAAACTTATCAACATGAACTGGTAAATCTTTTACAATTCCCTAGGATATTTTAACAATCTATCAGCTAACTACACATATATCCTAGTCGGTTCAAGTTCTCCTATTTCCAATTTTTCAAACAAAGAAAAAGGCATCATATTAATGCTATACCCTAGGTTGGCTAAAGCCTTATCTACTTTTAAACTACCAATTATGGAAATAATATAGAAACTCCCTAGGTTTGATTGTTTCTCTGGTATTTTTACTTTTTTATTTGAGCTCCCCTTGTTTAATGTAGTAGTCCCTAACTTTTTTGATCCCTTTTGTTTAATATTTTCTTTTTTAAAGATTTTGAATTATTTGGTAGTTGCATAAGAGATTTAACAAAGGGTAAATCATCCTGAAGTTGTTTTAAAAGATGCAGGAATCTACCTAACTCCGCATCCAATAGATTTCTCTTCGCTTTAGCAGGATATGGGATGGTAGGTTGGTATTCCTTGACTCTATCCATGTGGCGTTCACCTTTAGCTTTTGAGTGACTCTTAATAGTCACTTTTTTCTTTTCCTGGAGCTTTTTCTCACTTATTTTAATGATTTCCATTACTCTTTCCTTAGGATTGGTTTTCGTCGTACTAGGTAAACTCTCTTTTAGTCTTTCTACCACTATTTTTGCCAGTTGGTCGATTCGAATCTTCAAGTTGCCTATGGAAGCATCCATTTTCTCATGTTTTGCTTTTGATTCTTGAATAAATTCCACTATTAACTCATCCATACCAGGCTTCTTGGGTCGCAATGCTTGCTGTTGCAATCCAGGTGGAGGGTTGCTTCTTGCTTAATCTTGGTTTTCCCAAGAAATATTTGGGTGATTCCTCCAACCTAAATTGTATGTGTTACTATAAGAATTATTTTAAGGTTTAAGAGTATTCCCTAAGTAGTCCGCATGTTCAGTTGAACTGATTGACAATCTTATACTTGGTGTTAAAGCCGGCACATCTTGCACTGTATCACTTAACCTTATGGAGCCATTATAAGTCTATATATCTTCTTGCTCAAGGACTGGACTTAGCTTGCCAACTGCACCACTGTGTTCCCTTCATAGACTCCTATTATCTTACTGTTGAGCATCTTTCCAGCTAAACTACTTTGTACTTTGAGTTAGCCCATTGTAAATCATTTGGATTTGCATCCAAATTAGTAGAACATGGTTTGGGCACCTTCTCAACATCTCCTTAAATCTCTCCCATATATCATATAAGAATTCCACTTTAGCGTGGGAGCATGAGGAGATATTTTTCCTCAATTTCATAGTCTTTTTAGGTGGGAAGTACTTAAACAAAAACCTCTCTGCCACTTGTTCCTATGTACTCAATGAAGATCATTGCATCAAGTTTAACCATTATTTGTCCTTTCCACTTAAAGAAAATGGGAATAAGAGCAATCTTATGGCATCATCATTAGCTCTGTTGATTTTAAAAATGTTGTAAATCTTCAAAAAGTTAGAGATGTGCTCATTGGGATCCATTTCTATGAGTCCATCAAATTGGACTGATTACGCACCATCTGGATGATGCTCAGCTTTATGTCAAAGTTGTGAGCATTACAACTTAACAACTTTGACAGTTGGTCTTAAAATCCTAGACTCTGCACCTGTTAAACATGGTCTAGCATAGTCAAACATAGTTCTTAGTTGGTTATCCATGACGCATGATTCTTCAATGTCTACTTGACCACCTAAATCTTTTACTCAACAATCTAGCTCAACTCCCATAATTGTGTCTTTCAAAGATTCCTATGTGCTATTCTTTCAATAATTAGGTCAATGTCTATTAAACTCTTAGAAGTGCTCAAGGTCATAAACCGACCAACAGTCTAAGTCTACAAAAAGAAAAAAAACAAATTAATCAAGTAAAAATAAAGTAAAAAAACAAGAATAAAATAAAAATGACTAGAGTAATAAAATTGAGGTGTTCCTAATATTATTGTCCCTAGTAATGACATCAAAAACTTGATTGATATAGTTTTATATCATAATAAAACTCTTAATACTTCAAGTATACAAATCGTATCTTGTAGTATCAAGGGTATCATTCCTACAAGGACTATTAAACACCTAAACAACTTAAATACAAATTTGTCTAAGGTACTAAGAATTTATTTGAATTAAAACAAATAATAAAACAAATAAGTAAATAATAAAATAATTGAGCTATCAATGAAATTGAGATTGATCAAAGTTGAAGACTTAGGAACTATTATATCCTTATTTTGCTTCCCTTAATCTCGTTGATTCATTTTATGTTTGATCGTAGATTTCTTAAGGTTTTGATTACTCTTCGTCATGATCTAATCAAGTAACCCTAATTGAATTTAATATTTATAGAGTTGTAATCTCTTGATTCAAAAACTATTCCTAGCTCATTCAATTAGATCTGAAGCAATCTATTGGATAATTAATTTCATAATTAAGGTTTATCTTCAAATATTTATTAATTTGATAATTGTAGGTCTATTAAGTTTTTCTAAAACGAAAAAACTCGTAGTCGCTATCCTTTGGATGTATATTAGGTAAACCTCCAGATTGATGCAATAGCCTGCAAATCATGCCAACCGGGTACTCCGCATTAGGTAAGCCCTGTACAATAGGCTCGATCAAGAGAGTGTAGGTAGGGGGATTTAAACACAGGACCTTTTGGCCCCATGCCTCCCCATTCCACCAACTCGACCACCCCCTAAGGGGCAGGTCTATTAAGTAACCAACTCTTAGTTTTCGCTTTAACACTATAACACTAATGACTTGATTCACTCTCTAGGTTTGTTACCAAGTATATTCACCGCAATTACCACAAACATTCATTGATATATTGAATTAAAAAAATAAGGTTCACTGAATAATTCCTAAATATGAATTTAGAAGTCCATAATCATGTTAAACACCATAGAAATCCAATTATACATTCAATACTATGAAGGAAATGAAGGAAAAAGAATGACATTTATTGAAGTCTTGATCTAGATGTTTGAATTTCCCTAAATCTCTCTTTTGATCCTTCTTCTTTGATCTACTTTGATGTGGTGGCTGCGGTTTTTTTTTAGGTGTTTTTCATGTTCTTTTATAGTGCTTAAGGGTTTTAGGGTTGTTTCTAGGTTACACCCACTTTGTTTGATTCCAAAAATAGCCTTAAAACCTCAAAACTCGAAAACTAATGCTTCGAAACACATGCATGATTGTGCCTTCCTACATGCATCGACTCTATCCTTCATTCTTTAATTTCCTATTTCCATAAACTCACAAACACATCAAAAATCTCTTGAAACATAAAATTAAGATCAAATTCTTGCTCTAAACCATTCAAACACTTATAATACATACAAACGCTAACAATAATTGTTGGAAAATGTGACGGGCCCGATATAAGGAGGAGTGCATGAGAGAGAGAGAGCATTGGGCTTCATGTTAAGAGGCCCACCACCAAAATGACCTAAGGCATTTTGGTTTGGCTCCATTTTAACTTATAAATGCTTCTCTTCTTCCTTTCATATCCAATGTGGGATTTCTTCCCATTCCAACTTCCAACACTCCCCCTCAAGTCCAATTGGCCTTGGCCCAGTTGTGACTTGCCTTCAAAAAATTTTTTCTTCTTCTTGTGTTTCTTAGGCTTTTTTGACCTTTTTGTGCTTTGGTTTGTGTTCACTTAGAGTTTCAGAGGCCACAGATCTATGTCTGAGCTTGTACTCTTGTTGAACCTCAGGGGCCACAAGTCTATGATGCCTAGGTCTTCCTCACTGAGCCTTCTTCGTTGGACTTCAGGTATTGGGCCGTAGGTCTTATCTTTTTCTTGAAGCCTTCGGTCTTCCTCATTGAGCCTTCTTCGTTGGACTTCAAGTATTAGGCCACAGGACTTGTCTGGCCTATGATGCTTGGGTCTTCCTCACTGAGCTTTCTTTGTTGGGCTTCAGGTATTGGGTCACAAGACTTGTTTGAATTTATGAAGCCCAATACGCCAGGATTTTTAGGATCTTCATGGGCCGAAACAAAGCCGTTGGGCTCTGATACCATGTTGGAAAATGTGATGGGCCCGATATAAGGAGGAGTGCATGAGAGAGAGAGAGAGCATTAGGCTTCATGTTAGGAGGCCTTTGGCTACATTTTAACTTATAAATGCTTCTCTTCTTCCTTTCATATCCAATGTGGGATTTCTTCCCATTCCAACTTCCAAAAATAATACAAATTTAAGCTTATATATATGATAATCATCTAAGAAACACTTAAAAACACATATAAACACCTAAAAAAACACCATGATTTATACCTATCGCACCATTTGAATGATACTTGGCTTAATTTCAAAATTGTTAACAGTCGGTCTAATAATAATGGACACTACTCCTATGGAGTCTAGTCTAGCGTAATCAAAATCATTCTTGGTTGGTCTATCATGGTTCATGATTCCTCAGTATCAATATGATCTCCTAAGTCCTCTATTTTTCGATCTAACTCGAATTCTTTAAGTTGTTTTCTATGAAGATTTCTACAAGTTGTTCTTTTAATTTCTGGATCTTTGTCTAATAAGCTCGTTGGATTACTTTGGGACATAAACTGACTAAAGAGTCAAAATTTGTGAGAGACAAGACAATCAAAGAGTCAATAAAACAAACAAATAAATTAGAAACAAACATAAAATAAAAATGGATAGATTAATAAAAGCTAGACTTTCCTAATATTTCCATCCCCAATAATGACACCAAAAACTTGATTGATAATTTTTATGCTTAAAAACAATTTAAGTTTTCGTAAGTGCATGGTGTAGTTGTAGCTAACATTGGAAAGTATAGGTTGATCCCTTGAGGATTGTAAGTGCTAATATTAATCTTTCTTCCATTATCTAACCATCGAATTAAGTTGTGGATTTAATTAAAAATTAAACCAAACAAGCTAAACTAAATTTGACACAATAACAAACTCAAAAAAGGAAAATACTATGAAAAGTCAATATCAAATAAGTAATACCTAGGAGATGAATGCCTTTAATAATTCTTAAATACTAACCATTTATCATGGAATTAAAATATTGATTAATGGACCATAGAAATTTCTATCTTATGTTAATATCTTTCTTAAGACTATTTATGTTAATATCTTTCTCTAGATTATTAACAACTAACCCTCTGTTGATTAACTGAAATCTCTTTTTAATTAAAACCCCTAAGATTGCATTATTGATTCATAAATTTTACTATTAGGCTTAACCTTAATCTAAAGGATTTATGTCGACCTATCTAGAGGTTTGTATGTAATTCCATCCAATTATGGTAGATCTATTCACACAAAAGGATTTCTCAATATCAATCATATGAAATCAAATAATTGATTAATATTTTGAATATATTAGTTCAGGAATATGACGTATAATTTAATCACGATAAATCAATAAATAAAACTACATTGAATAAAATAATAGTTCATATTATCACTAGAACTTAGGGTTCATAAAACCTATGCACTAAACAATTTAGTTCCTACTCATAGAAAATAAAACTGATATCAAATATTCAAAAGAACAAATAGAAATAAAAGAAATCATATTCTAAATCTCTCTTTTATCTCTATTGAATCTTTCTGCAATTTGGTTTGAATGAAGCTCTCTATCGGATATTGTGACGTAATCTTCGTTTTTTCTCGTCCTTTATTCAAAATTGTCACTTCTTTGTGTTCCTTACGGCTCCAAAATGCTTCTAAACTTGCCTCCTTATAAACTGCCTTTGATAATATCCTTTTATAGTAAAAACTAGGATTTTTGTGATATAAACGATCATATAGGTGAATATGTTTATCTAAAAATATTTGAATTTCCGATCTTGAATGAGCAACATACATGCCCAGAAACAATGCTTTTGAATTTCTACACATTTATAGTGACTTACGTAGTTAATGTACGTAGTTAATGTACATGGTCGTGTATTAATGTACATGGTTGTGTATCTCTAAGTTGTTTCAAATCTTTGTTTTATGCTACAATTTGATCGAAATTCTTTTCCTTTTGGTCCATGAAGGCAATTATCACTTGCAAACACACTTGAAGTGAATTAAGTACCAAAAATACTATAGAACTCTTAAATAACAAGCAAAACACATTAAATATGAGTATATAAATATAGTTAAAAAACCATTTAGTAGAATGCAAATTGGTATCAGAAATAACATTAGGATCTAACTTAGATATTATGCAAAATATTAGGAGATAATTTTTACCTTTCACCCATTTGTAACTTTTTAATCCTTTATTCACCTAACCTATCCAAACCTTTATGCTAGCCTAACTCCTACATATTTCAACTTTTAAAAACATTACGGAATATGGATTTGCAAATTTCCAAAATTTTCAATAGCATCAAAATACTCAATTTTGATTTTAAAAATTGAGTAATTAACTCATTTTTAAGTTTTTTAAATATCTAAAAATCAAAAGAATTTAAAAATCAAGATATTTTTCTTTAAATTTAAGATATTAATTGCTATTAATAAAATAAAATATCACATGCATTGAGATTGAACATAATATGTTTATATATAGAGAGTCTCCAATTTAAGGGTACAAGAATGATTATTCTAATTTTTACAAATAAAAAATTCTTAAATCTTTCTTAATCTTGATCCAATTCTTAAATCTTTCTTAATCTTTGATCTAATTAGCTTAATACTTATTATGTTAATTTTGAAATTCATGAGTTTTCTTTATCCTTTCCTTTTGTTTTAAAAGATCACTTGATGTTTCATTTTTACTCTATAGCATATCTTTTTGCTCCATGAATGTATATATCTAAATAATTTGAGTTTTCTTTTCTAATCATTAAAAATGTAATATTAATAACAAACATATATTTTTATCATCCAAATTTAAGTTCAAATCTTTCTTAATTCAACACAAAACAAACTAATAATGATGTTGTACTTACAAAGTTTTGAATTGGTTTTGCTCCCCATTCATTTTATTATATGCCATGAGAAAGAAACAAAAGAAAGAAAAAAAGCTATATTCCTTATAATGGAGAATAGAAAAACACTCATGCAACTTCAGAAAGGAATATCCCTAATTAAATTATACTCTTTGTTAGCAACACTCAGTCGCTTCACCAGATGGGACCGCATTCTCTTTAAACATCCTCTTGCTCTTTGAATGGCTCTTGATTCTCATCATTTGATTTGCTTGCCTCCCAACCTTCTTTCCTCCTCTACTTTTGCCCAACTTTTTCATTCGAGACTTTTAGATCCTTTGAGCTGGGGTTTTTTGTTTTATCCCTTCCTATCTTCTCATTTTCCACCAACCCCTTTATTTTCTGCCCATTAAGCCCTCAAACCACTATGCCGCACTCAACTTCAATTAATTAATGGAGTTGGAGTTTCCCCTCTTATTCTCATCTTCCATCTCATCTCCCTCTCCCATTTCATCTCAACTAGATCTAAAAAACCCTAATATGATAATTGATACTCACTCTCTTTCCTTTTCAACAAACAAACCTTCTCAAACCTACTTAACACGCGCTCTTCATCCAACAAACCAGCCTTTCCCATCCATATGCCACACCCACTCAACCCAAGCAGCAAATCAAAACATTTCTCTTGCTGAAAACAAGAAAACCTAGAAACAGGTGGTGGGGGACACCTTGAAATCTTCTATGTTCTATAGCACCCCACACCCCCCCAATCCCTCGGCGTTGAACTTGAAGGAAGCTAATGGTGGCTCCCAGCATCGACATTCTTAAGGAAGGTGTAAAAACTTAGGATGGGCAATTATTGATTTATTCATGAAAAAACGTCCTGATTTTCCTATGATTCAAGCATGGACTCAAAGAAATTGGAAAGGTAGAGGCATACAATAAGTGACGTTAACTAAGAATGAAAAAATTATCTTTACCTTCAATTCAAAATCTGAGGCTGAAATGGTGTAGAAGAAGGCCCCTAGCATATCTCATAGCTCCCATTATTCCTCTAGACATGGAAACCTAGTATGGAATTAGAAAAAATCAAATTAAAAAACATTCCTTTATGGGTGAACATACATAATATTCCTTTAGAGTATTGGACTACAAAAGGATTGAGCATGCTAACATGCTACTTGGGGAAGCCATATAGATGAAAATACAGCAATAAGGAAACATGTTGGCTATGCTAGATTATATGTGAGTATGGACATCTCTAAAGACATTAAATAGAGTATTCCTATACTGATGTTAGTAGATGGAGACTCTTTTAAAGAAAACAAGGTAATGGTTAGTTATCAATGGAAACTATCCTTACAAACACATGGTAAAAATGGCAACTAACGGGTAAAGTACTTGTGAGGGGAGACAATTGGGATTTGTTGGGGCTTGATACAACCTCCAATGAAGGAACCAATAAGTTGATCGTAGCTGCACTTATGAAAGATAATTCGGAGGATCAAGGCCTCTAGATAAAGTGGATAGAATCCCAACCGAGGCCAACATGAGGGAATAGTATGAACCCATAATTCGCATACATCCATTGGAAGACCACTAGCATATGCGGATGGAAGTAGAAAATTTGGCCATGAACCAGATGATTGAACTAGATTTGAAGAAGAGGCCTTATCATGAAGGAAAAGAGGACGGATCGACTGAAGTTTTACGGCATAATACAACCCAAAAACTAGGAGAAATACTACAACAGTTGGTAGACAAACAGAAAGAGGAAATTCAAGAGAAAAATTTTTAAAAAGTGATGTCGAAGAAAAGTAATCGAGCAATAGGAAAGGCTCCAAAGATAAAAGCATTACTACATGACTATTGTAGTATGAAATGTAATAGGAATAAATAACCCTTCGAAGCTCAACGCTTTAAAGGATTTTGTTCAGTATGAGAAGCCTAGGTTATTATGCTTATTGGAAACAAACATCAAAGTAGGGAATTTGAAAAAATTAAGTTGTTTTGATGGTAATTGGAAGATTTTGACCAATCATCAATACCATTGTTATCGTAGAATCATTATTATATACGATGAGGAAAAAATAAAAGTGGAACAATTGAAAGCTAGTGAGAAGTTCATTCACACAAAATTGATATTCAAAATGGAGAATTCAACAGTCTCGGCTACCTTTTATGGTTTTAATACTTCTTTCTAGAGACTTGATTTGGGGAATTCACTAAGAAGACTAAAAGGGTCAGGTAGAGGATCATGGATTACTAGTGGTGATTTTAATTCCACTATTTATCGATCTAAAGCTTAAGGGAATTGTAATATGTTCAACTATAATTCGGATCTATTTGATTGTATCAAGGAAGTGGAACTTTCTGATTTAAAATTCGAAGGTCATCAATTCATATGAAGCAACAAACAAAGCTTTAGGTGGTTTATTCAGAAAAAGTTAGATAGGGCCTTGGTAAATGTTGACTAGTTAACAACCTTTCCAGAAAGCAAAGCTATATTTTTGTATCCATGCTTCTCATATCCTACCCCTATCTAAGTGGATAACATTTTTAAAAAGGTTAGTATTAAATACCCCTTCAGATTGAATAACTTTTTTACTAATGTCAAGGGCATTCAATAAGTTATTTCCAAGGGTTTAGAGTTTGAGGTTTATGGCACAAAATAGTTTATTTTTATGCAAAAACTCAGGGCGATTAAGTAGGAATTGAAGAGGTTGAATGCAAGTAGAGGACAAAACACAAAAAAAGGATAGAAGATGCGAGAATGAGACTATCATTCACCTAGAAATTGCTAGCAAATAACCTGATTGATGAGAAGCTTGCCATTGAGGAGAAGGAAGCACTTAAACACTACATACAAGCAGTGGAAAACCATTGTTCATTGTTAAAACAAAGATTTAGAATTAACTAGATTAAAGAGGGAGACTGATGCACTAAATTCTTTTTCAATACAATATCAACAAGAAAGAATATCAACAGGATCACTTCTATTAAAGTAGAGTCAGGGAAGTTCCTATACGAACAAGCTAGGATTGCTAAGGATGCTATGGTGTACTATCAAAAGCTTCTAGAAACTAAAGGTTACTAGAACTAATAGAGAAGAGCTAATGACTTTTGTTTATGTTAAGATTCCTTAAGATACCGCTCACATCCTAACCAGACAAGTTACTGCTCAAGAGATAGAGGAAGTTGTTTTTAAAATGAATGGATCAAAGGCTCCAGGACCAGACCCGTTAAATGGGTTTTTCCACAAAAAGGGGATAAAATAGGGAAATTTACCAAATAAGGAGTGCAAGAGTTTTTCAACAATGACATTTTACTTAAAGAGATTAATAAGACCTCTTTGTGTTTGATTCCAAAAATTCGTAACCCTACAAATTGGATTGATTTTAAACATATTTCCTGTACCAACTTTCATTATAAGATCATTGCTAAAGTCCTAGTCAATAGGCTAAAATCTATTTTGCATTTCATCATTAGTAAAAATCAAGGAGCTTTCTTGAGTAAAAGGGATATTGATGATAATATTCTAATTATGCAGGAGCTTTTGAAAGGGTACACAAGAAAAAATTCTCCACAAAATTGCACCATTAAAGCGGATCTCCAAAAAGCCTATGACAGTGTCAATTGGAGATTTTTATTGCAGACTATAGAAGTTATGAATTTTCCCAGGTGTTTATTAATGGATTCAAGAGTGCATCACTACAACCTCTTTCGGAATTCTTATTAATGGGAGTCCTACAGAGACGTTCAAGGAAAAAAAAGGAATTAGACAAGGGGATCCTCTTTCCCCTTACCATTTCTCATTTACATGGAAGTACTTATTCTAATGCTGAAGTATAAAACCTCTCATCCCCTCAGTTTAAGTACCACTCTAAATGTAAGAAGCTTTCACTAACAAATTTTTGTTTTGCAGATGATCTCATCTTGCTAAGCAAGGCTGATATTCACTCAGTTTCTTTACTGATGGATACCTTACAAAGATTTAAGGAGATTTTGGGTTTGAGTATAAATTTTCAGAAAAAGTTTCTTTATCTTGTCAAAAAATGCAACACAACTTACTCATAATTTGTCCCTTGTTACTGGAAATCAAGACCCCCCTTGTCCTTTACCTAGGAATTCCTATCCCAAAAATTCGTAACCCTACAAATTGGATTGATTTTAAACATATTTCCTGTACCAACTTTCATTATAAGATCATTGCTAAAGTCCTAGTCAATAGGCTAAAATCTATTTTGCATTTCATCATTAGTAAAAATCAAGGAGCTTTCTTGAGTAAAAGGGATATTGATGATAATATTCTAATTATGCAGGAGCTTTTGAAAGGGTACACAAGAAAAAATTCTCCACAAAATTGCACCATTAAAGCGGATCTCCAAAAAGCCTATGACAGTGTCAATTGGAGATTTTTATTGCAGACTATAGAAGTTATGAATTTTCCCAGGTGTTTATTAATGGATTCAAGAGTGCATCACTACAACCTCTTTCGGAATTCTTATTAATGGGAGTCCTACAGAGACGTTCAAGGAAAAAAAAGGAATTAGACAAGGGGATCCTCTTTCCCCTTACCATTTCTCATTTACATGGAAGTACTTATTCTAATGCTGAAGTATAAAACCTCTCATCCCCTCAGTTTAAGTACCACTCTAAATGTAAGAAGCTTTCACTAACAAATTTTTGTTTTGCAGATGATCTCATCTTGCTAAGCAAGGCTGATATTCACTCAGTTTCTTTACTGATGGATACCTTACAAAGATTTAAGGAGATTTTGGGTTTGAGTATAAATTTTCAGAAAAAGTTTCTTTATCTTGTCAAAAAATGCAACACAACTTACTCATAATTTGTCCGCTGTTACTGGAATGGCAAATAAGTTGGTCTAGAACAAAATCCTCAAACATAATGCTAGTTTTTTGCTCTGGCTATCTATGCTGAATAAACTCAGCATAATGACTAGATTAAAGTTCCTAAATGTTTCTAAGCAATGTGTCTTATGTAATCTAGAGGAAGAGGATAAAAACAATTTATTTTTCAGTTGTGAATTTGATAAAAAGGTTTGGTAGAGCATATCTTTCTTATGCTCACCACGCCACAGTCAAAACAGACTTAGTAACATCTTACAAAATATATTGTAGATAAATCATTCCAAATATGATAAAGAAGTCTACATGGTTGCAATTGCAACATGTACCCAAGAGATTTGGAAGGAGAGAAATAATAGAAGATTTGCAGGCAAAGTCAGAAGCTTAACATCTCTTACTGAACTCGCAATTGCAAGCATAAGAGAGCAGGTAATTGTTACACAAATGGAGAAGAAATGTAGTAGGAGGTTGGTGGCCTCCTTGTGACTTTAATCAATCTCCAAAAATTCCAAAAATAGGGAGCATAGCCCTAATTTGGGTTCACTGTTCTAGGGTACCAAAAAATAATCAGAGGAACACTAATAATAGACTACTCCTAAACCTCTAACAAGCATCATAGTTATAGAATTCTACATACTTGAAAGTCACTTAGGGGTAGTCTCAAAATTTTTATACAAGAGAAAGTACCCAGGGGGATGCATGTTAACTGAGTTTCATCTATAGATCTCCAACTTCCATCTAGTTATTAGATTTTTTATCAGGATTGTACAGAAGTTTCAAGATATTTCAAATTAGGTTTAGTACTCACCTTATGGTATCAACCTGGTCACAACACTTTGATCACGAACTACCGCGAGAAAGAAGATGAAGATGCCACCTCTAGACAGAAAACTACATCTGTCTATTCCTCCAGTGTGAGGTTGATGAAATCCCTCAATGTTTTCTAACAAAATAGACCAAATGATGATCAAGAAAAGCAAAAGAAATATGTCTTTAAGCTACAAAACCTTACCTTGGACGCATTCTTCAGCATGGTGAGAGAGAAGACACCCCGATTGCTCAACCCTAATTTGAAAGATTCAAGAGCCCCTTTTGTGATGGGTTGGTTCTTTATCTTCAAAAGGAAAACACGAGCATTAAAAGGTTGGATGTTGTTGCTTCTACATTGTCGTCTTAGAGGGTCGTTTGGTTTGACATCTATTTTTTTGTTATAATTTTTATTTTCTGTTTTCTGTTTTTAGTTTTTCTTTTTTTAAAGAAATAAATACTCATTTAGTTAAAATTTGTAATATAAAAATTGAAATAAAAAATTTGTTGGGTTTAAATTTGTAATAAAAGTTAAAAGGCAAAACATCATCAAAATAATGATATACGGAAAAAAATTCCACTCCACCCACTGCTTGTCAAATTTACTGTATATGAAAAAACTTTTCTTTTATGGGAATTGCAAACTTCTGGAGTTCTTAATGCATAGTGGAGTGGTGTGAATGGTCAAGCCTATATGTATTGATTTTGGTAGTTGTGTTTTTGGAAAATCAATTGTTTGTGATTTGTTTATTACGTTTGAAGACATGTGAACTAACAGCCCAAAATCTGGAAATAAGATGGGTATTAGTTGATTGGAAGTTTGTTTTACGATGGCATCTGCTGGATGTTCTGGTGTTGCTTGAAACTTTCTGGCAGTGTTTTTTTATTTTGGTTTCTGTATCTGCGCCTGCTGCCCACGTTTGTTTGAAAATCACCAGCTATTTGTACCGCTACTTGTGAAATATTGAATGGTGAAGCTTGGAGAGGGTTTAACCCATGCGTGGAAGCAGACGGCAGGAACAGGCGGCGATGCACACCGACAGTGACGTGAGATCATGACAGCACCAACGAGGCATCGGTGGCACGGCAAAAGCAAAAGCAGGAGAATACTATGTGATTCAGGGAATAATGAAAAACCCAAGAAATGAAGCAATAGCAGTAGACCATACCCAGGTAGGTTTATAGAAAAAGATTCATCTTTTGCCTCCGTTCTTAACCTTTTATCAAAGATGAAGGAGCAAGCATAGAGTAGTGAAGGCAGAGCAAGGCTGAAAAAACCACAAAAGACATTGAAATCGGGACTTTGTGGCTTTTAGGAGAAAAAAAATCCTCATTTCAAATCTTACAAAAACGTCTTTTTTACGTTTTTATAAAACTGTCGCAGTTTTTTTATTTTTAGAAATAAAAAAGGCAACATTACTTATCCAAACGTGTTTTAATGACTTATTTATTTATTTTTGAAAACCACAACAAAAATGACAAAATAAAATAGAACCAAACAGAAATTGTCATTTGGCTATTCCTAGCTTGTTAATATTGTCATTTTTTTTATTTTCTCTTGAAAGAAACTTATGGAACTTTTTTTATTTTTATTCATTTCCTCAATAAATTTTAATTTTTCAAAAAAAACTTCGGAAAGGGGATAGAATAAAAGAATCTTATTAAACGTAATTGAGAAGTTGGATCGTTTTCATTTATGAATTGAGAAAAGACTATGGAGATATTTTCTGTTCACTTAGAGTCCATTTATATTAGTTCACTTGCGGTTTGCTTCCTAAAATTCTTTAGGTTGAACTAAAAATTGGTGATTCAAAAAAAAAACAAAAATTTATATTTTTTGTTATCTTTTTTTTAATATGGTTAAGTCCTACAAAGGTTTTCCTTAAAGTACGAACTTGTTCTATAAGATGCGCAAACCCCTTTGCACAGCAATATCACTTAGCTCCGTTAAAACAAGATTCAGCCTTTTCCCGTGATTGTTGACCAACCTATTTATTCTCGAACGCCTCACGACCCTCACAGTGTTTCACTCTCACACCCTTGCAAAAAAACTACGAAAGAACTAAATATTCATGGCAACAATAAGAACACGAGAAAGAGATACGACAAATGTCAACCTTTATTACTTCCCTTAAAGTATACAAAAGAATGCTCTCTCACATCTCTAAGTATCTCCCACACTTACTTCCTATTAAGAGCAAGGCTTAAATGAGCTATTTATAAGCATCTCTAAATGAATAAGTGAGAATCTTAATAGAACTCTACTAGTTAACATCACAATCTTATCATATCTTATTCTTATCATATTACATCATACTAACCAATATAATGACATCCTCATCTAATTAGGACTCTACCTAATAGGATTAAGCTACATTACAATAAAAAGATAAAAGATTACTTCTACTAGGAATGATTTATCCATATCTAGGAAGATCTCCTCTATATTCAGATGATCCTTCTATATGATCTTTATCTCTTAGGGTTGATGTTCATCCACTGTGATCTTATCAATCATATCATCCAAGATCTCCTCATCTCTATCCGTTGATGATGTGTCATCTAAACCAATAGCACACTAGTCCAATCTAATGCTTACCCATGCCAACTCCATTAGTCATAGTTCGTCCATTTGAGCACACACTAAGTCTTTAGTCCTTTAAGAACCTAGCCTTAACCAAGTCAGCTGATACAAGGTCCGAAATTCTCCCAAAACTTGCACCATGCTTGATCTACTTGCTAAGTAATCTTGGAGCTCTCGCATATTCCCATCATGCGTATGATCTAGCTAACCTTCCACCTGATGTCCGTCTCAAGTCTTCTTTTAGTCTCACTTCCGGACCTTGCATCTCGTTGAAGATTTCCGCCAATGCACACCAATACATGTTAACACTTGACATTGCCTCTTTTTCTCCTTGCTTCCTGAAAAGTCTTTGTCTTGTTCCGTTATTCTGCATATCGATCATTGGTCAAAGCACGTCAATAACCGCACGATTTTGCTGATATGACTTAGGGGTCTACCAGTAAGCTTGTTGTGTTTAGCCCCTTGTGTGGGTGGATTGTCTGGGCCGTATCTCTTCATTCAGACCAGGGGTCCCGAAACTGTTTACGGTAACAAGGTCACCTTGCAAAACAAGGCTGGTTCCAATTTCAAGCGTCAGGACATTTTGGCAAAATCTGTCATAAATCCGGGTGTTCAACTTCTGTGATATCATTTGATTTATTACTTTTTAGGTTGTGAATTTCGATAATCTTTTTTCGTTTTCAATAATTGACGAGAAAAATGAATTGAGAATCCTTATGAATGTACCAGTTTCGGGAATTGGGAAATTCATTTCCTTGTTAATTTGGGGATGACCTCAAAAAAAAGGGCGCAAGCCACTATCATATGATTCATATCGTATAGTTCAGTTAGAATTCGGAAGCTTTCTATGAATAATCTAATTAGGCTTCAACTCATTGTTTAGTTCTGCATAACACTTCCTTACCAAATATTTAGAACTGTTGGATTAGAATGACCGAGTTTTGTTGAATTCAAAATACTAGTTGTTGCAGAAACAAGAGGCTAATTGGGGTGTTACATGTTTCCAGCAGTTTTTGTCTAAAAATCTGAAGCAGTCGCATCCATGGAGATTCCTCTTACATACCATGAGATGACAGCTCAAGCAAGACAAAACTCATCTCTTTGCTGAAAATGAATTCATTGAAGTTTGTATTTCTTCTAAAGTCCGACCCTTCGTCTCCGGTACAAGTTTAACCACAAATAGAACGGTTAGGCCACAAATACTTGAGAAAATGAAGAACGTTCCTGCAACCAAAGCAAATTCCAATGTTGGTAAAAGCTTTTACATATCATTCAGCCATACCAATCCCAGATGTAAGTTCGAAAGTCTTACCTGCTGAACTCCAATTCGTTAGGAAGTTGAAAGCATAGGAAATAATCCAAGAACCTAACCAACTAACAAGTGTCACCAGGCTTCCAGCTGAACCTTTCATGTTAATGGGAAACACCTGAAATTAAAACATGTTTACAGAAAAATATTACAAACCAAAGTCCAGAAGCAAAGTGAAGATGGCAAGATTAATCAAACATGAGATCAACTCACCTCAGACATTATTACCCAAGGAATTCCTCCCATTCCTATTGAAAATGATCCTGTATATAGCTGATGGCAGGGTTGGTAGATATTAGACCATCTCGTTAGAACAATGAAAAAGAGCTTATCCAAAAGTTTGGCAGATAAAAATTTTCCTAACACAAAGTTGTATCATGCATTGAAAAGCTAAAACTTCACACAATATATTTCATCGTTACTCCAATGGTACCCTGATTTAGGAATTCAACCTGGTCAGAGTGAAATGCATACTCGATAGAGGAGGTACAAAATAAATGACTAACCATAGCCTCTTACTTCTACGAAACCAAGGATGTGATCAACTGTTGTGATGTAATTTTATATGAATTAATTTCCTAAGAAGATTGAAGATAAGAGTTTGGCATCAGAATTAGTAGAGAGGTTCTGAACAATGAGTCAGATACGAAACCGTACACCAAAGTAAAATCAACCTTATTGCAGTATGCTACATTTATAAAAGAGAAACAAATGCTTGTCTGTCATTACCAGGACACCAGTAAGTGCGAAAAAAGGAGAGAACCCCTTCCCTACATGAAGGTCCTGTAAACAGGAAGCTTTCCACTTTAGAAAATCTACATAAAGAGAGCAAAAAAATAGACAATCCATAGAGAAAGAACCTGAAACAAGAATGACAAAGCTGCAAGAAAGCAACCCAGGCATGTTCCAGCCGCAGAGACCTACAAAAATCAGTAGACTTCAGCATAGGTCACAATGTTAGATTACCAACTTGGAACAATAAGGATGTTAACCATCAAAAGCGGTCTTCTCCCAGAGATATCCATCAATATCACTCCCACTGCTGTCATTGGGACCTGAAGAAAACAGTTTTCATGACCACTACTCGTAACACAATAAGGAAACATTGGTTTGAGACCAGATATAAGCAATGACCTGGACAACAACCATTGCAATAGTCCCAACACTACCAGAGAACCCTGAAAAAAAAATAGTTACACATAAATAAAACCTTTTGGATGATTGATTGCATATCTGTTTATACCTGCTGATTCAAATATTGAAGTTGCATAGAATACAATGCCATTGACCCCTCCAAATTGTTGCAATGCCATCAGACCAACTCCAACCTTCAGAAAGTTCAATTGTTTATAAAATTTATTTCCATTGATCATGTCAAGGAAAATGTCATATCCTAACCCCCCCTCCAAAAAAAAAAGAAAAAAAAGAACTCACAATAAGGGAATGAGCATATTTCCACTGGAACAATTCCAATATGCTACCTTCAGATAGTCGTTGAAGAGTTTCCGTGTAATCCTGTCAACAAGCAAAGATATTATGATGCCTTCATCAAAAATGACCTTGAAATATGGAAGAGAGAAAAGGAAACTAAAAAAGACAATATTAAACTTTTTTTTTTACATCACAACTAAAACCTCACTCTGATTTCAGATGCTTCTTCAGAAATATCAGCATTTGCCCCTCTAAGGCGCTGTAGTGCAGCTTCACATTCCTTCCCTCGTCCAATATTTGCCTACAAAGGTTATTTTGCATGGAACCTTAGTATACAGACACGGGAATCCCAATAAAATTCTAGAAATACTTACCAACCATCTAGGAGATGCTGGAATGAAGGATAGGCCCAGTAGCTGAAGAAGACACGGAATTATTCCTGAAGCAAAATAACTCGAGTGTCAGTACCTTCAGGCTAGATTAAAACACCACACAGAAAATGGAGAAAGGCATTACCAATGAGAGCCAAAGTACGCCAGGAAACAAAAGCTCCAATTAGATATGTCACTGACACACCACAACATATCATCAACTGCAGAATGAATTAGTTCTTAGTGCAAACTTCAGCAAAACAGTTTATAATCAATAGCACAAAAAGTTTAGTTCTTTGACATTACTTGATGAACTGCTGTAAATCCTCCTCTAAGATTTTTGGGTGTAATTTCAGCTATGTATACAGGTACCTTTTGTCACAGTGAAGATAAATATTTTATTCTATACGAACAAGTGAGTTATCCAATAAAACTTGTAACAGTCTCATAGGATTACCACATAGGAAAGAAGACCCATGCCATATCCCACCAATAGTCTTCCAATGTCAAGCAACCAAGCAACCTTTCGAAACAAAATTAAAATTAAATGCATTTGCGGTTCCACTTGCCAATCATACAGAGCAAGCACAAACTTATGAAACTATGGAATGGAAGAGGAAAAAGTGAAAGAGCACCTTCGAGACTGATATTGCAAGCCAGCCTGCAATGCAGAATAGTTCTGATAAACCCATTGTCTGCTTCAATACAACCAAAACAGAGAAGATTAACAACTTGGATTTCTTCTCCGATGGAAATTTGCTTAAGCTAGTAAAACAGGGGATTAAGAGACTTACACCTCTTCGACCAATGTAATCTGCAATCCTGCCACTCATAATCGCACCAATCATCGCCCCAATTGTTAATATTGAACCAAAGACCGAATACTGCATTAAGAAGTCAAAATTAACCAACGTAAATTAGTTTCTGGATTAATCTCAAGGATGAGAAGGACGACAAAACCGAAGAGGTAAAGAACAAAAAGAAGACTACGAGTTCAATTTGATCTAGCATTGCAATCTGTTGAAATATAAAGTTCAATAAAATCGTTATGTTGAAGAATAAGCAACAAAGTAAAATGTTGCTGTTCTTTCAAACAAGTCATTCAGGTAGAAAATAAATCAGTAAGTGCGTCCATCTTTACTTTTTGGATACAAGCACCCTTTACTGTCCCCAAGAATTTATGCGTTCAAAGAGGCACAACACGAAAGATACACTGACTTGCATTAACTTTTTGCTTTAATATAGCTTAGCTTACCTCTGCAACAGAAAGGGACAGCTCACTAGTGATTCCAGATTGTGAAGGCGAGGAATATCCCACCTGCAATTGAGCGCCTTTAGTTTCGTCCAACCAACCCATAAACCAGTTAATCATCCACAGAAGGGGTATTCTCAAAGTGCTTATCTACTACTACTGTACCATAGGACTGAAGAAAATTTAGAATCTTGCTGGGTTATGTTTCAGAACAAGCAATCTTTAAAATTTAACTACTTACGGCTGATCCGAAAACATATGAACCGGACACAGCAACCAGGGTGCTTATGACCACCATAGTTGTTGCTGAAGAACCTTCACTCTGCTCAATTCCTCTTCTATCACCCCCATGCAGTTGAGGTCTTTCTTTGACAAGCAAAGGGCCTGATATTCCTCCCTCCTCTATGTTATCCTCAGCCATAACTTTGATTTTTTCGGACAACATGCAGAACCAATAAAAGCAAAAACGAGAGAAAACTAAAGTACCATCAAGTATTTGAAGTTCATAAGTGTTCTAAGAGACACAGGAGTGAAGGAAATGCATAAAGTTTAATACAGTAAACAAGTAGCAGAAGAGATTGGTCCCTTGCCAGGATTAGATTTGGATATTGAAAGTGGGACTTTCATTTATCAGTAAAACTCATTAGATAGAATACATTGGATTTGTATATCTAGATAAGGATTAGTTCATTAAAAGAATACAAACTAGCCAAGTGAAACTGTTCCATTAAGTATTCAAGACAAGAGGTTAAAAGAAATCGAGATTCATCTTGGTCAAATTTTTGGCATTAATTCAGAATTGTTTTTATACTATTAAGATTTTGTTTAATCTTGTATTCTTTATATTTTTTATTCTTTCCTTTTACATGTATTCTACAAATTTTGCATGTATTTACTGCGAAGTACCTTACTCCGGTTCAGCTTCTACTATGCAAGTAACTGACTTCCCCGAACGTGGCTAAGGAATGAGGACCCACACTTGTCGGCTGCTTTGTCTCTTGATCTCGTCCTTTTGTGTTTGTCGTTTTTCTCATAAGTTTGATGCGTACATAAATGATAAACAAAGCCTTTTTTTTTAATAAGACAGAGGTTAATTGTTAGGGAACATATAAAACCAATTGAGTTGGCCTCATACAACAGCTTAAGCTGTTGTGAGAAAATGGTCGCTTAACATGGTATCAGAGCCTCTGTGACCAAGTAGTCATGAGTTCGAATCCTACCACCCAGTAATTAAATTAAGCACAAGGTAAAGTAGGCATGTACAAGTTTCAAGCCCAAAAGGCTTTCACTTGAGTGGGTGTGTTAGAGAATATATAGAATCAATTGAGTTGGTCTTATACAACAACTCCCATTTTACCACAACAGCTTAAGCTGTTGTCGCTTAACATTAATATGGCTCTTTTTTTTTTCTTACCAAGGAAGTAAAAACAGAGACTATCTCAATGTTCGGCGATAGAAAGCCCCTTGCAAATCTCGATGGATAAGATCTAAAACAGCACTCGGAGGCTCCTAGAGGATATGGAGGCCTAGGCTTGAGAATACTGCTATCGCGGCCAATCGATCCGCACACTGGTTCCCTTGGAGATAGATATGCAGGAATGTCACCTCCCAGTCGCTGTATATCAATACTCGGGTACCTGCAACCAAAAGATTAGTCTCAGACATGACTAAATTTGAAGAAGATAAAATGTTAATGACCTCTAGAGAATCCACTTTGATTTCGTTGCGTCGATAGCCCTGCTCCCATGCTAATGTAAGGCCCGAGTGAACGCCCCAAAGCTCAGTAGTCAGCGGCAAACTCCCACCGATATTCTGGAAGAACCCACCGCACCACTGACCTCGACTATCCCTAAGTAAGCCCCTTGCAGTGGTAATGTGTAAGCCCTACTTTACTGCACAATCCGTGTTTAATTTGATCCATCCCTCTTTCTGTTTGATCCAACCAACTAAACAACCCCAGGCCAAGCCCTGCTTCGGAAACACTCGGTATTTTTTAATAAATAATGGATAATTAGTATTTACAAAATATATAAATACGAAAAAAAATTCAATTCCAATAATTGAGATAGAGAAAATATAACATCAAGTAAAGAGTATTTTCTATAAAAAGAGAAACTCAATACATAAGAAAAAGTTAGTAGTACCTTTTCACTAAAAATTAAAAGAAAGATAAAAATAAAAGAATACAATTGTTCATAATAATTTAGGAGTTTAATATTTTTTAAAAACTTCTACAACATAGAACATCAATGTTTTAAAATCAGACCGAAGGTTAAACTATATATTAAGACAAAAAATTTAAGGTTTAAAAAGGTTCAACTAATATTAGACAATAATAAAATCGGCTAAAAAATAAATAAAATTAAAGAATTTGAAATATAATTAAAAGAGAATATCCTTATCATCAAAGAATTTAAAGTTTAATTAAAAAAGAATTATTAAATGAAAACTTATTTGTTTGTTTTAGTTTAGAAAAACTTATTAATTTATAAAAATTGATCAATTAATTAATAAACTGATCAGTTTTAACAACAAGAATTATTAAAATAAATTGAACTAAAAGTTAAAAATCAAACCAAAAAGTTGGTCGATTCAAATTTTTTACGGCGGCTAAACTGGTCGAACTAATTAGATTTTTTAATCATTGTGAAATATAATACTTAAGATTTGACCTAATCATCATATTATACGATACTACAAACTGATGTCTTTTTATTATATATTACCATCCTTCTTGCTTCCAAATAATTTGACAGTTTACATTAAAAGACATCCAATTTTATAGTTTAATTGGTTATCAACGAAATTACAATTAGCACTCTACTTTTTATAATGTGATTAGTGTGGGATTTTCCTTATTTATATATCATTTCAAAATAGGTTACATATTTATCGTATAGGTTACACAGATAAAATCGGAAACAATCTCTTGGCTAGTTTAAGATAAAATCAATACTCTTAGGCTATTTCCTAGACAAAAGGCACTCATTCATAACCATCTCTAGCTCAGAAAGTTCTTGAATGCAGACATAGGCACTTCAACATTAAGCCACTGTTTCTCATGGATTAGACACCAGGTATCAACGTACTTGATATTAAGCAAAAACACATTCCTATACAGTTAAACATTCATCACATTCCACTAGAATACTAGAATACTAGAATACTAGAGATTTAAGTCATCTTTCTAATTATGTTAGGAACCAATGTATTTGGACGAGGCAACTAACCTGAAAGTAGAGATGTCAAAGGCCTGATTTTGGTCCGGGTTGATGGCTGGCCTATGGCTTGATTGTCATTTTCAAAACAATGTTATTTTAAAATTTTTCTTTAAAAAAATTAGCGAGTTGAGCCACAGGCCGATCCATCCGAGCGAACATCTCTACTTGAAAGATGGTAGATTATACTGGTGTGTGTATTCTTATTGAAGCTAATATAAAACTACTTTACAAGATACCACTCATAAAATTTGATGAAAGAAAGAACCTTATTGAGGGTAAGGTGCCAATCACTTACATTTAGAAGCCAAGAAATATGTCCAAGAAATATATATAGAAGCCAACAAGGAGAACCTTCCAAATTAGTGATTATTTGGAGCTCATCGAGAAGGATTTGCAACCAAATAATAGGAATCAAGGCAAAGAAAGAGATGTGAATGCCACGAAAGGAAAAACTTAGATAGATACCTTGCAAAAATATATCATATATATTATTTTTAACCTTGTCTCTAAATTCATAAAATCATGAATTTACTTATTTAAATCATACAAATTTAGTTAAGTAGGACCTATCAATTTAAGATTAAACATATCCGGATTAAGGTAGCCTTGAGCTTACTAAACAAGTTAAGCAATAAATAGAATTGTGGTTTTATTCTTAAACAATGGAAGGCAACCAGCACATTCCTAATGTGTAATTAATATTTAATTAAGAGACTTAAAATTTTTGGTCTCGTCAAAATAATATAATCTCATTATATTTATATTTTCAAACATAATCTAATTATGAAAGAAATTATTCAAAAACTTTGCTTAATTCTAATTATTGATTTGATAATAAATTTAATTTAATAATTCAACTCTTGAAAAATTAAACTAAATTTCAAAATATTTATAATAAAAACACCGATTGAAAGTAATTTTCAAAAATTGAAAAAAACTTTTTCAATGTTATTAAGAATATAAACTGATTTAATATTTAATAGAAATTAAAATTTTAAAAACATTAAAATCAAACAAATAAAGGGAGGAAAAGCTGTCTCACACGTGTATGCGCCAGAGGCTACTATGCGGGCGCATGTACTACACTCCTTCCATGCCTGTTCAGACTTCAGATGTGTTCTGGAGAATAGTGAGCGTGTGATTCACACATGTTGATCGTTTTTGGTGAATTATAGACATTCACCAAAAACGTCTGTAGTCCTCATTTCTCCAATGTTCCCATAGTCACCAAACCATCGTGTAACTTTTGCGACTCTCTTAACTCTTTGTCTGTCCAACTGCCGCTTTAGTTTCTCCGCCTCTAACCATCGCTTGTCTTCTCACTGTCGCCCATGTCTGTTGTCACAGACTTGGTCTTTTACTAACAAACTGTGCGGTACTTAGTTATATATCTCGCAACTAAGTCAGCCTCTCAACGCTTCTATGCCTCTAGGCATCTTGCAAATGAAGTCCCTTGGTTATTTATAGCCTTCCACCTCCTCAATGGATGGCTAGGATTTATTTGATCCAATGGTTCACAATGGCCATTTAGAATTCTCTACAACTATCTACATATTTAAGAATAATCTACAATTATCTACAAGATTCTAAAGTCTTCCACCCATCTCTAGCCTTATCTTGAATATGGAAGAATTGTGTGGAATCTTCTAAAGAACTCTAGCTTAGCCTCTCAATCTAGAGTGGGAATTTAGCGGTGCGTGACATTCTCCCCCACTCATTTGGGCAACGCCCTCGTTCCGTCCTTATTGTATGCCTCGATCACATCCTTGTAGTCCCACAATGTGAGCTCATACTCCCAACTTGCCTCACTATTGGGTAGTCTCTTCCATTTGACAAAGTACTCCATGTAGCTTGGATGGGAACCTCTCCTCGGAATAACACGATGTGCCAAAATTTCCTTTATCTCACACTCGTGAGAAGTAGTGATAGCTATGGGTGCTCTCCTCGACTCACCCCTACTTGGGTCGTCCTTATCAGCATGATACGACTTCAATAAGTCCACATGAAAAACTAGATGCATCTCCAATGTGAGGGAAACGTCAATCGATAGGCTAATTTACCAACCCTTTTCTCGATGGGGAAAGGGCCTTCATATCACCTTACTAGCCCCTTGTGTACCTTGGCGAACCATCGGCTTTGATGGGGAAAGAGCTTCACCATTATTAAGTCTCCTTCCTCGAACTCCAAGTGTCTCCTCTTAACATTCGCCCATTTCTCCATTCGCTTGGCAGCCCTTGCTAAGTGTGCTCATGCCAAGTTGGTTTTTTCTTGCCAACCCTTAGCAAACTTGAATGCGGCAGGACTTGGACCCTTGTATCCAATCGCTAAAATGTGAGGAGTCATTGGTTGTTGTCTCGTGGCATCTCAAACAGACTAGCTCCCGTAGACTCACTCTTTTGCAAATTATATGACAATTGGGCAATATCAAGCAACTTTGCCCAATCATGTTAGTTGGCACTCACGTAATGTCTCAAAAATAACTCCAACAATGCATTCACCTTTTCGATTTGGCCATCGGTTTGAGGATGAAAGCTTGTAGAGAAGTTAAGCTCGAACCCCAATAGCTTGAATAGCTCCATCCAAAACCTCCCGATAAAGCAAGTGTCTCGATCACTCACAATAGTCTTCGGTATGCTCCAATACTTCACCACGTGGCGAAAGAATAGGCGTTCTGCATCCTCGGCTGTAAATTTTGTAGACACGGGGATGAACACTCCATACTTGCTTACCACCACCATAATATTGCTACATCCATCGGACTTTGGTAGACATGTGATGAAATCCATTGAGATACTTTCCCAAGGCTTCTCCGGAATAGGCAATGGTTCTAATAAACCCACTTGTTTATGTTAATCTTCCTTGTCTTATTGGCACACAAGACAAGTCTTCACATATAGATCAATATCATCACGCATTTAGAGCCAATAATAAGCACGCTCTATAAGTGCCAATGTGTGATGTACACCAGGATGTCTCGCCCATTTAGGGTCATGGCACTCCTTGATTTATTTCCTCAATCCTTGCCACTTCAGCATGTACACTCGATCTCCTTTGATAGTGAGCACCACATCTTTAAGCCAAAATTAGCGTGTCTTCCCCTGACTTGCCAACTCCATCAAATTCTTGGCTTGTGGGTCATGCTCTAGTCCCTCCTTGACTCTATCCACCAAAGGAAAACTCATACTTGTGATGGCAGCTAGCTCGACCTTTCTACTAAGTGCATCGGCTACCACATTCGCCTTGCTCGGCTTGTATTCCATCACAAAATCGAACTCTACTAAGAAAGCTTGCCACCTAGCTTGCTTTGGCGTCAACTTCCTTTAGTTAAGGAAATAACTTGTCGCAACGTTGTCAATTTTAATCACGAACTTGGACCCCAACAAGTAATGCCTCCAAGTTCGCAAGCAATGTACCATTGCGATCATATCCTTCTCTTGGACGGTATAACAGCGCTCGATATCATTTAGCTTACGACTCACATAAGCTATTAGATGTCCATCCTGCATCAAAACACCACCAAGTGCAAAACCAAAAGCATCAGTACGTACCTCATATGCCTTGGTGTGATCGAGAAGGGCCAACACTGGTTCCTTCATCACCACTTGCTTCAAGGCTTAGAATGCTCCTTGACACTTAGCGTCCCATACCCAAACTCTATTCTTCTTCAATAAATCAGTGAGGGGAGACGAAAGGGAAGAATATCCCTTGATGAACTTACGGTAATAGTTAACAAGACCAAGAAAGGAATGTAGCTCGGGCACCTTCCTTGGTGACTCCCAATCTTGGACGACTTGCACCTTAGACTTGTCCATCCTCAATTTGCCTCCTCCCATAATGTACCCTAAAAAGATTACTTCATGTTGAGCAAAAGAACATTTCTCCTTCTTCACATATAGCTTATTTTCCCTTAAGACTTGAAAAACTTGTTGTAAGTGCATAAGATGTTCTTTCAATGTTTTGCTATACACCACAATATCATCCAAGTACACCACAACAAATTTATCTAAGAAAGGTTGCAAAACTTGATTCATGAGGGTGCAGAATGTGGCAGGTGCATTTGTGAGTCCAAAAGGCATAACTAAAAATTCAAAGGAACCGCACCTCGTCACACATGCTGTCTTTGGCTCATCTCCCTCCGCAATCCTTACTTGATAGTATCCCAATCTCAAATCAAGCTTGGTAAACCATCTTGCTTCCCCAAGTTGATCAAATAAATCAAAAATCAACAGGATGGGATACTTATTCTTCACGATGATCTTATTGAGCACTCTATATTCGATGCACAATCGAAGTAACCCATCGTGTTTATTTTAAAAAAGCAAAGGTGCACCATATGGAGCCTTTGATGGTTGGATATATCCCGCATCGAACAAATCCTTAAGTTGCTTCCTCAATTCCTCAAGCTGGGGAGGCGACATTCGATAAGGTACTATCGAGGGTGGATTTATGCCTTTCACCAACTCGATCTTATGATCCACCTCTTGTTTTGGTGGGAGCCTCTTCGACAACTCCGCAGGCATCACATCCTTGAACTCCTCAAGGAAGTGGGTTATCTCCTTGGGTAGACTTTGCGATAAAACTTGCTCCTTCTCCTTAAGTGCCACCAAGAATGTGAGTTGCGCCTTTTTAACACCTTTGGCAAGTTGTATGGCCGAGAGTTGCTTAGCTTGCAAATTTGGCTCTCGTGACAAAGGCACCATGCACGTATTACCCTCCTCTAATATACACTTAGTATTGGCAAAAGGTATCGGCACAACCTTGACACGATCTATGAACTCCATGCCAAGCACAATTGGATAATCATCCATAGGAATAATTGAAAAGTCCACAAGGCCAGACCACTCACCTAGGCATACTTTAACCCTACGAGCAACTCCAAAGGTTGGCTTTGGCTCAAAATTTACTACCTTGAACCATCCTTGCTCCTTGCTATATTTGAGGCCTAACCTATTAGCTTCCTTGACTTCGAGGAAGTTATGAGTAGCACCGATGTCCACTAGAGCTTTCACGGTTTGGTCACCCATCTTAACTTCCAAAAAAAAAATCCCTTCTTCTTGGACTTGGACACTTCCACTTTGGCTTTGATGGCATTTAAGATTTGCAAAGACCCCCATCTTGGTCTCCAGGTGATGCTGTTGCTCCTCTATTTCTTTGATTAAGGCAGAAAGCTTGCTCTTCTTAGGGCATTCTTTAGCCATGTGCAGTCCCTCGCAAAAGAAACATTTTATTGAAGCTTTGCCCCCTTTATCCACCTTATGGCCGCCCTCCTTGAACTTGTCATACCTGTGGGAGCTCTCCTTGCTTTGATAGTTATCTCCCTCTCTCTTTCCCTTGCCACCCTTGTCTTTGTGAGACTTAGGCTTCTCGGGCTTCTTGAATTGAATGAGAGACTCGATAATGGAAATGGTTGTGGCGCGATATTGGGCACCACGTCTTTGGATCTCTAATTTCACCCAATTTTGTAAACCATCCATACAAGCAAAGAGCGCTTCCTTACCTGGATAGTCGGGGATTTCCAGAAGCACCTCAGAAAATTCCTTCACATAGTCCCGTATACTCTCCTTTTGTGTGAGACGCCGCAGCTTAGCTCTCTCCTCTAACTCAGCATTATCAGGATAAAACTGCCTCTTGAGTTCCTTCTTAAACTCATCACATGTATCGATGGTGCAGGTCCCCCTCTCGATGTCACCATGCCTTCTCCTCCACAATACCATTGTGGTATCCTCGAGGTAGAGAGTGGCAGTGTCAATTTTCTTGGTATCCTCCATAACACCAAGTGCCTTAAAGTATTGCTCCAAGCTCCAAAAGAAGTTATCTACCTCCTTCGCATTCCTTGTCCCTTTATAAGCCTTTGGTTTCAGAACGTCTACCCTCGAAGGATTAGTGACTACCGTAGGTGCGACATTGCTTTCCCCTTGGGCAATAGCCCTCTTACAAAGGACTAGCTCATCCACAACCTTTATAAGTTCTTCCTTAAGGTGAAGAATCTCAGATTGAAGGGTCTCCTCCAAGGCCTTCACTTGGTCTTAACATTAGGAAGCGGCAACGTTCAAGTCACCTTACATCTCCCCTTGGAACTCTTCTCTCTCTTTCTCAAGTTCCTCGATGCGTTGGTCTACCTCCTTGAACTTCTCTTGCCCTTTAGCCATTGCGAGTTCCACCTTTACAAGCCTTCCATTTATGTCTACCAAGACGTCCCTTGACCTTGATCTCTCCCTACTGGTCTTCTTCTCCTCTCTAACGTTGGTAGTTCCACTTATTCCTGACATCTTTACTAAGCAACCATGAGCTCAACCTTTGGCTCTAATACCAACTATCACGAACTTGGTCTTTTACCAACAAACCGCGCGGCACTTAATTGTATATCTTGCAACTAAGTCAGCCTCTCCCATGAATCCTATAAACAAAGTTAGCACACGTTAGTAAAGATGTAAGATAAAACGAGAACTAGAATGAGGAAACTTGGAGAATGCTTATATTGCTTAAGAAAGCTTTATAAGGCAAATGCTAAGAACTCTCTCTATGCTCTCAAAGCTTCTATACCTCTAGGCATCTTACAAATGAAGTCCCTAGTATTTATAGCCTTCTACCTCCTCAATGGATGGCTAGGATCTATTTGATTCAATGGCTCATAATGGCCATCTAGAATTCGTTACAATTATCTACATATTTAAGAATAATCTACAATTATCTACAAGGTTTTGATTTCTTCCACCCATCTCTAACCTTATCTTAAATATGGAAGAATTGTGTAAAATCTTCTAGAGAACTCTAGCTTAGCCTCTCAATCTAGAGTGGGAATTTAGCGGTGCGTGACACTGTACTGCCTCCCTTCGTCACCACCGTTGCCTTCTCTTTTGTTTGAGGGCATTAAATGTCTTCAACATCCTATTGGCAATCACTGGTTCACAGTTGAACCTGTGACGTTCATCGTTGGTTTCAACCCACCACCAACGACAAACCCACCACTGGTTTCAACCCATCACCAAATTTAGAAGCAACACGCAAGCACAAAATTCCATGTCCAAAAACAAGCAACAACACAAGATGATATTCAGATGCAACAGACGTGAATTGAAAATTTTCAAAATAAACCTTCTAAAATCATCTCATACGCATAGTAAAAAGATGATAAATTAATTTTTAGAAGGCAAAATGTATAGGTAGTAAAATCGTAACCATAGGTAAATGCAAAAACATGAACAGGGAACACGCATAAACAAAAGATGAGTCATACATGCTTTATTGCGCAATCTGATTCATCAATTCCTGAACATAAGAACACGCATGCGAATTAATATTTTAGAAACATTATAAAACATGAGTAAACAAAATTCCGGAAGCAGACAAAAGAGTCGCGGAGAATAGATAGATTATTCTTAAAAACTTAGTACCATTGTTTCTCTATTTGTTAATATTAATATAGTTAAAATTTTATCACTAATAATAATTACATATTAGATAAAACTTAAAATAAATTATTTTTAATTAAATAAATTTATTAATCTCTTATATAATATTTATTAACAAATTATTAACAAAATTATGTTATTAATAAACAAATAATTTATAAATTAAAATTTTATTTATAAATTAATATTTATTTGAAACATATTTTAATTATTAAATCAAAATTTCTT
>JAOQMS010000178.1:11467037-11488834 GCA_027563885.1 Erythroxylum longipes
AAGAAAACTCTTTCATATCAAATTCAAAACACCTTCATAACAGTCCATTAATTATACCTCAATTCCTCATCAATTTCATCTCAATTTCCAGCTCAAAATTATTCATTTAATAGCTCATAAACTATTTTTTTTCATGCATGCTAAACATAACAGAAACTATCATCCATGCATCATTTTCCTAGCATACATTTAACACCAATACTTTAATCAATCAATTCCCAATCCAGCCATCATCAAGTTCTATTATTTTATATCACAAGAGATAAGTATTTTACTTACTTGTTCATCTTAATTGTCTCCTTAAATATCAACCTAACTTAGCCTTATCTGCATACACAATCATCCCAAGGGCAGTGACAAAAAGAAGACAGCAAGAAGAACTTGACCAAGGTTTTGAGGTGATAATGGACAAAATTTAGGCAGAAGTTCAAAGCTATAAGGGAGAAGTGAATTTTGGTTGTGAGAAGTAGGAGAGGGATGAATCGTAGTAGAAACAATGAGGAAGATCATTCTACATTAGTTTAAATTATTAGTGTAAGGTGTCTATGTATTATAATGACACTTGTCATGTTTGCATACAAGCTACTTGTCCTCACCTTATGCTGCCAAATGTCACCAAGATCCTAGGCCATTTGTCACTCAATTCTACTACCATATGTCACTTATTTCTAAGGCTTAGTCATCCTAATTTTCCACATTTCAACTTGTCTTACCACTTGACATTTTTCCTAGACTAAATATACATATTAATTCATCAATCTTTCAATTGTAACAATCAATTCCAAATTGATAATTGTAATCCATCAATTCTTGTTATTGGTAAACCAAAGTACAAGACATTGGAAAAGCACATTCATGTCACATTCATTTTAGTTTCACACCCCAGAATATGTCAATTGAGTGCTCATACCATCTTTAAAATGTTTTTTGAAATCATAAATCATGTGTGTATGCTATTATTATGCATATAAATGAAATCATAAAATAATTTTGTAAATGTACCAAATTCATTCTATATGATGCAACTTATGAGACTCAACAATCTAACATTTTAATCCATCAACAATTCAAGAGACGGATATTACACTATCAATGATGGAAGAGCAAAGAAAGAAGAAAGGATGAGGAAGATATATCAATTAAGACAAGGGTCTTACAAAAATAGTTTAAAGTTTCCAAGACAAAATAACTTCTTTGTTAAAGAAAATTTTATTTTTATTCCCATCAGTCAATAATTATAATTTTGAACTCTATTTAAGTATTGAATGATTGTCCTCCACAACATGAGAGAAAGCCTTACAAATACGAGGCAAGGTTGACAAAAGTAATATAAAAAAATAGTCTTTGGTGATACTTTTACAAAGTTTAGGCTTAATATAAATTTTTTGTTAAAGATTTTTCTTAGAATGAAAATTTTAAACAAGCAATTCTTTGTTAGTTCCTTAATGATTAGGCAATTTTAATGTCTTTAAGTTGTTGGAACAATGTTTTTACAATTATAATTTTTTGGTAAAACGTTATCAAATTAATAAATAATAGTGATATAAATGCAAGGGAAGGAATAATATTACTTAGAAGTTAATTGGACAACCACACATTAGTAGGCAAAAGCAAGAGAGAAGATAACTAAAATTAAGAAGGAAACCTATGGCCTCCATATTGGGCTCTATCAATTGAAGGAGAACAAGCTTTAGACATGTAGAAAAAAAGTTAAAACAAAAGCTAAATTGTGACAAATAAATAGGGTGTAACATTAGATGTCAATTCCATTTTAAGGATTCATTTTGCATGTCAATGACAATGTAGTAAGAGCAACTCTAATTTAGTTTTTAAGTAAAAAAAAAGTTTCTAAGGTTGAGATTATTATTTATGTATTACCAAATAAGGTAGATCAGATATGAAAAGGCTACTTTAATAGGAGCATGCTTAGCCATTGCGATTATTAGAAGTTACTTTTCTCATCCATATAATAACTTCATCCCAACTGCTAATGTCTAAGAAATAGAACTAGATATTAGGAATCAATTGATAGAGAAAGAAAAAATGGTTGTGAGATTCATTTTTTAAGTTTCACAAGACATATGTTTTAGACGTAACCAAATTGCTAAGCCTATCCATTATTCTCATCTTTAGATTAACAAATAATTGTAAGATGAAAGAAAATTTTTGAATTGATTTATCAAACCATACAAATGTGAACCATAGGAAAATGTATTTATGGGACACTAGAACTTTTTATGCAGATGCTGAATTGAATTTACCAAAACTCTTAGATTGTTAGATTGCTTAATGATCCATTTCTATAGGTGTATAGTTATGCATGTCTCTTTTAATAATAAGTATCTTAGGGGAGTTCATGGGAGGTCACTTTTAATTTTTATCAAAGATAATAGAGGAAGCCTTTGTATTAAGAGGTAAACTTCAATCATTATTAACACTATGACATGATTTTTGTAGAGATGGCCCTGATTAAACCAGTGGTCCTATGATAGGAAAGTATTATTAAGTCAAGAGGACTTTACAATGATCAATTTTGATGAAAATCAAATAATAATAATGTTAGAAATAAATGAACTAGTTTGATGAGTGTGTTAAGCATGCAGAAGTACAAAACACAAAAGAAGATATAGAAGAAGCGCAAAAACACAGAAGGAAGCAAAATACAGAAGAAGTAGAAGATACAGAAGAAAACAAAACACAGAAGAAGCACAAAGACACAAAAGAAGTAGAAAGTACGGAAGAAGCAGAAGAAACAGAAGAAGATAGAGAAGAAGCAAATGATACTAAGAAGCAGAAGATACAGAAGAAGCACAAAGATATAGAAGAAGCAAAATACAGAAGAAACAGAAGTACAGAAGAAGCAGAAGATATAGAAGAAGCAAAATACAGAAGAAACAGAAGAAGTACAAAAGAAGCAGAAGATATAGAAGAAGATACAGAAGAAGTGCAAAGACACAGAAGAAGTAGAAAGTACAGAAGAAACAGAAGAAGTACAGAAGAAGCAAAAGATATAGAAGAAGCAAAATACAGAAGAAGATACAGAAGAAGCAGAAGATATAAAAGAAGATACAAAAGAAGTACAGAAGAAGTAGAAGATATAAAAGAAGAAAAATACAGAAGAAATAGAAGATACAGAAGAAAACACAGAAGAAAGCAAAACACAGAACAAAACACAGGGAAGGAAGCAGAACACAGAAGAAAGCAAAACACAAAAGAAAAATACAGACGATATAAAGCAGAAGATATGCGAGTACGTCGAACAGTTAGTTAGTTGGAGTTAGTTACAGAACTCAACTAAATGACAGTTATCAAGATTCAAGAATCGGTTATCAAGACTCAAGAAGAAGTTATCAAGAATCAAGAAGTAGTTGGAGACTTAGACTATAAATATTAGTCGTAGTTGAAGATTGAATAACTTTCAACTTTTCAACCTTTCGAAAAACTTTTGATCTTACATCTTTTAAGCGTTCAAGTGTACTTAGAAAAGAAAAATTCAGTAGTGCGATACTGGAGAGCTAAACATTACTGTAACAATAGCTCACGATACCTTTCTAGTGAGAGAAAGAAAAGGCTAAGAGCATGGAGAGGCTAAGATAGCTGAAAGAATACTTGGTGTGAGAGACCTGAAGAGGCTCTAGAGGGAAGAAAGAATACTTGTACATTTGTTTAAGTATAGTGAAAACTCAAAAGAATTCTGAGGATTAGACGTAGCCCACAGTTTGGGGTGAACTAGTATAAAATCACAGTGTCTATCTTCTATCTCTCAACTTATTCTATTTTGTTCTTAAACAAGTAAATAGAAGTTATTTGCGATTTATCTACATGACAATTTTCATATAACATTTGTGATATTATTTTAACAAGTTAGAGAAGTTCTTATCAAGAAAAATAAAAGATTTCGTATTTGTGAAAAGAATACACAATTCAACCCCCCTTCTTGTGTATATCACATATTCTAAGTAAATTCTATATTAACGTGTGATTTACTTCAAGTATTATGTCCATTTCCAATTATATGCCAAATGTAAGGCTTTGATCAAATCCTTATGTTTAAGAAGTTTCCTCTAGCCACATGAGTAATTTGGACAAGGTTTCACTAACCATAAACTTCATCTTTTTAGCCTATTAATACACCCATTTCATCTATGGGGAATGTTATTGAACCTTTTTGTGAATGTTGAAAAATAATATATTAATATCTAAAAAATAATGCAAGAATATGCTAACTTAAATGGATTTTAACCCCTAAGCTACACAAGACTCATTAAGGAAAGAATAACTAATACAAATGAGAAGCGGTAGTGTAAAACTCAATATGAAGCTGGTAAAATTAACCTTGGATTTTTCATTAAAACTACCAACAGCTTCATCAGGTCATTCATGGGTTATTTTAGAGAAACATATGTGCTTAGGAGGATGGAATGAGGTTATGGTTATGGTTATGTTATGTATCTTATGGTTATTGTATCACTATTAAGGTTCAAATTACAAGACAATATTAGTTTCTTTATCTTAGATGGTGCTTTAAAATAAGGTTGGATTATTTGCTTTGTGTCCAAGAAAATCCTAGCATCCATTTCTCTCCAAATTGCATACACAAGGCAAAAGCTATTTTTAATATTATCTAGTATACCATATAAATGTGGTGAGTTTATCTTTCCTAGCATATGATGTCCTACCATTCAAGCTCTTAAAGTGGTGATTAAACATTTGTTAAATCTTTAACCATAGGATTACAACTTATTGGCATTTGAAAAATAAGTGACTAATGGTTTCAAGCTCTTCATTGAACAATTAAATGGCGAAATTTTTTTCACTGAAGGCCTTCATCCTATCTATGGTATTTAATTTATTTCTAATTGCATGCCAAAGTATGAAAGAGAACATAGGAAGGTTATACTTGAACCATAATAACCTAAACAAAGAAATTTTTGTTTTAGATATTCTAAAAATCATCTAACATGTTTGGTTTGTAAATTTCCTTTATGTATGTCTCGTTTATGAGAATGAATATTTTATTTTAGAATTGGATTGTATTTGGGAACCTTCTCTAATATAATGTAAAAACCTTTAATATTACATAACCATTCATTTCCTTTAATCAGTTTCTTCAAGCTGGTATTGTTTGGTGTTATATACCTTTGGCAATTCAACTTGGAGATTTTATAAAGAGATTCCATCTTATTCTAGTTTTCATTCCAGAGTGCCTAATTTTGCATTTTATCTCTTTTCATAGGTATTCCCTTAGCTTTAAGATTTGATTCATAGTCTAAAAAGAGTCGGCCTATATTTATTTAACTTTCTTGAAGCACCTTTCTTTTAGATATTATATATGAGGCCATTGTACCCATAATGAGTCTCCATCAGTATGGAGTCTCCATATTCTTTTTAACTATTAATAGCTTATTTTTAATTTAGTTGTGGATAATACTAACTCATCCCTCATTCTTTAGTAAGCATACCTCAAACCACTTGATTTTTATTACTGACACATATGAGACGTCACCCATACCATAGAAGTTCTTCATCATTATTACTAACACATATGAGACGTCACCCATACCATAGAAGTTCTTCATCATTATTTTTTATATTCCCTTAGTCAGGTTCTTGGGGAGAATTAGATGTGAGAATAGTATAGATGCTTACTATATAGGATTAAGGTTACAAATTTTATTTTTGCTGTAAAGTAAAGGCTTCTATTGCTCCAATATCAAATCCTTCTTTGAATTGAGTCAAATAATGGCTAATAGTCTCTAAATTCTTAGTCGTGATGGACACTCCTAAGAGATAAACTAGCCCTCAAGATTAATTTTGGTTAATCAATCTAATTAGCACCTCAATTTATAAAGAAAAAATGAGGAGAAACGGATTATATTATCCCTTTGCTTCTTTGATCCATAAGCTCACCATTAATAAAAAAGTATAGGATGTGCATGTAATGTATTTCTTTATCCACTTAACAATTTGTGAGGGCAAAACATTTTCTTAATGGAATTAGCTTGCACCAATACCTAATTCTAACCATTGTTATGATCCTTTATAAGGAATTAGAGGTCTGATGACTTAAGCAAAGGATAAATGCATGAAGATTGCTTTGTAAAGATTAATAGTGGAGATGCAAAAAAATGGAGGCTATTTAAGGTGAATAAGATATATTGCCAAGATTAATCACTTTTCTACATATTTGAGGATGAAATATGTCTAATACATGAAGAATAAGGCCTGGAAAATATGTAACAACCTGGTACACTTTTTTGAGTTAAATAAAGCCTAATTCACATTAAGGGCTTTAGTTTGTTATGTGTTATTAATCAACATGTTTTATTGTAATTAGGCTATAACATAATTATTAAACCCAAACTATGTTAGTATTGTTTTATTGATTTCTAGTTTTCTATTTAGGATAGGACTTGTTATGGGGTTAATTTCTAATCTAAATAGGATTTTTTAAATTTCTATTCTAATTACAATTCCTTATAACATTAAAGATATGAATTGAAATAGAATTCCTAGAGTCCTAGTTAAAGTAGTATTAGTAGTTAGTGTTTGAATTCGTATTATAGTAGATAAGGAAAGTTCCTTTAGGATTCTAGTTTTCTTTTCCTTTTAGGATTCTAGTTTTTAACGATTTTATAACTATAGAGGTTGTCTTATTTATATAATTTGTGTGTCATCAATATAGAAATAAAGTAGATAATTATCTTTACTTGCGAGAATTTCCATTTTGTTATTTAACAAGAACTTAATATAATCTTATCAAGGTTTACTTTAGAGATTATGTTAGTATTTGGTGGGATCAATTCATGATTAATAAGTGTAGAATGGTGAGAAACCTATTTGGTCATAGGAAGAGATGAAGATATGATGCATAAAAGATTCATACCTAGACATTATTTTAGGTACTTGTGTAGAAAGTTACATGGGTTGTCTCAAGCTTTTATGAGTACAGAGGATTGCTATAAGGAGATGAATCATGAATAGGGCTAATTTAGAGGAGGAGACTATGGCTAGATTCATTAGTGGTTTGAATAAAGAGAAACCTAATATGGTCAAATTGCATCTTGTGTGGAGATGGAAGATTTTTTGTATAAAGCTTCCAAGGTTGAAAGGAAATTGAAGTATAAGCATGCTTCCAAATACAGTTTGACTTTGAGCATTTCATGTAAGTTAAATTGGAAAGACTACAAATGATGTGATCTTTGCCTCAGATCTAATGAAGCACAAATCATGCATTCAGGATCTAAAGATCATTTATATGAACTAAGATTGAATTAGTTACCTAAGAAGGTATTTCTGTCACACCAACAGAATTAGAAAGGGATTGGTGTTGACAAGGAATGGGTTTTAATCTTCACAAGCAATGTTTTGAATGAAAATCAAGTCTTTAAAGAAATTATAAAGGATTTCTCTAAATAAATGCAAAGAAACACTCAAATTGTTTATAGAATCTAGAAATTAGTCAAATCTAATTACAAACAAGTTTCAGAGTGTTTATATACTAAAACCAATGCCCTAGGTCAAATCTCATAAGGACAAAAAATTTAGCCCAAATGACAAACTCCTAACTCTTAAAATGGGCTATTTAGGCCAAAAACAAACCAAACAGATAAGTGGGTTTCTAAGGTTGGAACCTAATTTGTTAAGTCCTAAATAAATTCATTAAGATTTCTAAAGTATAATCTAAGTCAGCCTAAACATATTACACCATATGGCTTAGAGATGCCTAAAACAACCTAATTGTAATAAGCAAGTTGTTTCGAGTTACACATCATAGTTAGCCTTTATCAACAAGTCTAGCACATTGCTCTAAGCCTTGAATCATCATTATAAAAATAGTTGATATGCCTCCATTCATATAGATCCACCATCAGATTATTAAAAGCCTCTTTATCACATTTGGCCTACAATTGTGTCATTGGTCCTTAAGATTCTTTAATAGATCATTTACCTTTTTTAAAACTTTGTTGAGCTGTTTCTCCTTGCTAACCAAGCTCTCCAACATGTCCCATTCCTTCTACCTTATTTGAATCCACTTAAGCTACTTGATCTCCATCATTCCCTCTCTCCTCAAAGGATTTGTCCTCAAATCAACTTCTTCATCTGCAAAATCAAAAGGAGATGGATCATCAATGTTGAAAGTAGTATACATTGTATTCACATGGAAAATCAATCTTGTATGTGTTTTCATTGATTTCTTCCACCACTTGAAATAGTCCATCACTATATAGCTGTAACTTCGGTATTTTTTTGCTTAGAAACCTTTCGTTTTTGATATGTACCCAAACCCAATCATCAAGTTCAAATATCACTTGGTTCTAATTGTTACTAGCTTCCTTCTCATATTATTGCATCTTTGTTTGCTATATTCAGCTTTACCTTCTCATAAAGCTTCTTCACCCAATTGGCTTTCTTCTTTCCATCAAAGATGTCTCTTTCACCTAATGGTAAAGGAACAAGATCTAAAGCAGATAATAAGTTAAAGCCATAAATAATTTCAAATGGTGAAAAAATAGTGGCACTATTTATGGTTTGGTTATATGCAAACTCAATAAAAGGAAAGACGCTTCCCAAGTTTTCAAGTTTTTACCCATAATAGCACACAATGAAGATCCTAAGTTTTATTAAAAAATAACAACTTCATTTTGATCATCTATTTGTGGATAACAAGTTATAGAAAACGAAAGCTTACTTCCTAACTTTCACTACAACATTTTCCAAAAATAGGTTAAGAATTTAGTGCCACAATAAAAAAAAGTAATGGTTTTAGGAACTCCATATAACTGAACAATTTCAACAAACAATAATTTAATAATGTAAGATATATCATTGGTTTTGTGACATGAAATAAAGTGTAACATCTTAGAAGAACTATCAATTATAAATATTGAATCATGACCCCTCTTAAACCTAGGTAACTAAACAAAGCTTATGGATATTTGTACCTATGGTTCACTAGGTATAGGTAACATTCTATATAATCCATAAAGTTGTACTCTCGATTTAACTTTCCTATACTCTATAAATCTCTCTCACACTCTTTCTACATCTCTCCTCATTTGTGGCCAAAAGAAGTGTTTATTCAAAATATCATTCCTTTTAACACCAAAATGTATCATTAAACCTCCTACATGTAATTCTTTCACTAACAAGTCTCTTAATCAAATTTGGGTATATGGGTTTCCCTAGGTGTTTTTCATTCGTTTATTAACACTATTTTCTATAAACCTTGTTTATTCGCTCTTATGGATTTTCAATTGGTCTTCATTAACTTGGTTTAGTGAAAGAGGGGTAAGAGTGTATTTCACGCCATCCATGGTGAATGAGTAACAATTCTTGTAACCATCATGGATTGCTCACCCATCAAAATGTCATCAATCTAAAAAAATACATTAAGCTTGCATAAGCACTACATCACATGAAACTTCATCCTTGTACCTCCTAGTTTGGAATGCCACTAACACTTGCCTAGACACCTTAACCTTTCTCGATTCATTGAGCCATTTCAGATTATAGGGTGTTAAATGCTTGGTAGTTGTTAGCCCCAGTTTTTGAACCAACTGAATAGTTTCAAAATTTGAGCAACTTCCTCCATCAATGATCAAGTTGCAAAATTGATTGTTGATAAAACACCTTGTATGGAATAGATTCTCCCTTCGTTGGCTCGCTTCATCTTTATCTTCTCTAACCTAAATCCTTAAGACCCTTTTGGTCACCAACGACCTCCCTCCCTTGGTTGCTTAATTTTGGCATCATCATCACTTTGCTAAATGTCCTTCAATTCAGGCATACCATCATAGACTTCATATTCACTTTTAGAAATGAATTCTCCATTCCAAGTTGTCATCCACTTATTTGGACACTAAGAGGCAATATGTCCTTTTTTTATGCACCAAAAGAATTTGATATCTGAACCTCTTAAATTTGAAGAGGATTTTATTTATTTTTCTCCCCTTGAGTTGCTTTCAGTTTTGGTGTTTCAGATTTATTGTTTTGAGTTTTATCTTCCTTTTTACTCCATGATTTCCACCAAGAGCCATTTCTTGCATTAGAAACACTTACACAAGTAGTTAACTTCTATTTAATCTATCTCTCAACCTTTATTACCATATGCACTGCATCCTCTAACTCTATATAACGACAATGGAAATTTTAGTTTTAAGACTACATATAAACCATACTTCACATTTCCACATGCCATTGTTACCTCCATCTTTTTGCAATATTCCTCCATGATTTTGCTTCCTTGGGTAAGATTCTGCAATCTTTGATAGAGTTCCCTATAGTAAGAACTTGGCACAAACCTCTTACACATTGCAGCTTTTACCTCTTCCTAATTACTAGGTGGTGGCTCCCCGTTTCTTCTCTTTGAAAAAATTACGACACTCAAACACTAACTCCACTTTATGTTCCCACTCTAGATACACATCTGGGTCCATCTTCCTAAAAAAGGGTAGGAATGTTCATATTAATGCTACCTATGTTTTTGTCTAATATATCCTTAAGACCCCTCTGATTCCAATACATAATTCTACACCCACCATTCCTACCCATTCTTCCCCTATTAGGACCACCTCTGCCACCTCTAAAGTTACACACGTCTTCAAAGGTGCTAAATTGATCATTAACATCATCAAACTCATCTTGGGTGTTTCTAAGTTTGGGTATCCTCTCCTTTAGGTTGGATTGAGAATTTAACCTTAATGACATCTTAACCATCAACTCCCTAATGTCCTTTATCTTCGTAAACATCCTTTAAAATACCATCTATGTTGATCTTATCATTAAATGATTGCTTTACATCTCTCCACCTTTGAACACTTCTTTTTCTTTACTAGAAGAAGAAGAAGAATTGCTAATGTTAAACATGATTTAGAACCTGCAGGAAAATGTTAGTAAGAAAAAAATCACTCCCTCACGTGTTTGCTCTCTAAATCACTCACAACTCACTTCTTAATATCCATACTCTAGGGGTTCTTTGTAGACAAAACTTTTCTTTCAAGAAGAACAAGTTCAAATCTGTCCCCCTTTAATTATCATTCCCAAAAAGCAATTTAATGTAAGGAAAATAAGGAAAATGAAACTAAGAAGCCAAAATATGGAACTTAAAAGCTAGATTTTTTGGATACTTTAGAAAACCATGGATTTTACCTCGACAAATCATAATAGAATTCATCCAAGAATTAAGATTTTGTAAGCTCTTGCAATAAAGAATCGATTTCTTAGAAAATAGAATAAGAACCTTGGCTTTTTTTTTGAAGTTTTAAGTCATAGATCCTTATCTTTAGAAACCAGGAATTTTAATCTTGAGCTCTACGCTTGCTATCTAGTGAGGACCAGAATTGAGAAATGGATTAGTAAATTCATGTGTGCAAGTAAGCTAAACAAAGATTTGGATTATTTTTGAACAGATTTGGAGCTAGTTTGTTGTAACTCTCTAACTTCCTAATTTTAAATTTTTTAATCCATTTGGCTATAGAAATGGATAACACAAAGATAACAAATAGAAAGGACTCTAACATAATGTGATTTTTTAAACCCTTCTTTCTTCTTCTTTTTGAGGTTTTCTTTTCATTTTTTAAAAAAAGGTCAAGAAAATAAAATCAAGTAACAAGATTCAAAGTGAGAATTGCAATGTCAAACTAGATTACTTATCCAAATTAAAAGATTCAACAAAAAATTAAAAGATCAAGTTGGACTTATTTTTTGTGAACACACACAAATTGGATCAAAAAAGATCAAGATGATCAAGATTGGTTCTATCCAACATAAAAATTTAAAGAAACAAATAGAAAACAACAGACAAGATGAATGAACTCAAAACAAATTCAAGAAACAATCAAGACTCTAAAAAAATATTAAAGATTCTAAGAAAGGAATCAAGAAGACTCAAGAATTTAAAAAATATAATGAACACAACTTGAACAAAAGGTAAAAACAAAATTTAAGACAAACCATGATAATAGAATAAGGCTTTGATACCAAAAACTAATATGCTCTTCTCCTCAAATCAGATGAAGCATAAATCATAGTTTCAGGATCCAAAGACCATTCTATATCAATTAAGATTGAATTAATGACTCAAGAATGTATTTCCACTACACCTATAGAATTAGAAAGGAATTTAGGAGATAAGGAATGGGTTTTGATCTTCATAGGCCCTCACTTGAATAAAAATCAAGTCTTTAAAGAACTCCATAAACTATTTCTCTAAAGGAATGCAAAGAACACTCACTGTGCTTATTGAATATGGAAATTAATCAAATATGATTACAAAAGAGCTTTAGAGTGTTTATATACTAAAACTAATGGCTTAGGTTGAATAGGATGTAGGTTTTGGCACAAATAACATACTCTTAACAAAAAAACTTAAAATGGGCTAATTAGGCCCAAAACAAACCAAATAGCTAAGTGGGCTTATATAAGTATGGAACTGAATTAATTAAGTCCTAAATAACTTAATTAAGATGTCCAAAGTATAATTTAAGTTGAACAGAATAAACTACATCATAAAGGCCAACGATGCCCAAAATAGCCTAATTGTAATAAACAAGTTGTTTCTAGTTGCACTAAATAGTAGCCTTCTTCAACAAGTCCAACATGTTGCTTCAAGCCTTGAGTCATCATTATGAACTTAGTTGACTTTTCCTAAGTGTTTTACCTTCTTCCCTCTCATATAGATTTCCTATCAGATTGTTGAGAGCCTCTTTAGCATGTTTAGCCCACAACCATTTCATTGGTCCTGTAAGATTCTCCAACGGATCTTTTCTCTTAGTAACTGAGCTTGTTTGAGTTTTTCTTCTTTCTATCCAAGCTCTACATTACGTCTTGTTCCTTTTTCCTTGTTGAAAACCACTTGGGATGCTTAATCTCTATTAACAAATTTGCTTCAAAACTAGAGAAAATTTCAAAGCCAAGGATTAGGTTTTTGTTTCCAAAGGTAGATATAAAAATTAATCAACTTCTAAGTCACGTAGTGATAAGCGTTTCAGGTGCTAAGAATTTATGCATATTGCTTCTTAATGTCCAAATAAAAGAGCTATAATTGTTATGGATAATGGAGATAGAGAGTGAGTTAGTTGAAGTGATGATGAGATACTACTTAGTATGGGAGTATTCAAGAATGATCTAGTATATGAAGATAATCACGCAGAATTGACACTTGGATTTCATGAGCTGAAAGAAAAGGTAGTTGCTCTGGATTGAATGTGGGCTTTACACTTACTATGGCTAAATTTTAAGAAGTTATTCTATTTCGTATTTTCTGTTATTATAATTTAAGGAAGGATAATAATTAAGAAAAGGGTTGGAAGGTAGGTTTTCTTTTCGCTCAAGCACTATTCTTTGTTTCCTAGTCAAATTAGGCAGATTTTTTTAATTTCCTAGTCAAATTAGGAAGATTTTTTATCTAATTTTTAGTAGGATTTTTTTCCTTTTCTTATTCAAAGCCTAGGAAGTTCAAGACCTCTACAAATAAGGAGCATTGTAATGAATAAAGTAGATATTGGGCAACAAAATTCATGTTGATAGTTTTCTCACAAGCACTTGAATGTGTGTTTTAGTTTCTTGCATTATAAGGTTAGGAATGACCCTTAGGTTAATTTCTTTGGTGCTATAGATTTAGAGGGATTGAACCCAATTTATTTTTTATCTTTTTTTCTCTTTCATTCAACTCTTATAAAAAAATTCAATTAAGTTCAATTCTAAAAAATAAAACACATTTAGATTTATTTTCTTGAATAACAAAATTCATTAGGTGGTATCAAAATTGTGTTTTTAAGCTTCCTTAAGCATCAAAAAATTATGGTCTATTACTTCTTGGATTTGGTTCATGATTTGCAATATAGCCATGATGATGCATTATCAAAGAAGCTATGGTCAAGTAGGTGGTAGAATTAACCAAGTCTTTTAGAAAACTAGTGGAACTAACCAAGAAAAGCTTTCAAAAGACTAAAGATAATATTTAAGGCATGGCTTATCAAGTTATTCAGTATAAAGGAGACAATGAAGCCGAGTTTGAATAGTTAGAGAGTTCAAGTAAAGCTAGAGCTAGTTTTATTAAAACCCTAACAACCTATTTTGATGATGATTGTAGGTTTATGTTTGAACTTCCAAATTTTTATAGGAGTTTAGACCCCAAAGATTTCTTGAAGTGGTTCAGGAAAATTGAAAGGATCTTGGAATATAAAGGATTTGATAACAAAAAGAAGTTTAAGGTGGCAACTCTCAAACTCATTAATTTTGCAAGTTTTGATATAAGAATCTAAAGATTAAATATGAAAGAGAGTGTAAGAACAAAATAGGATCATGGGAAATAATTAAGAGACATGTGATGTTGAAGTTCATTCATTGAGAATATGAGCAAGTTCTCCATATACATCTCACCAAACTCTAACAAGAGAACTTCAGCGTGCAAGAATATATTAGATAATTTAAGAAGTTCACCTTACTTTGTGATGTGGAGGAGAAAGAAGTCTAAATCCTTTGATTTATGATCAAGTGGATGTTTTGACTTATAGCATTTTTTAGGAGCCATGTAACTTTGCTCTTAATTTTGAAAAACAAGAGAAGAGGTTTATTAGTAATCAGTTGTTAAAGGCTATACTAACTTCCAAAGCAAATTTGTGATTAATGTAAGTAGTACCAGGGAGAAAGAAAAGATGGATTTAAGTTCACAAGGGGATAATTTTAGCAAGAAGAAAGATAACAACAACAAAGAAATGTGAATTTCTAGCCTCAACCACAAGAAAAGATCAAGCGTAGGTGCTTCAAATGATAAGGGTTTGGGCATTATCAACATGAGTGCCCTACCAAGCAAGTCTTGATGATTCAAGAGTTACGGAAGATTATGGAAGAAATCTCAAGATGACTCCATACTACACTCGAAGGTGACATCAAGGATGAAGTTGTCGAAGATTCCAAAGTGGAAGCTAACAAGGAAAGGGAGTCTATGATGATTAGACTTGTCCTAAATGTTGAAAGTGTCCCCTTAGATGCATAGCAATATGAGCTTTTCCATACAAAATGCATAAATAATGGTCAGCTTTGTAATTTAATTGTAGGTAATGGAAGTTATCCTAACGTTACCTCAATTTATTTAGTTGAGAAATTGAACTTGTCTACTAAGAATCACCCTAAATTGTACTCCTTAAGATGGTTAAATAAGGGGAAAGATTTAAAGTTAACTAAACAGGTTGTGTTGGAATGTTTTATTGGGAAAAAGTATAAGAATGAAGATCTTTATGATGTAATCCCAATGGATGCGTGCCATATCCTTCTTGGGAGACCATAGCAGTATGATAGGAGGGCAAACCACGAAGGAGGAGGATGCAAAACAAATCACTTTGTTGCTATTACCATCTTCTAAAATATACATTCTAGAATAAAGCAAACCAAGCAAAGAGCTGCTTATTGTTAATAGAATTAAGTTTCTAATGGATTTGTGATAGTTACATTTTGCATGATGTTTTAGGGTGTAATTTGTTAAGTATTTAGTGTTAAATTTTGAGTTAAGTGTGTGTTTATGTGTCAATTATGTTAGCTGTGTGTTTAAGTGGTTTTTGTGAGTTAGTTTGAATATTTGAGCTTAATTGTTACATTTTTAGGTACCTTGATGTGTGTGTTAGTGTTTCAAGGTAAACGGGGAAAAACAATGAAGATTTGAAGAGTTTCAGGCTAAAAGACATGGGCCACGATCATGTGCAGTGACCACGATCGTGACAAAAAAAGGAAGGACCAGAAGCAGCTAGGCCACGATCGTGCACTAGGGGCCATGACCGTGACAAAGAGCGTCAAGTCAGGCCACGATCGTGCACTTCAGGCCACAATCATGACAGAAAGGATAAATCACCAGCCACGATCGTGCCCTGTGTTGGGCTGACACAAAAACTCAAATTTTAAGTTATTTGACCCCGAGTTTGACCTAGGGCTGCTATAAAATAAATATCACATTTTAAGATAGCCACAGGAGAAAAGAGAGGCTGAAAAAGAGTCAAACAAAATAGTGAGTTTCTGCAAAAATCTGAGAGAAACTTAGAGAGAAATCAAGCGATTAAGGAAGCAGAGGAAGGAAGAGAGGCACGAAGATACATTTGACACGAAGTACTTCCTGGAACAGGCAATTTCTCGTAGTCACGACCTCCGAGATCTGTTCTGATAGTTTTTTCTAATTTTTATTTTGATTTCATTGATGTATGAGATTGAATATTGATTGGAATTACTATTGTCGAGTGTTGATCTTTTGTCTAAAATCACCTTCGTTTTTGTTTTAATTCTTAAGATTAATAAAATTTATTTGATGGTGTTTTATTTTTATTTAATTGTGAAGCAATTTTGATTCTTCATAACTTGGCAATAAACTGAGAGGGTGAGCAGGTAAAAATCATCAATTTGGAATAATGAGAGTTAGGTAAATTGATAGGTAGAGAGTTGAATCAAATCGATAAAGTCGTATAACGAATGATCGAGCATAGATTCCCAGTAGGTTAATAGACAAATTCATAACTAATTTAGGTTTTAGACCAATTGCAGATTGAGATATCACAATTCCCATGATTTGAATTATGGTTTATCAATTAGGATTAAGAATTATAACTCAAGAGAGAATAATTTACCCTAGGACCATCTAGGCTCGTTAAATCGGAAATTGCATAATTGGTAAATTTTCTTTAATTTTGAATTGAATCCCCCTTTCTCTCACTTAGTTATGTCTGGGTTAGGTTTCGGATTCTTTGTGTGGTTTACTATTTCGTTCAATCTTGTAGAACTTTAATTTCTCAAATTTGATTATTGATTGATTTAACTTCTGCATTAGTTGTTTGATTAGGTTTATTGCAAACTTAGCTGCTTTTAGATTTTAGGAGTAGTTCCCTTCCTCGTAGGATCGACATCTTAGGTACTACACGAATGACTCGTGTACTTGCGGTAATTACCAAGGTTATAATTAGTAAAACTTAGTGTGCGTACCCTTGAGTGAACAAGTTTTTGGTGCCGTTGGCGAGGAAGGCAACTTAGTTCTATAGTTTAAGGCTTTAGAATAGTTAATTTTTTATTTTTTCTTCGTTTTCATTTTTTGTTATTTTTACTTAGGAATCGTGCTCTTGCTTGAACACAAGAGTCACAAGGGTTCGAGTCATGTAACAGAGACTTTAGATTTAGATATAACTCGTTTAGAACAAACCCTTGGGAAAGCTCGGCGAGAAGAAGAAGAAGAGATTGAGAAAGCACAAATGGCTAAGGAATTCCAAAGAAACATAGATCAATAATTCAACCTTAGTAGGCAAAAATAAAGGACCCTCATGGATTTTATGAGGCCAGGGTTTAATCCTGCAAACCGAGGAATGGCTAGATCGCTGATTCAAGCGATTTCATTTGAAATTAAGTCGGCCCTCCTGAATATGCTTCAGTAAAACGTCCAATTTTATGGACTGGCAAATGAAGACCTAAATGCTCATATCATGAGTTTTCTCGAGATCTGTGATACTTTTCAGTATCACCAAATGTCGAAAGATGTAATGAGGATTAGGTTGTTTCCTTTCATGCTTAGGGATAGAGCGAAGGCTTGGTATCATTCACTGAGCCCCACTAACATTACAATGTGGGAATAGTTAGTGCATGCCTTTTTAGATAAATACTTCCCGTTAACAAAGACCACCAAAATTATTAAAAAAATCACACATTTTCAACAAGGTGACGGGGAGTCTATTTATGAAGCGTGGGAGTGTTACAAGGATCTGCAGAGGAGATGCCCACACCATAACTTAACAAAGGAATTCCTGCTACAGACATTCTACAACAAAGTGAACCCACATACCAGAGGCGCCATTGATGCGACGTTAGGAGGATCATTAATGAGAAAGACGGTCGATGAAGCAAAAGAGTTAATAGAGGAGATGGCCAGCAATAGCTGCTTATGGGCAAGTGAACACAGTAGACAATCTACTAACTTTAGGGAGCATAAAGCAGTTGTCACTGTTGATTAGATGAAGGAAATGCAATCTAAAATCGACAACTTGACGGAACAACTCAGTAATATGAAGTCGTCATCCTCAGCTATGATAAATGCCGCGTAATTGAAGTGTGAGCTATGCAGCCAATTGGATCATGATATGGTGGACTGCTATATGATGAGAGACGATAACTCAGAGTATATAGAGGCCAAATTCAGATGTGGAGGGGGTAATAATCCCTACTCCAACACATATAACCCTGAGTGGAAGAATCACCCTAACTTCTCCTGGTCAAACAAGAATAATGAAGGGCAGTTCAAGCCTCAAGGGCAATTGTGCTTTCAACATGATAAGACAAGCTTAATGGATTCGAAGTTGGATAGGATTTTGGATAAGATAGGAGGTATAGAAAAAGTACATAGGAGGCTCGAGAGTAAATTCAAGCAAGTTACGAAAATCATGCTTCTTCTATACAAAATTTAGAAGTCCAAGTGGGTCAGTTAGAGGAAGAAATGTCGACTCAGAATGTTGGAACTCTTCCAAGTAACACCGAGTCAAATCCAATGGATTGTATGATGGTCATAACTCAAACTCAGGATTGAGAAACTTCACAAGTACAGGAAATGGTAGAAAATAGAGAAAAAGGTCAGGAAGTTAAGAAAGACCTTTTGATTGAGCCCACGATGGAATCAATTCAAGTAACTAGACAGGTATTTCCATTCCCTATTACATAGCAGTGATAGTTATATGATAGAAGGGAAGTGAAAGAATTGTGGGAAATCAAACATAATAAGATCGAGGAAGTGACGGACCAAATATGGTCAAAGCTCAAACTACAAAAGTCCATCAAGAAGAAGGTTGAGGAGCAACCACTAGAGGACAACCCCAACATTGTGAAGAAGGATGATCTAGGGTACTTTTTCATCTCCTGTAGTATCAACAACATCATTATAGACAGGGCATTCAAGAATTTAGGTGCGAGTATAAATATGATGCCTTATATTCTCAGTTTTAAACCGGTATTACGAGAGTTAGTGCCCATCAAAATTTTGGTCTAAATGGCAGATAGGACTTTGCACAGACTGATGGGGATTATAGAAGATGTGTCGGTAAAGGTTGGTAAATTTACCTTCTCAACAAAATTCTATATTTTGGAAACTAGTGAAGATAAGGACACCCCAATAATTCTTGGAAGACCACTTTGGCCACTGCACGCTCAATTATTGATGTAGATGGGGGTAAACTAACTCTGTAAGTTGGAAAGGAGAGCTTGATCTTCAAGGTGACAGGTAGAGAGAACAGAGCTCCTTCATTTCCAGTGGATCCCAAGAAACTTGAACTTCGAGGTGAATGGGAGGACATGGAGGATCCTAGGAATGCTTCCCAAAAGAAGCACTCACGAAGGAGAAAGCGAGTCAAAGAAAATCGCAAGGACGGTGGTAATGATAATATGGTAGCGAAGGTTCAGACTCTGAGATTAATGGCGATGCTACCATCAACCATTCTTTCCAACCACCTTGAGTATAAAATTAGTGTCGAGCTACTAAAGTTAAAAGAAGCGCTGCATGGGAGGCAACGCATTGGAAAATTAGCTTCGTGTTAAATTTTTGTTAGATTAGTCGAATTCCTTAATTAGGTTTATTTCAGTTTAGGTTGAATAACAGCAAAAAGAGGAATAGGAGTTCAGAATCATGGGGAAGAATATGCATACGTATAAAAAGAAGCAAAAAGGAATCACAAAGTAAAAGAGAAAAGAATTAAGAACGAGTAAGGAGGAACTTGAGTACAGCTGCTGGCCACAACCATGGCCTAATAGGCCATGATCGTGGCCTGCGATTGAGAATGGTTGTGGTGGTACCCCGCATGCCACAATCTTAGCATAGAAGGCCACATTCGTGGCCTGCGACTATGGTGGGCACATTTTCTTAAATGAAAATTTTACCATTTTACCCTTTTCACCACCTATATATTCAGCTCTTACTTCTTTTTCACTTTCACTTTCACTTTCATTTTATCTCTCTAGAATTCCAGTTTTCAAATGCTCTGGCCTCTCACTATAATTTTTACCTTCCTAAATTCTTCCACATCCTACTGCAACCATGTCATACATCAAGCAATCACTCTGACGGGAGCCGTATGGAAGACAACAAGTTATGGGATGAGGGAGAAGGAACCGAGCAGTGGACTTCGGAGCACCATTTCCTATCTACACCGAGGAGGAAGGTATTTGTTTCCGATCCCTTCATTATAGGCAAATTTTAGTTCCCAAATACTTTGATACTGATACATTAGATAGACTATAATTGCGTGAACGGGTAGAGAACCTAGCCTAAAGAGTCCAGTGGGGCCAATTCATACGGTTCCAATTCCCTGTTTATGAGGAAATTACTCTAGATTTCTTTACTTCCTTGACCTTTGACCCTAAGAACACCAAAGAAATGTGGTTTAAATTGGGAGGGAGACCATATGAATTAGCGGTAGAACTCATGTGTGAGATGTGTGGGTTCCCCGAATCCACCATCATTGATCAATATGAAGATTTCAGTGTCTCCCAATATTGGCGTGAGCTGACTGGAATTGAGCGATTCTACGCAAAGAATGCACACAACAACATTATCCAGTGATATGAGCACCTGCTGCTATGTAAATTTATGTGTCAGCTGGTTTTTGACAAGTCAGAAACCAACAAGTGTTCTACCAAAGAATTTTTTATACTGTGGTGCATGAATCATAGTATTCCAGTATGCACGTCCACCTATGTCTTTAATGTCATTACTGCGGTTCTGTGTAAGCGGAGCAACCACCTGGGAATGGGGTACATAGTATCGGCCATTGTCATACATTTTAGTGTGGAACAAAGGGGGTTAACAGTTCACCCTCTCGATTTCCTCAATCACGACCATTTATTTCAGGCAGAGGTCATCCATTCCACGAACATGAGTCTGCGGGAGATTCAAGAGAAGACACACGTGCAGCCCAGGTATGTTAAGCGAGTTCGAGTGTAGCGTAGCCTCGACAGGAGCAGCCAACGAGTGAAGAATTGGAAGAAGAAGAAGAGGAAGAGCAAGGCTAGAAGCAGGTTTTGGATACAATATCCGAGACCAACATAACATTTGCAGAGATGGCACGCACACAATGACGTCAGAGCTGAGATATCTGATGGATCCATTGGTATTTCTAGTCTCAAGGTATTCAACTCCTACCTCTGACACCATCACCACCTCCGTCACATTAGGATCCAAGTCTAACCCAAAAATTTTCTTCAATTTAATTTTTTCGTTTAATTTTTTAGTTATTGTTATTATTTCTATTGTTAATTTTATCTGTTCTTTGTTACTTAAGTTTTTGTCTTTACCGTAGTGTGTGTTTCCTTCTCACATTAAGGACAATGTGTTGTTCAAGTGTGGGGAGGGATTTTGTGTTTTTCTTTTATATGTGAATTTTGCATACTGTATGATAGTAGTAGGTTACATTGTGTGAAGTACGTGAATTTGTCAATGGCTTAGACTGAGGGAAATTTATTTAATTTTGGGACATAGTCTATCAAGTTGTGAACAAACATTAGGCTACGAAATTAGTGAAATAGGGGGCGTTTAGATAAATATACAGCGTAATTTGGACTTAGTATAAATTTGGCACCCTCTAGATTGTCACATTCATTCATAAATTGAGGTCTTTTAGGTTAAGTAGCTTAACTAGTTGATTCACTTCATCTTTCGGTTTTACTTTTGGAGGTCGAATCAAAAATTGAATTCCAAGGATTGCAATATAAAATGCAACCTCGGGTCGTCTCACTTAATTGGAACCTAATGCAATGGATCTAAGCTAGCCTAAAGGTCATGAAATGCA
>JAOQMS010000178.1:11490828-11522590 GCA_027563885.1 Erythroxylum longipes
CTTTAATGCTCAATGGTTCATAATCACTTCACAATGAATGAATGATTACTTGTGAATACTTAAGAACTATTATAAAACTGTTATTGTAACTTTAGAATATCATAAAGATGTTCAAAACCTAAATCCTCAGGTATTTACAATCATAAAAAATTCAAATTATCATTAAACACAAAATCTACTCATCAAGTGAATTGATTGATCACGCCGGATATTACCCAACATGCATCCAAAAGGGAAGGATGATTATTCATAAAAGTTGAATGAGCATTGTCAATATCTAAATGAAATTGCATCTTCAAATTAACATAAATCAAGTTCATGTATTATCTGAACATGGAAGTCTCTATATAAGGGACATTTAATCAAACAACTCATAGGCAATATGTATTATCTCTAACTAATCATAAAATAAATGCATTTTTCCATTATTTAGCAACAACAGTACATGTAAACAACAAATAAATCAACAATGACACAAAAAAACACATACACCAATAATCATCACACAAAAACTAACTACCCAATACCCACAGTATACATATATATAACCATAAAAGAGCTTCGTTTTTTGAAGACAAAATAAACCCAATAGAGAGTTTACCTGAAAATGAAGAACGATGGGCTAAAAAACAAGTAAAAACTGAAGGTGGAAGCAAACAAAATCTCACAAAACCGACGCAAGCCACAAAGGAGAGAAGAAAAATAGCAGAAGGGGAGGGGGTCATGTTAAGAAGAAAAATTAAACGACATCATTTGGATTTAATCCAAACGATGTCTTTTTATTAATGAATAACTCGTCATTTACCGATGGAACTTATTTTTCATTGGTATTCAAATTCACCAAAAAGGTGGGGCCTATTTTGCTACCTTACTTTGCGACGGATTGAGCTTTTTGTCGATAATTTGTGATGTTTTACCGACAAAATGTTTACCGTCAGTAAACAACCGACGGTGATTATTAAACAAAGCAAATTTCACCAATGGAAGTATTTCCATCAGCAAATTTTCGATGCTGTTTAATTGCAGGAAGATTTCCCGCAATCTTTATCGATGATCATTGTTTGGTCGTCGATATATTTCATCAAAAAATTTGGGCGAATGTTTTCCCTCCACCTTTATCGACGACAATTGTGTCTGTCATAAAATAAAAATTTTAACAACACTTTTACCAATGGACTTTGTTTTTTCTTCAGTAAATAGCTTAGATTTTGTTCCATCAGTAAATTTCTGTCCCTAATCTATGATTTTCTTGTAGTGAAAGAGGCACTAATATCAGCGCCAATTATATCACCACCAAACTGGATACTTCCATTTGAAGTTATATGCGACCCGAGTGACCAAGCCATAGGTTGCATGTTAGGCTAAAGGAAGGATAAAAAATTCCATGCAATTTACTATGCCAGTAAAACTCTTGCAGGACCTCAACTGAACTAAACCACTACAAAAAAGGAGTTACTCGTAGTGGTGTACGGATGTGGTAAGTTCCGACAATACCTTTTGGGTTCAAAGGTAATTGTATTTACCAACCACACGGCACTAAAGTACCTTTTCAACAAGAATGATTCAAAACCAAGGCTCATTAAATGGATGTTACTTTTGTAAGAATTTGATTTGGAGGTGAAAGATAAAAAGGGAGAAAAAAATGTAGTTGCAGTCCACTCATCCAAACTTGAGGGAGGGGAATGCAAACCAAGTAAGGACATTAACGAAAATTTCCCCGATGAAACTCTGATTCTACTCGAGAGCTTAACTACCCCATAGTTTACGAATATCACTAATTATATTGCCAGTGGTAAACTCCCATAAGATCTCTCGTACCAACAGAGGAAGAAATTTTTGCATGACTGTAATCGATACATACAAGATGACCTAACCTTATATAGAGTCTGTGCAGATGGATTAATGCGACGTTATGTTCCAAACAAGGAAATGTTAGACACCCTTAAGCAATACTATGAAGGGCAGTATGCTAGACATTATGGGGCCAACAAAACGGCATCTCGAATACTAGAGAGTGGATTTTACTGGCCACAGTTATTTAAGGATGCACAGACCTACTTAGCATAATGCGATCGATGTTAGAGGATAAGTAACATCTCCAAGAGGGACAAAATGTTGTTATCCAATATTCAAGAGGTAAAGGTTTTCGATGTTTAGGGAATTGATTTTATGGGTCCATTCCCATCTTAAATAGGGAACGTATACATTATGGTGGGAGTAGATTATGTTTTGCATTGGGCCGAAGCGATAGCATCTCCAACCAATGATGGCAAGGTAGTGCAAAAGTTCATTAAATGGCTATTTAATTGGTTTGGAGTGCCATTTACAATAATAAGTGATGGAGGCGCACATTTTGCAACAGATCATTTGATGCTCTCTTAAAAATATACGAAGTGCACCACCTAGTTGCTACACCTTACCATCTACAGACTAGTGGCCAAGTGGAAGTTGTTAACTAAGAGGTAAAACAAATCTTGGAAAAGACAGTAAACAATTATTGGAAACATTAGGCAGCTAAGTTAGATGATGCTTTATGGGCTTATAGGATAGCGTTTAAAACACCCATTGGAGCAACTCCTTACAGACTTGTGTATGGGAAAGCTTGTCATTTGCTAGTCAAATTAGAACATAGAGCATAATGGGTGATTAAAGCATTAAATTTAGACTTGAAGCAAGTTGGCGAAAAGAGACTTCTACAGCTGGATGAGCTTGAAGAATTTCGTTTTTATGCTTATGAGAACGCCGAACTTTACAAGGAAAAGGCGCGCTCATCTCAAGCAAAAGGAATTCAAAGTAGGAGACATTGTTCTACTACATAATTACTAGTTGAGGCTATTTCCAAGAAAGTTGAAGTCTAGATAGAGTGGACCATTTACGATCATTCAAGTCTTTGATCATGGAGCTCTCAAACTGGAAAATGCTAATAAGGAGACTTTTAAGGTCAATGGGCATCGGTGTAAGCTGTATCTTGGAGGAACAATTCCCAAGGATAAGGAAGTGATTTCCTTGTCTCTGAACAATTAAAAGATGCCTTCCTGGACAAAAGGTTAAGTTAAGGATCAAAAACTAGCAAATTTAGATTTTATTTGAAAAAGTTAGGAATAGTTAGATTAAGTTTCAATAAAATGTAAGGCATTTGAACTCCCACCTCCAACACCGTCACCACCTGCATCCCCTTGATATTTTTGTTTAACCTAAATTTATTTTTCTTTCTAAACTTAGCCTTCAGTTCTATTTTGTCTTTATGTTTATTTTTAATTTTATCTTTATTGTTCATTTTATCGGTTCTTTGTTACTTTCATTTTTGTCTTTACCCTTCATTTATTTGTTTATGTGTGCTTCCTTCTCACATTAAGGACAATGTGTTGTTCAAGTGTGGGGAGGGATTGTGTGTTTTGTTTTGAATGTGATTTTGCATACTGTATAATAGTAGTAGGTTACATTGTGTGAAGTGTGTGAATGTGTCAATGGCTTAGATTGAGTGAAATTTATTTAATTTTGGACATAGTCTATTAGGTTGTGAAAGATCATTAGCCTACAAAATTAGTGAATTAGGGGGCCTTTGGATAAATATACAGCCTAATTAGGACTTAGTGTAAATTTAGCATCCTCTAAATTGTTGCATTCATTCATAAATTAGGTCTTTTAGGTTAAGTAGCTTAACTAGTATTTTTCAGGAAACCGAATGGTTAAAAGCAACAAGGTATGAAATAAAAAAATTGATAATAAATCACTGTTCTGTTGACCTTCGGGTTATGAATAGAGCTAGTAGTCAGTTGAAAATGTGATGTAACTGAGTAACCAGATCGACATACATCACAAATGTGTACCTTCGCATAAAAAGGCTATAATGATATTTCAACAACCAAGCTATTTAATAAAATGACTTAGTTGAGTAACCAGATCGACATTCATCACAAATATTTGCCTTTGAGTAAAAGACTAAGTTCGAAAAAAGAAGAAGAAGTGTGTTTTAAATAAAACCCTACTAGACTTTTAGTAAGCTTAAAATTCCATGAAAATGTAATTAAGAACATTGACAAAGTCTGAGGGACCGAAAAATTATTAATATGTGGGTACAATTGATAAGGGGAAATAAGTTAACACTTAGGTCTTGATTAAGTTGTGTATTTAGTTCAAGCCACTAAACATATAATTTTCTTGGTAATGATTTGACATAATTGAATGATTGTGTTCTTAATTAAGTTATTTCATGAAGTCAGAGTCATTGCCTTATTATTGCATTGTGTGTTATATGTTGTTATGTGTTTGGTTGTTTTGCTTAAGGACAATCAAATGTTTAAGTATGGGAATGTTGATAGTTGTGTTTTGCATGATGTTTTAGGGTGTAAAATGTTAAGTATTTAGTGTTAAATTGAGAGTTAAGTGTGTTTATATGTTAAATATGTTAGTTTGTGTGTTTTAGTGTTTTTATGGGTTAGATTAAGTCTTTGAGATTTAATGTTATATTTTTGAGGTACCTTCATGTATGTCTTAGTGTTGCAGGGTAAACGGGGAAGAACGGTGAAGATTTGAATAGTTTTTGGCTAAAAGATATAGGCCACGATCGTGCACATTGGCCACGATCGTGCACATTGGCCAAAGAGCTAGAAGCAGCCAGGCCACAATTGTGCACTTGGGGCCACGATCATGACAGAGAGCATCAAGTCAGGCCACGATCATGACAGGAAGGTTAAAGCGCCAGCCATGATGATGGCAGGCAAGGCCACGATCATGCCCTGCATCGGGCTAACAGAGAAACTTGAGGTTTGGGTGATTTTTCGGACTGTTTCGCCCCCAACTTTGACCTAAAGCCTCCAAACTATAAATAGAACATGATGTGACAGCCATCAGAAGTTTTTTTTGGAGAGATTAAAGAGTCGTGCAAAAGAGCAAGATTCCGTCAAATTCGGGAGAGACCTAGAGAGAGATAAAGAGATTGAGGAAGGAGACAAAGGAAGAGAGATACGGAGACGTGCTAGACACGAAGTAATTCCAGGAACAGGTGGTTTCTTGCCTTCGCTGCTTTCGAGACTCCATTCCTGACAGTATTTTCATGTATTTAGTTTTATTTATGTATAGAATTGAAATAACTGTTGAGATTCGATGTGTTGAATGTTGAGTTTGCATTTATACTCACCTTCGAAATTTGACTCTTGAGATTAATAAAATTTATTTGATTGTGTTTTGTTTATTGAGTTTATTGTGATTTCAATTATGTTTTTAATAATTCGGCAACAAACTGAGTGGGTGAGCCGAGTAAAAATCATCAATTTGGGCTAATGAGAGTTAGGTTAATCGATAGGTAGAGAATTGAGTTAAACCGGTAGAGTCATGTAATTAGAAATCCAGTATAGATTCCCTGTAGGTTAATAGGCAATTTTAGAACTAATTTAGGTTTTGGACCAATTGTGGATCAAGAGATCGCAATTCTCATAATTTGAATTAGGGATTACTAATTAAGGTTAAGAATTATAACTCGAGAAAGAGTAATTCACCCTAGGTCTGCCTAGACCCGTTAATTTAATAATTCCATAATTGGTTAGGTTTTCTTAGTTTTGCATTAAAATTCCCTTTCTCTCCCTTTGTAATTTCTAGGTCGATTTTGGGTTGGTCTATGATATTGCTATTTTGTTTACTCTTTGGCACTTTAATTTCTCATATTTGATTTTTGATTGATTTAATTTTTGCATTATTTGTTTAATTAGTTTTATTGTGAACTTAGCTGCCTTTAGATTTTAGGACTAGTCCTCTTCCTTGTGGGATCAACATCTTAGGTACTACGCGAACGACCCGTACGTTTGCGGATTTTACCAAGGTTAAAAAATAGTAAAACTTAGTACATGTAACCTTGAGCGAACATTTGCAACATATTCAACAGTGTTGGTTTAATTTTGAATAAGTTTATCTACACTGGTGGTCTTGTGATTCCTTGTTTATTCACCTTAAACCCTGGCCTCATATAGTTTATAAGGGTTCTTTGTTGTTCTTCTTGACTTCGTTCCTCAGCCATTGTTCTTTCTATCGCTTCTTGGCGTCTAGCTTTCCTAATCCCCCTCTCTTGCTTGGTGTTGTCAGAAACCTATGTATACTTTATTTTGTTTAAACTCTTTTAATTTTGCATTCATGCACCTGTAATCACACAAGAATGGTGCTAAAATACTTAAAGAAAAGTGAATTAAAGTACAATAGGTGCTATAAAACAAATCCTCAGCAATGACTCCAAAAATTTATTGAACTTTTAAATGAAAACTTTCTATATTGTAAGTATACAAATCATATCTTATAAAAGGTATCATTCCCACGAGGATTATAGTAGTCACCTAACAATTCTTATAAACTTTGTCTATTGTAAATAATAGATGATTAACTAAGAATTAAACTAAAAACAAAGAATTAATAACTCAGTAGTAGTAAAATTGATTGTTTTATTAATGATGAAAACTAGGAATTACTTTTGTAACATACCACTCCAATAGAGCATATTCCTGAACATACCAGAGGATATTCGAGAAAATACTCTACAGAAATGATACATTAGGAAAAAAATTAACTTACTCTTAGACATCGAACATATTGATAAGTGTGAATTGTATCATGTTTTAGGGTTTAGTTTATTATGTATTTAAGTGTTAACTTAATCATTTAGTATATGTTTAGGTTAGAATTATGTTAGTTAGTTAATTAGTTGTGTTTAAGTGTTTTTATGGGTTAGTCAAGTCTTTAAGCTTAATATTTTTGTCTTTGAGGTACCTTGATGTGTTTGTTAGTGTTTTAGGGTCAAAATTGAAGAATGGAGAAGTTTCAGAGACACTCAGGCTGAAACAATGGCCCATGATCATGGCACAATAGAAGCATTGAAGCCAGCCTATGATTATGGCCCATATACCACGATCATGACAGAAGCCCAGGACATAGGCCACGATCATGGCTTGTGTTGGGCAGATGCACAAACACTTAGAAAAGTCAAGTTTCAAAGGAGTTTTCGGATCTTTCGGACTTTGGAAAAGCCCTAGGGCTGCCCAAAACACAAAATGTATATAAAGAATGAGACAAAGAAGATGGAGGAGCTTTTGAATTGGCCACCATTAAGAAACCTTAGAGATAGTTCATCGAGGGATTGAGAAAGAGAAGAAGGAAGAGAGAAGTGGAGAGGAAGTCAACGCGAAGTACTTCTCGGAATAGGAGGTTTCACACTATTGCTGTCTCTGTCATCCATCTGGATCCTATTTTTGTGTATTTTCAATTTTATTAATGTAAAGAATTGGAATAATTGTTGATGATAGGAATGTATGAATGTTGAGGATGTCTAAACTCACCTTCGAGTTGTTTTTATCTTTGATTTAATAAAATTTTGATAGTATTATGTTATTTGGTTTCATTGTGATTGATTTCTGAGATTGCATAATTTAGTAATAGACTGAGAGGGTGAATCGAATAAAAAATAATTAAATTTGGCTAACGAGAGTTAGGTGATTTAATAAGAACGAGAAATTAATCAAATCCGTAATTGTGTGAAGAGAGATATCACATAGATTCCTGGTAGTCTATTGGAAAACTTCATATCTAATTAGGGTTTGGATAGATTGTTAATTGAGAGATTGCAATTTTCAATAATCTAATTAGGCTCTATAATTTAGGGTTAATGGTTATAACTCGAGAGAGAGCAATCAATCCTAAGATCATCTTGGACCAATATTCAATAATTCATAATCGATTAGGTTAGTGTTAAAGATAGGTAAAGGTTCCCCCTTATCTAAATTGGTAGTTCTTTAGGTTGATTCTTGAAGGTGTGCATTGCAATTGCTATTTTGTTAATATTTTGTGATTGATTTTTGAGCCGAATTATTTGATTGAATTATATTCCTATTTAAGTTTAGTTGCATTTTGAGTGTTGCGCATTGTTTCGCCTTAGAATTTAGGATTTGATTAACCCTCTTCATGGGATCGACACCTTCGGTACTACACAAATGACCCGTATGCTTGCAATTTATCGAGGTTAAATATTAAAACTTACGTATATCAAAAAACTGTGATCAAATTTTTGGAACCATTGCCAGGGAGGCGATTAGTTTAGTTCTATACTTTAAGGTGTTTAGTTAGTTTTAAATTTTTTGTTTTCGTTCTTTCTTTTCTACTTCTGAAATCGTGTTTTTGTATGAACATAAGAGTTACAAGAGGTTCGAGTCACGAAGCTGAAACCTTAGATTTAGACATCACTTGACTAGAACAAACCATTAGGAAAGCTCGACATGAAGAAGAATAAGAAATCGCGAAATCAACAATGGTTGAGAAATTTCAGCAAAATTTTGAATACGAAGCAAACCAAGAACGCCAACAACAGACCCTTACGGACTTCATGAGACCATGGTTCAATGCGGCTAACCAAGGAGTAGCTAAGCCACCTGTACAAGCAGCATCATTTGAAATCAAACCAACCCTCATAAACATGCTTCAACAGAATGTGTAGTTTTATAGACTAGCGAACAAAGATCCCAACGTACATATAGTGAACTTCCTTAAAATATGTGATACCTTTTGGTACCATCAGATGTCGGAAGATGCGGTCAAAATTAGGCTTTTCCCCTATAGAGAAAAGGCTTGGTATCATTCCTTTAACCCAACCAATGTCATAACGTGGGATTAGCTAGTTCATGCCTTTTTAGATAAGTATTTCCCCCTAACTAGGACCACGAAGATCATCAAGGAAAGTACCAACTTCCAGTAAAGTGATGGTGAATCGATCTATGAAGCACGGGAATGATATAAGGATTTGCAACAAAAGTACCCACACCACAACTTACCTAAGAAATTCTTATTGCAATCATTCTATAATAGAGTAACCCCACCTATTAGAGGCACGATTAACATAGCTTTAGGTGGATCACTGATGAAAAAGATGGTTGATGAACTGGAAGAGCTAATAGAGGAGATGGCAAGTAATAGCTGCTTATGGATGAATGAGTAGAGTAGACAAACTATTACCTTCTGAGAGCAAAAAGGAATTGTGGCTATCAATAAAATAACAAAAATGCAAGAGAAAATTGATAACTTGACTCGACAGCTCAACAATATGAAGGCTTCATCCTCAACCTCAATGAAATCCATAAAACTCAAGTGTGAAATCTGTGGACAAATGGACCATGATACAATGGACTGTTATTTGATGAAGGAAAGCAATCTAGAGCAAGTGAATTATATGGGAGCTCAATATAGATGAGGAGGGGGCAACAATCCCTACTCCAACACTTATAACCCTGCGTAGAAGAGTCACCCTAACTTCTCTTGGACGAATAATGCTGAAGGACAGTTCATACCTCAAGGACAATCAAGCTTCCAACAAGATAAAGCAAGGTCAATGGAATCTAAGTTGGATAAGATTTTAGATAAAAATTAGAGGCATGGAGAATGCATACAAGAGGCTTGAAAGAAAATTCGAGCAAGTCCCCAAGAACCACGCCTCTTCAATACATAATCTAGAAGTCTAAGTAGATCAACTAGCAGAGGCAATATCTACTCGAAATGTAGGAACCCTTCCAAGCAATACTGAGTCTAACCCAAAGGAACAAATAATAGCCATGACTTAGACCCAAGAAAAGAAACTTGAACATGTTAAGAAAGATGGAGATAAGGGAGAATGACAAGTAATTATGGAACTCCTTCCAAGTGAGCTCGTAATTGAACCAATCAAGGAACCTCAACCTGAAATTCCATACCCTATTCTAGCTCAACGGAAGTTAATTTCAAGTAGGGCAAAGAGGAATTTTAAGAAGGTTGAATCAAACAAGGTTGAGGAAATAGTGGAACAAATAAAAACGAAGCTCACACTAAAGGAACCAGTCAAGAAGAAGGTTAAAGAGCTCATATTAGAAGAAAACCCTAACATAACATAGAAGAAAGAGGACCCAGAGGATTTTTACATTCCTTGCAATATCAATGGAGTCAACACAGAAAGGGCATTTGTGGATTTGGGAGCAAGTATCAATATGATGCCCTATACCATTATTCAAAAGTTGGGGTTATGAGAGTCAGAACCCACAAAGATGTTAGTAAAAACAACCGACATAACAGTTCATCAATTGAAAGGGATTATTAAGGATGTGGAAGTACAAATTAATAAATTTATCTTTCCCAAAGATTTCTATATATTGGAATTTTGAGAAGATGTGGAAACTCCTATGGTCCTTGGTACCGTTCCTGGCCACTGCTTGCTCATTAATTGACATTGATAGGGGTGAAATGACTCTGAGGATAGGAAAGTAACAAATAACCTTCAAAGTGTCAAAGAAAGACAATAGTTGTCCTTTACCTCCAATTAATATCAAGGAAACTGAACCTCGAGGACAATGGGAAGAGATTTAGGATCCTGGGAATGCATTCAGAAGGAAACGATCACGTAGAAGAAGGCAAATGAAGGAGCATTACAAGGAAGGTGGAATCCAGGGCATGATAGCTCATGTGCAAATTGCGAGGTCAGTGACTATACTATCATTGCACCAATCATTTGAACCACCTTAAGCACAAGGAGAGCGTCGAGCTATCGATGTTAAAAAAAGTGATGCATGGGAGGCAACCCATGAAAATTTATTTCCTTTGATTGCTGGTTTTTAGAAAGTTTGAATTCTATAGTAAGGATTATTTCGTTTCCAAATAAAATCAGGAAGGAATAAGACTTTGATATAAATTTGATAATTGATGAAGTACATAAAGAGAGTTGAAAAGGCCACAAAGAGTTAAGAAGTGACTTCTGAAAGTGAAGAAGAACAAAAGGAAAAAAAAATTTAAAAAATTGATGGAAATTTGTGGCCTACGGCAGGGTAAAAATAGGGACACACGAATGTCATTTCAATTTTTACTATTTTACCCTCCAATCACCTATATATTCATTTCTAACTTTACTTTTTCACTCAGTTTCATTTTTACTTTATCTCTATAAGCTTTAAACCTCCAAACACTCTCACTTCTCTTTACTAAAATTTCAAATTTCCAATCTCTTCCAACTTTTACCTACTCACAAGCTAGTATGCCACGCATTAAACAACAATCAACCAAGCAGGATCAATCATCGAGACGAAATCAAGACTCAGGACGAGGGAGAAGGAACAGAATAGCAAACTTCAGAGCACCCTTCCCGATCTACACAGAGGAGGAAGGTATTCATTTTCAATCCCTCAATGCTAAACAAATTATAGTCCCTAAATATTTTGATTTTGATACAATGGATAGGCTAAAACTAAGTGACAGGGTAGAGAACTTAGCAGAAAGAATTCAGTAGGCAAAGTTCATACACTTCCAATTTCCTATTTACCAGGAGCTCACTCTAGAATTCTGTACTTCCTTTTCTTATGAACCTAGGAACCCCAAAGAAATGTGGTTTAGGTTGTAGGGATAAGCTTATGAACTAAACATCAAAATCATGCGTTCCCTGAATCTTCCATTATCGATCAGTACAATGATTTTCGTGCTTCTCGCTATTAGAATGAGCTCACTGGGTTAGAGCAATCCGATGCCAAAAATTCCCACAACAACATCGTAAGGACCCATGAGCACTTGTTATTGCACAAATTCATGTGTCAACTAGTTTTTGATAAATTAGAAACCAATAAGTGTTCAACAAAGAAACTCTTTATGTTGTGGTGCATGGATCGCAGCATTCCAGTGTGCATATCCACACATGTTTTGAATGCTATTATTTCGTCTCTATGCAAGAGGAGCAACAATTTAGGTATAGGGTACTTAGTTTTTGCCATTGCTGAGTATTATGATGTGGACTGTAGTGGTTTAACCGTCCATCTCCCTGACTTCCTACATCATCATCATCTATGGCGTGATGAAAACCTTAAGTCCTATAACATAGAACTCCGGGATATCAGTCAAAAGATGCAAGTTAAGATCAGGTCTAGTCAGGCGAGTTTGAGTACAGCACCGCCTCAGCAGGCAATAAAGGACTCGACTAGTGAAGAGTCCAAGGAGGAAGAAGAAACAGAAGAACTGGGCTGGAAGAAAGTACTGGATACAATCTCTGCAAACAACAAGGTAATTACAGATACACTAGCGGAGAACTCTATAAGGATGACGGAGATGGCCCGAACTCAACGATGTCAAAGCTGGGACATACGTCGTATCCATTGTTATTTCGAGACTCAAGGTGTTAACTTGCCACCTCCAACACCATCCCTGTCTCCATACCATGAGGCTTTGTCTAACCCCTTTTCTTTTTAAATCTAGCCTTCATTTTTATTTTTGTTTTTGTTTTACTTTAATTCATGTATCTTCTTTCCTTATGTTTTTGTTTATCCCCTTCTCACATTGAGGACAATGTGTTGTTCAGGTGTGGGGAGGGTTATGTGTTTTGCTTTGAATGTGAATTTTGCATATTATATGATAGTTGTTAGGCTGCTTTGTGGATTATATGAATGTGTCCATGGCTTACATGGATCGGAATTGATTTAATTTTGAACATAGTCTATTAGGTTGTAAAGAATCATTAGCTCACAAAATTAGTGAATTAGGGTATTTGGCTAAATATGTAGCTTAACCCTCTAAATTGTCACATTCATTCATAATTTAAGGCCTTTCGACTTAAATATCTTTACTAGTATTTTTTATGGAAATGAGTGGCTAAAGTAATAAGGTAGTCAATAGAAAGAAAATCATGTTTACTAAATAAATAATTATTCCGCTGGCCTTCAGGTTATGAATAAAGCTAGTAGTCAGTTGAGAACATGATATAGCTAAGTAACTGGATCGATGCATGTTACAAATGTGGGCCTTTGGGTAAAAAGGCTATAATGACATTCCAACCAAGCAGCGCAATAAAAAAAACATGACTTAGTTGAGTAACCAGATCGACATGCATTACTAATGTTTTCTTCTACGTAAAAAGACTAAGTCCATGTTCATAAAAAGTAAAAAGAAATGTGTGTGTGTGTTTTTGAATAAAACCTACCGAACTTTTAATAGTTTAACTTTTCATGAAAACGTACTTAGGAGTAGTTACAGAGTCCGAATGACCAAAGAATTATTAATATACGTGTGCAATTGAACAGAGTAAACAATTTAACACTTAAGTTTGGGTTAATATATATATGTAGTTCAAACGCCCAAGATGCGGATTTGGCTTATTAATGATTGAAATGACTCAAATGATTGTGTTTAAAATTAAGTTAATTTCATGAAGTTAAAGCCATTGTCTCATTACTGTATTATGTGTTGTGTGTTTTTTTTTGTTTGCTTGAGGACAAGCAAATGTTTAAGTGTGGGGATGTTGATAAGTGTAAATTGCATCATATTTTAAGGCTTAGTTTGTTATGTATTTAAGTTTTAACTCAATCGTTTAATATGTGTTTAGGTTAGAATTGTGTTAGTTTATTAATTAATTGTGTTTAAGTTTTTTATGGGTTAGTCAAGTCTTTGATCTTAATTATTATGTCATTGAGGTACCTTGATGTGTTTATTAGTGTTTCAAGGTCAACACCGTATAATGGATAAGTTTCGGAGACACTCAGGTCAAAACAATGGCGCACGATCGTGGCACAATAGGCCATAATCGTGATAGAAGCACTGGAGTTAGCCCTTGTGCCAGAAGCCCAGGACACAGCCCATGATCGTGGCCTAATTGCCACAATCGTGACAAAAGGCTCATATATGGCCCACAATCATGGCATGTAGGGTCATGATCATGGCCTGTATTAAGCAGATGCACAAAAACTCAGAAAAGTCAAGTTTTGAGGGAGTTTTTGGACCTTTCGAACCTCGGAAAAACCTTAGGGCCACCCAAAACACAAATGGTATATAAAGAATGAGACAAAGAAGATGGAGGAGCTTTTGCATCAGCCACCATTGAGAAACTCTAGAGAGAGTTCATCGAGAGATTGAGAAAGAGAAGAAGGAAGAGAGACGTGGAGAAGAAGCTGATGCGAAGTATTTCTTGGAATAAGAGGTTTCAGGCTGTTACTGCCTCCTTCATCCATTCCGATCCTATTTCGATGTATTTTCAATTTTATTAATGTATAGAATTGGAATAATCATTGATGATAAGAATGTATAAATGTTGAGAATTTCTAAACTCACCTTTGGGTTGTTTTTATCTTTGATTTAATAAAATTCTAATTGTTTTATGTTATTTGGTTTCATTGTGATTAATTTCTGAGATTGCATAATTCGATAATAGACATTAACTAGACTCCGCATATTCAGCTAATCAGACCTTTGAGCCATTTTTATCCCCAAAATGTAAGTACTAAACTTATATTATATCGTTTTGTTAGCTAGAACTCCTCCGAACCTGAAAAACAACGTTGCAATTTTGATGAGTTTGCGAACTCTATAAGTGAATCATCACCGATGCACTAAAACAAGTCATATCACGAAGACAAGTTATATCACAATTTATTTCACTTTAACAAATATCATATAAGTCAGTGTTGCATATCACATCACATTCTCCATTGACTACAGATGTATTTCACTACTTCAAATCAGTTCAATTTTCAATCCAATCTTATTATGTATGTAGGTTGCAAATGTAAATGCACATATGTTTGCATTGTCATTTTATTTTATTATGATCAAGTGCCTATCAATGCAATATGTTGTCTCGTACCCCTTGTAGGTACCGAGTCCATGGCTGGCCCATACCCCTTATGGATACCAAGTCCATACTATCAGAGCCTGAGGTCATTTTTTATAATTCTAAGCTCAAGGCTCTTTCTTGCACATCGGTCACTCTAATCACAACTCCTTTATCTGATCATGCATTTTAATATGGTGAGATGCATCATTTCATATGATATGCTTTCATTACTTTTCATTTATGTGTGCTCATGTCGTATAATTGACTCTTTGGACCTAAGTACAACATTTATCAATCAATTGTACATGCATTTCATATTAAAGATACAATTCATACAGAAGCATATATATGTGAGTTTGCATCTAAGTTGACTCACATTACTCTCTAGAAATGCTATTACCTCAATTTTTTGGCAACGTTTGGATGTTGACGATCACCTTGCACATCTATCATCATGTAATGAATACACACATAGGTCACAAATCACTAAGTTGTTTATTCATGTAATTATACAATCATGCACACATATATATCATGTTTCAATGCATGATCAATTGACTTTTTAGGTATGTATTCTTTTATATAGATCTTGACTATTCAATTCCACATTTTATCCATTATGAGTTGAATTCTCAAATTATCACCAACTTGGTATCATAAACCCTTACAAATCACTTATAAATGTTACCATATCCAATGTAAATCAATCTCTCTATTATAAAAAATAATGTGTGCTTATATACCCTAAGATCATTCAAATATTACAACTTGTATAGTATCATTTTGCAATCAAGTTTATACTTTTAAGTAAGCTTTATTTACTCCAAATTCATCACTTCTCCTTGTACATTTTAATGACCAAATAGCCTTTTATATCACACACAATTGTTACTTTAAATATGAAAATTTTAGCAAGCTAGATATCTTAATTCACCGAACTTTTTCCAGCAATATGTATTTATACATTTACCCATTCTCATTCATAACTCACCAATGTTCTTCAATGCTCATTAATCCATACTTTATACACATTACACATGTCCTTAAGATCAAATTGCATTAAAAGAACACATTTATTCCTTTAACACATCATAATTTCCAGCTTTGAATACAACCACATCAAAACAGTCCATTCTTTAGTTTATGTCGTCAATTACCTAACCAATTAATCAAGAAACAATCTAGGCTCATTCCTAGCCTTAATTAAGTCCAAATACACCAATATCGATTGAATTTTCTTAGATGCTTCGACATGTACCTAAGGCTGAAATTAAAGTTCCAGAATTTGTCGTCAACATCACTAATTTGTGTAACTTTACTTCCTTCAATACTTCACAAATTTTACAAGATTAGAGATGTCACTAACACCTGAACTTTTCCAAATTTCCTGTCCTTTAAAGTTACTTTATTTCAAGTTAATTTAACTTCCATATTGGTTACACTTAGGCTCTAAAATCTGCTCACTTTTTTCTTTACCATTCACTTTTTTACAATCACACATACAGTCCTAAATTTTCCATATTTGAAAACACCTTTATATCACCTATCTTTAGCATGAATTCCTCATCAATTATACTTTAAAACCTAACTTAAATCATCCATGCAACAACCCATAAGCTCCTACTTTTGTACATCTGAAAACAGAATAAAAAAGTAACCAATTCAATCTTCATTCATTTTTTCCATCTTTAACACCAACAACTCATTCAATCCATCCCTAATTAACCATAATGAAATTCTGCTAACACATACCAAAATAGGTTAGTGTTTCACTTACTTGATTAGCTTGAATGGGACCTCAAATGTCAAGCTTGCTTAGCCTCACTTGCATGCAAGAACATTTCAAGAACGTTGAGGGGGTATGATGGGTTTGGCCATGACTAGAAGAAAAAGACATCAATATATGTAACAACGATGACTCCATAGCTATCTTTATGATGGATTTTGCATAGGTTTTGGGGTGGTGATGTACAGAACTAAGGCATAAATTCAAAGCTGTGATTTAGGTGTAGGTTTAGGCAATGAGAGGGAGGAGATGGAGAGTATACAGCCAGAAAAATGACAAAAGAAAATGACCATAGAATGTATAAGTCGTATACTGTAGGATGAGTGTTCCTTTTTTTTAAAGGACACCTATCATGTATTAAAGTAAGATATATGTCCCCTCTTTAGATGGTACATGTGTCCTTCATGACTGCCATATGTCACTTAATTCTTTAAGCCATATTTCACTCATTTCATAGGCTTAATCATCCTAAATCTTCACATGTCAACTTGTCTTGCCACTTGAAATTTTTTTTGGTAAACCAAAATACAAGACATTAGAAATGCACAATCATGTCAAATTCATTTTGCAACTTTCATACCTCAGAACATGTCTTAAGTGCACATAAAATCTTTGTCACTTCGTTTTCATACTTCTAAATCATGATTCATATGTGCATGCTAATATTATGAGTGTGAATGAAATATAAAATCATATCCTAAATGTACCAAATTAATTCTATAATGATGTAACTTATGTTACTCTGTATATTATACGTAAATGAAAGCTTCTAACACTCTAACCCTTAATAGTTTTGGAGCCCAACTATTAGAACTTATACCCTTTTTTGTTTTCACTTTACCTTCTTGATTTAATGATTCTTGATCCTATATATCCTATAGTTATGATATCCCTCCCTCGAGATCTAATCAAGTAATCCCAATTAAAATAGATAAAAATTGAATTGTAATTTCTCAATCTATTAAAACTCTTTGTAACTATGTAACTAGATTTGAAAATTCCTATGGATAACTAATAAACAAGTAAGATTTGTCTTCAATTGCTTGTTAATATGATTTTTATAGTTCTATTGATGTACTGGCTCTCATTGTGTAACATAATATAGATGGTCTAATCCAATCTTTTGATTCAAATTGAATATAAAGCAATAAACATCATCAGTATATTTCATTAAATCAATAATGTAAACTTCAAAAAACAATTCAAGAATAATTCATAAAAATGAGTTTAGCAATCCATTTACGTAACTAAATATCCAAGTTTAATCATCATCAATATCCAATAACAAGGAAATAAGAAAAGAGTAGGAAATAAGAAAAGAGTAGAGAATTGAATCTAGGAGTTTCCTCTTCTTTACCTTGAGCTAGAAAATCTGCAGCTATGTTCTTGATAATTTCTACTCTTTTGATCTCCTTTAATTATGTTTATCCAACCTTTAAGTGATGTTTTTTTATCTTCTTTACATACTCTTAAGTCTTCTAGGTTTTGTCTAGGATTTTTCCACATGTATGTCTTCCAAAAATAATCCTAAAATGTCAAAAGTATAAAAAACTTACATCTTGGAAACATTGACTGCTCCAACCCTCTAGCATGATTATACATACTTGTGCTCCAACTCTCTAGCATGATCGTGAATAGGATGCATGATTGCACTATAAGTTCTCCTACCTGTTTCTTCTTCATGTATGATTGTATATGGTTATGTATGATCGTGCCAAACATTATTCTCCTACTTTTTCTTTATCTTTTCTTCACTTTTTTCCTATCTTCATTTATCACTAAGCACATCAAACAATCCTTAAAATATGCAATTAAGATCAAACTCTTGTCTTAAACAACAACCAATCAAAGAAAATACATAAAATGTAACATCCTGTTCCCATATTACGAGTTAGAACCTAAAAATGTGGTACATGTGAGATCTCACTAAGGGATTAAGAAAATTGCATCTCATGCTCATGCAGAATGTTAACATACACGCACGTGAATTTGAATTTTGCACATATTAAGATGACTGTACATGCATCCATTGACATTCCAGGTATAATTGATTTGTTAATGTGATATTATTGAGAATTATGATTTATTTGCATTGAAATCCAAATTGGAGAATATAAATTGTTAATTTAGAATTTTTAGTGAATTTTAGGAATAAATTCCTAAAATGTTGAATATTATTAGACTAGGAAAAATGTCTCTTGGCGAGTAAATTGATGGAAGGAAATAGACATAAGAAACAAATGATATTGGAGAATTGTTAAAAGAATGATTTTTTTAAAATTATTGAGAAAATGATTTTGAAAATTTGGAGATGACTTTAGAATTTGTGAGAAGATGTTATTAAGAAAATTTTGGTGATAATTGGAATAAAAGATAGGAGTTATGGAACTAGTTTAATAAGAACTAGTTAGTTGAGAAACTAGTTAAAGTCTTAAGAATTGAACAAGTGGACAAATCTTAAGCTCACATTCTTTTTTAACTTTGAAAGACAAAGACACTGTTTTGTCTTGTCTTAAAAATATCTTCTCGGCGCTTTCTTCTTAAAGGTTCTTCTTCTTTTTCTTCTTCTTCGAATTTTGATTTATCGAATCTTCACCAAGTTGAACCTTGCTTTCATCTACCCTTCTACTCCTACTTGATATCTATTTCTTTTGCCTCAAGAAAAGCCCAACCTAAACCACATTAGAGATGACATATGTGGTTGCTTAAAGAATTAGGGTTTCTTAAGATTGTCAAAGATTTTGGAGTTTTATCAAGTAAGTATCTTGTTAATCCTTTAGAGTTGTTTGATTATGAAACAAAAATGGTAATTTGTTGGCATTTCATAATCATAAGAAAAATAGGCATTTTTCATGTTCTCCGTAAAATATAGTATGAAAATGTGGATTGTTGATTTTTTGGTTTTGATGATCAATATGTTATAAGGTCGTGTGGAAATAATCTTTAAAGATGTTTTAGAGGTAGAATGATCTTAATAATGGTGTTAGGATGAGTGCAAAAAATTGTTAGTGAATGATATATGCACTGTTTTGTTTTGAGTTATTGGTCGAATATAGATCATGAACTAGTTTGTGAATTATAATGAGTCAAAATAGAGTTAAGAATGAAGAGTATTGAATTGGGAAATATGATCATGTACAAATTGTGTTAGGTGAATAATCTGGAAAATTCGAAGATGAGTGTTTTGGAAAGTGTAGCAGTGAAATGTTCACTGATTGTGCTTCTGTGCTTATGAGGATTTAAAGTGTTAAGAGATAGCAGTAATTGATTTTGGAGTTTAAAGAGCAAGTGAATTATGTACATGATGAGTGCAGAAATTCATAAGAGTTAAGGTTGATATATATATGCTCTGTTTTAATTTTTTCAGAACCAACTTCTACTTTTGTCTCATCTCTTACGGGCATGAAAGACAAGTCACACCTGTGACTTTTGTCTCATGTCTCACGAACGTGAGAGATGAAAGTCACACCCATGACTCTTGCACACTATGATCAATCTAGTTTTAAATTCGTAAGGTCGATGAAAAGAGTTTTTGAGTTCAAGGATAGGGTCAGGGTGATGGTAGGATGTGAGGAAAAAATTAAATTAGTGAAAAGAATGATAGTTTATAAGCATCGAAAATTCCAAAAAAATGGACATGCAAAGTACGTGCATGAGTTTTTGGTTTTGAATGTTTACGTTTATTTTTAAGTTTTGATTTGTTTATGAGTTTGTTGAGCTTTATGGGAGTCGAAAATGAGGTTGTTATATGTTAGAGATGTTAGTTTAATTAAATGAAAAAAAAGAAGAAGAAGTGCAGTAGTTCGGAAGAAAGAAGAAGAAGAACAATGGTTCAGAAGCAGGTCGCAATCATGACTCTGCTGGGCGAATGCGTCGTTGCAATCGCAACAAGATCACGACCTGCTGGGCAAACGCGTCGTCGCGATCGCGACACGGAGGGTTGTTATGCGGGCAAATTTTTTCTGAACATGTGTTGGTATTTTGATGATATCTTGAGCTGTAGATGTCCAAATGAGGTGATTTTTCATTTAAATTAAAGTAGAGAGATAATTATACAGCTTTATTAAGAAGTCTAAAGTTAATTTTATCTCTAAGACTTTCAAATTTTGGTTTGAAATCGAGTCCTGATTGAGGTTGTAGTACTACCCGAGACAGAAATTATATCTTGATGTTATTACAAAATGTAAATAGATATAGGCTGAATTAGACAAAGGTATCTTCAAAAAAGTTGTATTCAATTCTCTTATCTTTCAATTTTTATTAATTTTGTAATTTTTAGATATCTGAGTTGAAAGTTATGAGTTGTACAATTTGAGGGTATGATCATGAACTAGCCAAAAGTTCAATTACACACAGTCTGTGGTATTGTGATCATAACTTATAGGATACTGAACCAAATTGACTAATCTTAGTGTTAATAGAAACTTAATACAATGGGGAACATTTTCCTAGAAGAAAGTGTTACCAAATTACTCCAATTGTTTTTGTTAGAATGATCATGAAAAATAGACCCGAAGGTTTGGAATTTTGGAGAATTTATAAGAAAGAGCTGGAGTTTGGATATTGTATGATCATATAATGTTAGAATAACAATAGTGAATGAATTTTTAGTATTAAAGTACCAAAGACGTGTATAATGGAGATGAAGGATTTTATATGATTGTAATTGTGATTTAAAGGAGATGAGTAATAAGTACCTAGTAAAAGTGAATGAAGCTCGGATATTATGAAAGCAAATAATGCTAAAAATGAACATAAGATGTGAATTTTGATAATATACCAGGGATTGTCATTGAGCATGCATTGTACATAGTTCATATACACATTTGTGCTTAAATGAATACTTAAGATTGTGCAATTATTAATGTGTGTACAACGTGTGTATTGTATAATATTGATGTGCAGGATAAAATGTCCATATCTGGACGTTTCCAGATCTGGGAAGCAGATGCTAATTTGGAGCGTACTGTGAGTCGACCTAGATAGTCTCATTTCATTGTTTGTTTTGATTTTAATTTCTGCATTGACTGACTCCGGTTATGATGATCGTGCAATGTGAATATAATTGATATGAATGTGATTTGCTTATGTTGATGCCGGACAACGAAGGTCCGAAAGTTGATGCATGATTGTGATATTGAAATGCTCCTTGTATGTGAATTTGATGAAATATGTGATATCTAATTTGATTGTTAAATGTCAGACCTAGTTTCAAAGAAACATATGAATATGCATATGATTGAAAAAGTTTTTCTCAATATTTATGTTGAATGCTAGACCACGGTCCGATAATGAATATGAAATTTAATGTGAATCTGAAAGCATGTGATAGGCTAAAATTATATGAATGTGATGCATTCCATTACATGAATGCATGAAACATAAAGGAAGTTGTGACCAGAGTAGCCACCGCCAAAGAGCTTAAAGCTTAGAATGTGAAAAAAGAGCTTGAAACTTAGATTGTGAAAAAGAGCTTAAAGCTTAGAAAGTGTATAAGAGCCAAAGGCTTACTATGTAAAATGAGCCTGGTATCCCTAACGGATACGGGACAGTTATCAATGAGCCCGGTATCCACAATGGATATGGAACAGTTATAGGCACTTGTTCACAACAAAGTAATAAATGAAAGTAAGTCTCATGCGCATTGCATTATAAGTGATATGTGTATTTTTAATGATTGAAATGATTAATTTGACTGCCCTAAATGTAATCCTATATGTTAAATGAAGTGATGTAAATTATGTGAAAATATGTTAACTGTATGTGTTATGTGATTGAGTGAGCCATCAAGGATAGTCACTCATTGAGTTCGCAAAACTCACCCAAAATTTGCAATATTTTTTCAAGTTCAGAAGAGTTACCCGTTAGGCCAACGGGAGTATAGCCACTACACCCAAGTAAGAGATAGAGTTCGGGATCAGTTAGCATTTACATTAGTATTTCCTTATTTTTGTATCAAAATATGTATTCACAAGTATTTTGCAATGTGTATGTAAATGATTTCATATTATAATGGTTGTGAAATTGTGTTTGAAAATGTTTATGAATAAAAGTGGGCCCGATTTATTTATTAATTTTTCGCAATATGCGTGCATTGTTTTAAAAGAAAAGAAATTTCTGTATTGAATTTGATTGACTGACTGTTCTAGCATGCCACCCTCGCGGGCTACGTACTCAGATATCACTCAGGATGTCGGGTATGTGTCTTACGAGAGTGGGGTGCTACATAAAAACACTAACAAGAATATAAATCTAAGCCCTAAATAATTGGTTTTCATCCAAGAAAACACTAAAAATACACTCTAACACCTAAAGAACAGATTGATTCACACCTATCAAAAGTCTTTATTAATGAAAAATGTTTGGTGGAATTCTAATATAGTAAAGCCATCTTTAATAGCCCAATAACCTCTGACAATCTCTTATAGAAGTTCACTAACTAGTTAACAATCTAGCTCGGAAAAAACCTTTCAGATTTTCATATTTTTAGTTAAGCACCAAGGTTTCCAAGAGGTAGTTTAAAAAACTTAAACACGTAAGAAAGTTTAGACTGGTGAAGGGATGGATAAAGGAGTCACTTCAATGTCTCATTAGCAACAATCAACTAGATATCAAGGAAACAAAGAGGGTCCTAGGAATGACAAGTTTAAAATTACTAAAAACAAGTTCAAGAGAAGTATAATAAAGCTTTTAATGCTTATTAGTCAATACTAAACAAAAAATCCAAAGTTCTCTAGATGTAAGATGGTCATAAGTTTTCAATTTTTTTCTTTCAAAAAGGAACTCTAACTAAATATGTTTCCTTACAAATGACACTAGAGTAAAGGTATGAGGGTAGAACAAAGTTAAAGACCTTGTCCTCATTTACTTCAAAAAAATAAAATTTAGGTCTAAGTTCTAAAATTGATTCCTTAATACAATCCCTAAACTCTTTTTTAAGACTTGCCATCTCTTTTTAGCAAGATGAAGAATTAGTAAAAACTTTCAATTTTGTTGATGTGGATAAAGCTCTAAATAACCTCAATTCCAACAAAACCCCAAATCCTAATGGGCTAAATGCCTACTTCTTTAAACAACCTTAGAAATAGATTGAAGACTAAGTTTAGGAATCAATAATGGAGTTCTTCAACAATGGAATGTTTCTAAGAGAAATCATTCAGGCATACATATGCATGGTCCCTAAAGTCCCTAATATGAGTTCTTTAAGAGACTTTATATCAGTATCATATTGCAGAACCTCATACTAAATCGTTTACAAGATGTTGGTGTCAAGACTAAAAGTAGTATTGAGATCCTTTATAAGTAAAACATAATAGTCTTATATATAAGAAATGAATGTTGGAGACAATATGCTTTTTCCTCAGGAGATATTTAAAGGCTATCAATAAAGGGAACAGGTATGCAATGTCCACTAAAAATTGATTTTAGGAAAGCTTTTCACTCAATAAATTGAAACTCTTTTACTTCACTCACTTAAAGCCCTTAGATTTCCTGTCAAATTCTCCAATTGGATAAATAATGCTAGATTAATGTCTCCTTCAATGCACTTATTAATGAGGAACATTCTAACTAGTTCAGTGGTAGAAAAGGGGTTAGCTACGGAGACCATTTCTTACCACACCTCTTCTTAATCTGTGTGGAAATTCTATTAAGGCTCACTACCACTAATATTAAGAATGACCCCTCTTTTAAATATCACAAGAATTGTGGAAAATTGAAGTTTCCTAACCTTGCCTTTATAGATGAATTGTTGATGTTTTGTAAAGTATATTTGAACTTAATTCTTGGCATCTTTAATTCTACCAACCAATTATGCAAGTTTTTTAGTATCGAGGTGAACCATGATAAGAGATTCTTTATGATTTCTAAGGCTATTCAACTTGAAAATAATGAGCTAGCATCCCTTTTAGGCATATGAGTTATTAACCCCTTTCACTTACTTAGGGTTCTTATCACAACCATAAGGCTCATACCCCTCTTTGAGCTGATTGAAAGAAGATTTAACAAATGATGCAATAAAGGCTTAACTATGTTGGTAGGCTTTAGCTAATTAGGCCATTCTTAAGTAACCTTTACATATATTGGGGTTTCTATATGGTTTTTCCTAAGAAAATGGCTAAAGACATTAAGAGGTTATCAAGAAAATTTTTCTGTGGAATGAGGATTCTTATAAAAAAAAGCTCAGGTGCTAAGGTTTCCTGGAATGAGATCTATAAGCCTAAGATACAAGGGAGACTTTGAGTAACGTCCGTTCATCTCACAAATAAGGTCTTTCTTATAAATAGAATATGCAAGTTAATGACAGATGGGGAAAACTTATAGGTGCAATGGTTAAGCATGAATCATTGAGAGAGCAGAACATCTACGAGTTAAAAATGAATCACAATTACTTATGAACTTTGCATAATATTCTCAACCTAAGGGATAAGCTAAGTAGTGAATTCAAAAGTATAGTAGGCAATAAAAAATCAACCTAGCTTTGGTTTGATAACTGGAGTGATAAGGGACCTCTGAGTTTTTACTAGTTCCACCTCAACTACATATTAGGATCTAAGGCTAAAGTTAGTGAACTAATAAATGTTGAAGAATGGCACATCAAATTTAGAGGTTTTGAATGATTGTAGGAGGCATTACCTAGTTACAACCTTAAAAAAATGTTGAAGACAAGATGGTTTAGACTAGACATTACTAAGATCTTTTCACTAACAAAATAGCCTCTTATTTATTCTTATAACCTGTTCTTAAGGTTCCCTTGCATAAACTAATCTGGTTCAAAAGCACCAGTCCAAAATTGGCTTTTATTATATGGCTTACTACCAAGAATAGGTTAAGCATGCTTTATTGAGTTAAAACTACCAATGTCATTAATCCTTAATGTATCCTCTGCTCTACTAAAAGGGAAAAAAGAAACCACTTTTTTTGTCTAATGCTCCTACACCAAAGAACACAGTTTCTACATTGGTGAAGAAGCTTAGGATTCGAACATGACTCAAGTCTCAAATTCTTCTATTAGAGGTGACAACCTTGGATTACTAAATTTAGCTTTATGAAATGTAGTATGGACGGAAAGAAACCAAAGAAGACTAAGAGATAAGCATAGAGACAATTATGTATTTTTTAAACACACTAGCCAAGACAAAGGAATAGATCATATTTTTTTAAGGAAGTCAAACTTGCTAGTAATGTTGTAATTATATGGGAACTCATTTGATTTGAATGGGAAATAGCTTGTGTAGTGAAAGGTAAGAGTGTTGATGTTGTTAAGCTACTATGATTTCTTTATTTAGTTAATAGTTTAGCTCTTAGTTGAGAGTTTCCTTTACGTGCTCTTCTTGAATTGATTATAGATTAGCAATGCAGTTGGGGATAACTTATAAAACTTAGTTTTAAACTTGTAGGTCTTTTCCTCCATTTTTTGAATATAATTATTTAATTTCTTAAAAAACTTAAGTTTTAATCTCTGAGGACTCTAACTTAAGGTTCTTATTTTATAAAATCCAGGTAGACAATGCGAAATAAGTGTTATTTTATAAAATAAAAGTAGTTGGGTGACTGTTGGTGTTGGTAGATAAATAGTGACAACTTCGACCAAGGGTAAATGTTGTGACCAAAATAATTTCTAAAAATACCTAGGTTATCCTACTTGAAAGTATACGAGGTTGTTGTAGTTGATTACCACGGTTGCCTCCCACAGAGGTGAAATTGGTTCGCTTAGATTAACCTTGAAGAAAATAATAAAACAGATGCAATCCTTAATACTTTATTCCGATTTGTTGAGTGAAGGCTTTAAAAGAAATCACAAAATAAAACTAAAAAGTAAATGGAGTTAACTGGGAGCAAAAATGAATAGTTTAACTGAAGTGGAAAACTCTTGAGAATTAATTTCACTAATTTAATCTCCTATGGATGACTAAGGGGAAATGATTAGATTATCATCTTACTAAAATTAACAGTAGGGTTCTAAGTTCAACTCGAATAATAAACTAATTCTAACTTTCGTATTCAACAAGTTATCATCCTAATTAATTATGGAAACCTGACCATTAACTATCATTTAAGTTAATATATTTATAATTCTTAACTTAAGTGTCTATAGTTTTTCGTTCCATATTAAACTTCTTATCTCGATCCTTTATTTAATACCAAAATTATGTAAAGTTTGATCATGCTATTATATCCATTAAGTTCAGAAACTATAGCCAACATAAGAGACCAATGCAGTCCCTTAATCATGCATATTTGACTAAAATAGTTACATTAATTGTTAAGAAAAAGAGATCAACTTATCACAGAAATAACAAGGTTCATCATATTCAAATCTTCAATCCCATCTTGATCAGTATAAGAGAAGTATTAAAACAATAAACCAAGTGAATAATTGAAATAAACTATTAAAAGCTAACAGAGTATGAGTTTATCAACTAATAAAGGGGTGAGTTCAGTAAAACAACAGAAAAATAATAAACAATATAAGAAAACAAGTGTTCGGATGAGAGAGTTGTGGTGATCTCCTGGACACTCAAGCTCTCTGCATTGGCTCTCGCCTTCTGCTCCTGCTTGGTTCTCACCCAGATGATCAAATGCTTAGGTTGTTTCTACCTCTCTGTTGTTCTTCTTCCTCATCTCACTCCACTGATCCCTGCTTTCTCTCTTCTCTTCTTCGTCTTCTTTCTTTCTCTCTCTTTTTTTCCCCGAATGAGTTTGTGTGGTGTGAAAGATGTGTATGATGGAATGCGTGTACCGCCACCTCCCTTAATCTTTCTATTTGTAGTTTATTGTAAGTTTAGGTTTTCGAGTCGTTCCTCCTGCATATGACACGTAATAAGTTGACAAATTAAAGAAAAATGGGTCACGGGGGTGACTTACAGTAGTGACAAGTTATGTCACCACCTTTCTTCTTTCATGCAAAATTTACGTGAACTTTCCTTTCAACCCTTATGGAAAATTCAAAAAATAATCCAATTAACAGTCGTGTAATATTCGCACTATTTCCACTCAATTTATCTCACATTTATATCAAAACACAAGGATCTATAACCAAAATCGAGATATGAAGGCAATTAAAAAGCAACAGAAACTAGACACAACAGTAAGACATAAGTGGAGATCAAAGAAGGTGAAATTAAGGATTGGATAAGTAAACTACAAATCAAGAGAGAGAGAGAGTAACTTATCAAGAGAGAGAGAGAGTAACTTTTTAAATAATTTTTTCAATTCTCATTTTATATTTAGTATCATTCAATATTTACTATACCAATTGATGCATTCCGAAATAATAACCCAATATAGAATCACATATTTTTATGCTATTTTCTTAATTAATATTCATTATACTGATTGATATAATAGGAAATCCATAACTTTGATAATAAAATGACTGTAGCAAATTTTGATGTTATATTATATATTATTTGTGAATATTAGCTTAGAGATTGTAAAACTTGTCCATTACATAATATTCTTGTACTTCTGTAATCCTTGTTATGTTAAAAATTTTAGCAAAAGGTCTCCTTTACCCCCTAACTTTTTCCAAAAAATCTAAGATGATCCCTTCCATTATTTCTTGTACTAGTCAACCCACTAACTTTTCCAAGGTAGAACAAGTTGCCCCAAAAAGACTCACTCTATCACACCTCTATCAAATACATATGACGTCCTTGTTAAATTTGTTCACCTGGGTATGCCATATAAGGTTAGATGCCAACATAGCAACTAAAGTGTAATAAAAATATTAATTTCAAATTTTTAAATGAATTGACATTTTCTTTATTTAAAGAATCAAAAACTTATTGCCCCCTAATTTTCGCCCTAGCTAATCCCAAATGTCATAAAATTCCCAATTTGCAACAAATTCCTGTTATCCAAGGACGATTGTTTCTTTGTACTTCCTATATGTTCTTTAATTGTTTCTTCATGCTTCCTCTATCTTTATGAAATTTGTCTATTCTTCTTGCTTTTTCATCCTCTAGTGGCAGCTTGTTCTCAATAATCTCAGATATCCTTCAATTTTGCAATTATTAGTTATTTACCTATGAATCTTGGATTGGTGGACGACTGGTGTGCGAAATGGAAGCAGTTAGGTTTGTCTAAATAAATTATTGTGCCTGACAGAAGGAGCTAGATTGTCTAATTTTGCTATAGTTTGACAGTTTGCAATAGATGTTTGTGTTAACTTTAGTAGTCTCTTCTCCTTGTTTAAACATTGATAAAAGTACGTGTGAATCACATAACATAAATAAAAATAAAAAATGGAATGATTTTTTAAATTTCATTGATAAAATTATGTGTGAATCACATAATACATATTGTTGTTATTAATTAAATGCATGTATTTCCATTATATTTCACATTTCCATTAATTTTCCTACGAGAATTGGATATTGGTGATTGATGGTTATTTTCATGTTATTAATTAACTGTCATGTTTATTGTGAGAATTTGAGAATGTTACTGCGTGGCTATGTTGTGGTGTATAACAGAAAAATGAAGCAAATAGGAATGGAGGTATTATTTTTTGGGTCTTCAAGTAATAATAATTCTTCAGCTAGTGTTTAATGCTTATGTAGATTCAATGTTTGTTTAAAAACTTCATAAAGTGAAAAAATCCTAGTCGTAAGTTTTATAGGTGTCTAAAATATCCAATTAGTAAAAGTATTTGTTATGATATATAATATAGGAACATATATAGAATAAATGTATTAATGAACGTTTATTTTAGTGATGCTTACTAAAAAGTGTAAATTGCATCATGTTTTAGGGCTTATTTTGATATGTATTTAATTGTTAATTCAATCGTTTAGTATGTGTCCAGGTTGGAATTGTGTTTGTTTGTTAATTATTGGTGTTTAAGAGTTTTATGGGTTAGTGCAAGTCTTTGAGCTTAAATATTATGTTTTTAAGATACCTAGATGTATTTGTTAGTATTTTAGGGTCAAATCAAAGAACAGAGAAGTTTCAGAGATATTTGGGCCACAACAACGGCCCATGATCATGGCATAACGGGCACGATCGTGATAGAAGCATTGGAGTTAATCCACGATTGTATCCCATATGCCACGATCATGATAGGAGGTTTAGATGTGGCCTATAGGCTACGATCATGGCCTGCATCTAGCAGATGTGTACTCAAAAACGTTAAGTTTTGAGGGATTTTTGGACTTTTCAAACCCCGAAAAAATCCTAGGGATGCTCAGAATACAAAAGATATTTAAAGAACAAGACAAAGAAGTAGAGAGAGATTTTGACATCAGCCACCTTGAAGAAAACCTAGGGATAATTCATCAAGAAATTGAGAAAGAGAAAATGGAAGAGAGAACTAGAGGAGAAGTTGACTCGACGTATTTCCTAGATCAGGAGGTTTCCTGACGTCGCTACCTCCCATCCTCCATTTGATTGTATTTCCTATTTTTTCAGTTTTATCATTGTATAGATTTAGATTGAATAGTTGATGATAGGATCCAAATGTTGAGCATGTTCTAAACTCACCTTTGGAGTTTTATCCTTGATTTAATGAAAGCTGATTGTTTTTATGTTTATTGGATTTATTGTGATTAAATTTTGCGATTGCATAATTCGGTAATAAACTGAGAGGGTGAATCTAATGAAAAATAATTAAATTAGGCTAACGAGAGTTAGGTCATTTAATAAAACAAGAATTAAATCAAATTGGTAATTATACGAAGAGAGATCTTGCATAGGTTCCGGATAATTTATTGGACAACTTCAGACCTAATTAGGTTTTATATAGATTGTTAATCGAGGGATTACAATTTCCATAATCTAAATAGGGTTTATAATTTAGGGTTAATGGCTATAACTCGAGAGAGAATAATCAGCTCTAGGATTAGACGATCCAATAATCCAGTAATTCATAATCAATTAGATTAGCGTTAAGAATAGGTAAAATTCCCTTTCTCTCAATTGGTGATTCTTTTAGATTGATTTTTGGGTGTGTGTTGCAATTGCTAAATTATTATTATTTTTGTGATTGATTATTAATTTTATTTAATTGATTGAATTGAATTCTCATTTAGTTCATTATATTTTGAATTTCTGTGATTTATTTTTGCCTTCGATTTTAGGATTAGATTATCCCTCCTTATAGGATCAACACTTTAGGTACTACGTGAATGAATCATGCACTTGTAGGCTATCGAGGGTATTTATTTAAACTTACACACCTCAAACACCCGATCACTTACAAGGTTAGGAGTTGTAAATTCTTTCATTGGCATAAGTACCCTTCTCTGATAGGGTTATTCTTGTTATTTATAAATGAATGATAATACCAAGTTAAAGCAACGATTTGCATTAAGTTACAAAGGGACAGTTGAAGATGAGGTGTGTAAGGGAGTTGTTAGAAGACCAAATAAGGAGGAACAAAAAGAACCAGATTTGGTTTGGATAAAAAATAAATAAAATGGAATATGGATTGAAGCTTATTATGAATAATAATGATAAGTTGAAGAACATATTTATGAAATATATTATTATTTTTTCGATGTTGATATGTATTGTCGTTATGTTTTTCTCAATCTTGAGTGATATGCTTTCCAAGAATTTATATAGTAAGAATCTTGTATATGAATGAGGCTAATGTTAGAAGTTCTTGTATTGAACATGAAACTTGATTTAATATATTGAGAATACTGGATATCATTACCAAGCTATTATAGTTACTCCATTCATATATGGGTATACATGTAATTACATTAAAATCCAAATTTAAATTGTGACAATATGCTTAAGAAAGTGATCGTAAAAAGACAATAAGATAAGTTCCATTTGACTCATACATATGAACAATGTAAGAATCATAAACCTATAAAGTTGAGATTCATATAACATAGGCCATTAATTTTGATATTCATACAATGTAAGCCATTAAAAAGTAAGAGATTCATTTAATTAAAGTAATAATGCAAAAGAGAAATAATATAAGCCACTTGATTTATGCATAAAATGGCTACAAAGCTATATCATGTGCTTTCTACTACAAAGTTTTCCATTCTACTTCACAATGGAACTAACCAAAATGTTGTTGAGATAATTTATAATGGATCCCACCAAAATGTATACAAATAAAAAAAATGGATCCAACCAGAATCTCTAAAAAAAATATACAAAATAAAACCATCCAAGTACATTCTTTTACATTAATTAGTACCATAATTCTTTACAAACTAACTAATGCATATGCTGGAACCCCTCCTCGGGCGGGTCACGGGCCCGACGTCCTACGTGACATCTGGGCGCGTGTCCCACGGGGAAGGAATTCCCCACCAAGTCAAACTTAAGCAAAACAAATTCGTTTAACCTACCTCTGAACAAAATCCGAGGTAGATCATAAGAAAATTCAATAAAATGTTGATCCCGGGAAAATGCGTGGTGGGATCGTAAAA
>JAOQMS010000178.1:11530341-11552313 GCA_027563885.1 Erythroxylum longipes
TTTTTCATGTGCGAAAGTCACTGTTCACAAATGCATGAGCATGAGATGTGTTTTCCTAATTTCTCCGATTGATCTCCTTTATACCAATTTCCATGGTTCAACCCTTTATATGGAAACGGGATGTTACATAATAGGTCATGGCAAATACCTTGAGAAGTTTTTGAAGGACAATCTGTCTCAAAGCCTCCTTACTTCAATGGAAACAACTACTCATACTGAAAAAAGAGAATGACCATATATCTCCAATATGTAGATATCAAAGTATGGCAAGCAATTAGAGTTAGAGCTACAATTCCCACTTCCGATAACGTAAAAGTATGGACTGATGCTGATAAGAGAAATGCACAATTAAACGCTAAAGCAAAACATCACCTGATATGTGCGTTATCTCCAAAAGAATATGAAAAGATATCCTACTGCTATACAACGAAAGAAATGTGGGACAAACTACATGTCACATTTAAAGGAACAAATGAGGTAAAGAAGCATAGAATAAGTCTTTTATTACATCAATACGAAACTATTAGAATGAAACATGGGGAGACCATAGATGAATTCTTTGGATGTTTCAACAACATCATCACAGGCTTAAAGAACTTGGGAAAAATATATCCCAATGATGAGCTTGTAACGAAGATTATGAGGTCACTACCAAAGGAATGGAGACGTAAGGTGATAGCTCTACAAACGGCAAAGGACCTAGACACTATTTCACTCAACTAGCTATAAGAAAATATGATGATCCATGAAACTGAGCTTAGACGAGATGAATGATCCTCCTACAGAAAAGGAATCAAACTAAGAGCAACTGATGAATCAAACGATGATGAAAGTGACAGTGAGTTGCAAATAGATAGTGGTGATGACTTCAACTTTATGGTCAGAAAATATTTTCGCTGATGAACAAAAGAGAAGGAAATAAGAAAGCTATAAATAACAGGTTCCAATCAAAACGCAACAGCAACAATAATAATACACAAAATAATCAAATCATATGCTATCACTGCAAGAAACATGGACACATAAGACCAAAATGTCCTCTGCTTTAAAAGGACAAGTTAGAGAATAGAAAATACAAAAAGCAAGTGATGACTGTAGCCTGGTCAACTAAAGATTATGAAAACTTTGAAGAAGAACCAAAAGAAGTCAGCAACGTCTGCTTCATTACTGGATCAAGAGACGATGAGGTATATTATTCTGACTCTGATATTGAAGTTGATGAATTAAACATGCATATCATGAATTGTATGATCAGTACAAAAGGTTAACAGTGAAGTATTTCAAAGAAGTTGAGAAGTTTAAGAGTAATAATGCATCTCTGAAGAGTAAGATTAAATCACTGGAATCTGTGAATGAGAAGTTGACGACCAGGAATATGCCTCTTGAGGTTGACTATAAGTAAAAGGCTTCTAAAAAGGAAGTTCTAGAAGAAAGAGGAGCTAAGTTGGAAAATACGCTGCTAAAAAAGATTATGATAAGATAAGACAGTTAGAAGAAAAAGTCGCTGCTGTAAAACTTAAAAAGGAGAAAAGTGTTGGAAAGATCTTATCTCTAGAAAAAGATTTAAAAATTTTCCTTGATGTAAGGATGAATCTTGATGCATTTCTTGGAAGTGGTAAATGCATTTTTGGTAAGGCCGAAATAGGATAAAATGAAAACAACAATATCAAGCCATACAAAAACTTCGTTGTTAAATCCAACAATAGCTATAGCCAAGACAGCAGGAGCTTGCTAGGTGGCAAAAATCATAACAACTATTATTCATCTAATATGAGTGATTACTATAGTATACATGGTCATATTAGTCATGCTTGTAATTTTTGTAAAAAGAAATTATCTCATATGTATGTTTGGAGACCAAAAAATCAAACTACTAACCCAAAAGGACTCAAAAATTTTGAGTATCTAAAATGAGATAATATTTTTTTGCAGATATGCTTCAAAACAAAGACAAGAGAAAATCAATGGATAGTTTATAGCCGCTATTTGAGACACATGATAGGTAAAATATCACATTTCAACTATATTGAAAAGAAAGATGGAGGTAATGTTGTCTTTGTAGACAAAAATAAAGCAAAGGTCACCAAAATTGGTAATTCTGACTCTACCTCCATTGATAACGTTGTGTTTATTGATGGTTTGAAACATAACTTGTTGAGTGTGAGTCAGCTATATGACAAGGGTTACAAAGTCATTTTCTATACATCTCATTGAAATTGTCGATATTGATAATGATAATATTGTGTTTGTTGGTCTTAGAAATAAGAATACATATTGTGCTCAACTAGAAGTACGTCCTCACAAAGTGTTAAGTGTTTTGTCTCTCTATAAAAGAATTTGTTTATCTGGTATAGAAGATTTGGACATGCTAGCATGAGCCTTCTATCAAAATTGTCCAAAAACGAGTTAGTAAACCTTAAAGTTTAAAAGCAATCAGCTTTTTGAGGCTTGTTTAAAAGGTAAATAAGTCAAAAGTAGCGTTCCTCCTAAAAATATTATGTCTACTAACCAACCACTTGAACTTGTGCACATGGGTTTATTCGGTCCCATTAGGGCTCCAAATTTTGGTGGTAAACATTATATTTTTATTCTAGTAGATGATTACTCCAAATTTACATGAGTTTATTTCTTATCAAATAAGGATGATGCTTTTCAAGTGTTTGAGAAGTTTTGCAGAAAAATTCAAATAAGAAAAAGGTACTACATTATTTCAATTCAGAGCGACCATGGAGGAGACTTTGATAACATAAAGTTTGAAGAATTTTGTGACAGCAATGGTATAACTCACAACTTCTCTTATCCAAGGACACCTCAGCAAAATGGAGTTATAGAGAGAAAGAACAGAACTTTGGTTGATATGGCCAGGACCATGTTATATGAAAGTGGACTATCTTATGGATACTGGGTAGAAGCACTATCCACAATATGTTATGTACTTAACAGATGTCTTATACGACCTATTTTGAAATAGATCCCCTATCAACTGTGGAAAGGAAGAAAATCAAATGTTGCTTACTTTCGAGCTTTTGGCTACAAGTGTTTCATTCTAAACAATGGAAAAGACAACCTTGGAAAATTCGATGTGAGATCAGATGAAGCATTTCCTTAGGCTATAGTACCACTAGTAAAGGATTCAGAGTATATAATAAAAGAACACAGAAGATAGAAGAATCAATACATGTGATATTTAATGAAGCATTATCTTCGATAACATCAATTGATTTAGATGATGAAGAGCATTCATTAGTACCTAAAAATACATCATAGATTCAAACTACACCTATAATACCATCATAATCACAAAATCAAGAAGGCCCCTCTGAAGCTAGAATAGCGCAGGCTCCTTCCTCTCAACAGGAGCCTATGTAATAAAAAATATCAAGAGAATGGAGAGGTCAAGATACACATCAATACTCTCTGGGAGACCTCTAAAAATCTAAGAATAAGATCACCGTTTAAAAACATCTTTGTTGCTCTCATTGCACAAATAGAAACAAAAATCATTGAAAAGGCCCTTACTAATGAAAACTGGATTTTATCCATGAAAGACGAACTGAATCAATTTGACAAAATCAAAGTTTGGAATCTAGTACCTCGTCCTCAAAACAAGTCAATCATTGAGACTCGATGGGTTTTTCAAAACAAACTTGACGAAAATGGTAAGGTGGTAAGAAACAAAGCTAAACTTAAAGCTCAAGGTTATAATCAACAGGAAGGTATTGATTTTGATGAAACTTATGCACTTGTTGCTAGATTAAAATTTTACTTGCCTTCACAAGCTAAAGAAATTTCACGTTGTTCCAAATGGATGTTAAAAATGAATTCTTAAATGGTTACATTAATGAAGAAGTATTTGTTAAGCAACCCTTAGGTTTTTAAGATGAAACCATATATATTACGTGATGAAGTTATCCAAAGCTTTGTATGGTCTAAAGCAGGCTTCTTGAGCATGATATGACAGGTTAAGTAACTTTCTGCTTGAGAATAACTTTGAAAGAGGAAAGATCGATAAAACCTTATTTATTAAAAGAGGAAAATGATTTACTCATAGTGCAAATATATATTGATAACATAATATTTGGTGCTACTAATCTATCCTTCTGTGAAGAATTCTTAGCATTAATGTAGGGGGAGTTTGAAATGAGCATGATGGGAGAATTATCATTATTTCGTAGATTACAAATCATATAAATAAAAAAAAGGAATCTTCATCAACCAAGATAAATATACAAAGGAACTCATCAAGAAATATCATTTTGAGAATGCCAAATCGATGGGTACTCCCATGTACACTAGAACTAAACTTGAAAAAGAAAAAGAAGAAAAAGTTACGGATGAGAAAAAGTATAGAAGAATGATTGGATCATTACTATATCTTACAAGCTTAAGACCAGACATTATGCTTAATGTGTGTCTTTGTGCATGATTTCGATCAAATCTAAAAGAAAGTCACCTTCTAGCAGTTAAAAGAGTCTTTTGATATCTCCACATGATAAGTGTGAATTGCATCTTGTTTTAGGGCTTAATTCGATATGTAATTAATTGTTAAATTCAATTGTTTAGTATGTGTTTAGGTTAGCATTGTGTATATTTGTTAATTATTTGTGTTTAAGTGTTTTTATGGGTTAGTACAAGTCTTTGAGTTTAATTATTATGTTTTTAAGCTACCTTGATGTATTTGTTAGTGTTTCAGGGTCAACATCAAAAGAAGAAGAAGTTTTAGAGACACTCGGGCTAAAACAATGGCCCATGATCGTGGAAAAATAGACTACGATCCTGACAGAAGCATTAGAGTCAGCCCATGATCGTGGCTCATATGCCATGATCATGACAGAAGCCCAGGATACGACCCACAATCATGGCCTGCTTGCCATGATAGTGAGAGAAGGCTCGGATGTGGCCCACGATCGTGGCCTGCATTGGACAGATGCGTAGACACTCAAAAACGTCAAGTTTTGAGGGAGTTTTTGGACCTTTCGGACCCCCAAAAAATCCTAAGGCTGCCTAAAACATAAAAGGTATAAAAAGAATAAGACAAAGAAGATGGCAAGCTTTTTGCATCAGCCACTTTTGAGATAAACCCTAAAGAGGATTGTTGAGGGAATGAGAAAGAGAAGAAGGAAGAGAGGAGTGGAGAAAAAGCCGACATCGACGTACTTCCTAAATCAGGAGTTTCCTGAGGTCATTACCTCCCATCTCCATTCAAGATCATATTTTCTATTATTTTCCATTTTTATTATTATATAGAATTGCGAATAGCAGTTTAATGATAGGATTTATGAATGTTGAGATGTTCTAAACTTACCTTCGGGTTTTTATCTTTGATTTAATGAAATTTGATTATTGTTATGTTTATTAGATTTATTGTGATTGATTTCTATGATTGCATAATTTGGTAATAAACTGAGAGGGTGAATCAATAATTTAATAATAACGAGAAATTAATCAAATTGGTAATTGTGTGAAGAGATATCTCGCATAGGTTCCCGATAGTTATTGGACAACTTCAGATCTAATTAGGGTGGATAGGTTGTTAATTGAGAAATTGTAGTTTTCCATAATCTGATTAGGGTTTATAATTTAGGCTTAATGATTATAACTCGAGAGAGAGTAATCAACCCTAGGATCATCTAAAACCAATAATTCAGTAAATCATAATCGATTAGGTTAACGTTAAAGATAGTTAAAATTCTCATTTCTCTCAATTGATAGTTCCTTTAGGTTAATTCTTACGTGTGTTGCAATAGCTAAATTATTAATATTTTCGTAATTGATTCTTAGATTGAATTACGTGATTGAATTGAATTCTTGTTTTAGTTTTGCTATCTTTTGAATGTCTGCGAATTGTGTTGGCCTTAGATTTATGACTAGATTATCCCTCCTCGTGGGATTGACACCTTAGGTACAACACAAATGACCCGTGCACTTACAAATTATTGAGGTTAATTATTAGAACTTACGTGCATCAAACAACCACTATAACCACAGAACTATGGATTTTGGATTACGATATCCAAAAAATGATTCGTTTAACATTGTGGGCTATTGTGACATAGATTATATAGGTGACAAATTCGAACGAAAAAGCACAAGTGATCACTGCCAATTCTTAGAGGATGTCTAGTATCTTGGTCCTGTAATAAGCAAAATTGCACAGTGCTTTCTATGACTAAAGCGGAATATATAGAGACCTCCAGCTATTATGCTTAAATCTTATGGATGAAGCTTTAACTATGGGATTTTTCTCTAAACTTTTCTCATATTCCTATATTATGTTATAATAAGGGTGATATAAATCTTTCTAAAAATCCTGTGCATCATTCTAGAACTAAGGATATGGAAATCAAACATCATTTTCTTAGAGATTATGTTTTAGAAGGAACCATTGATCTTTTGCATCTTAATACTGAGACTCAAGTAGCTAACATTTTCACCAAGCCACTTTCTGAAGATAGATTTTGTGTGTTAAGAAAAGAGCTTGGTATATGAAAACTCTCTGATATTATATTCCCTTCTACTTGCTTTGCATTTCATTCGGCAGGCAATTTGAATTACTAGCACAATGCCTTGCATTGTTATCAGCTACTTCTATTTTCCCCAAGAGTAGTTCTATTGAAAGGTGCAGTTTGTTAGACACTTATGTAGTGTATAATTTGCTAAAAGGAAACATAATGAATCTCCTTGCAATGGTTTTAAGATTTATGGTGGATAAAGGGAATCACAAGAATACCACTGGTTGTCTAAAGTATGGGATGTTACTCACCAAGATTTTGCACTATTATAGAGTACCTTTTGCAAATCTGAGTTGGTATGCACCGGCTAAGTTTCACCTTGCCATTCCTTACTAGTTTAGATACAAATTGCAAAACAATGTCTAGGTGGAAAAGAAATCTGAAAGAGAAGCAAAAATCTTAGGCTATTATCCAAATCAACGGGCTAATGTTACTAGATAAAAATAGTGTAAATCTTCAACAATAGTTGAAGGATATCAAGCGAATCAAGAACAAATGTGAAAACAAATAGACAGGCTCAACTTCTTGACATGCAGATTTTGCTCAGAAGAATCCTTGAATCTCTTAAATAACTTTGTTTCTATTTGCTTTCTACTTGGCTTATTTATACTAATGATTTTGTTTGATGCAGTATTTACTCTTTCCCTCTATTTCATTTTTTAATTTCACTTCCTCCCTCCTTTATTACATTTTTGATAATGAGAAAAGGGGAGAGTTTTTTGTGGATATATTTGGCATATTTCTTGATATTTATATGATATGATTTCTCGATGTTGTTAATTATATCTGTGATTGATTATGCTGTTGAACTTGTGAAAATCTGTGATATATAAACGATAGGTTCGTTTATTAAGAGACAGGCTCCTTGTAATTATGTCTGAACACATAAAAGTCTTAGGTATCTTTCGAAATCATCTATTATCTTTTTGAATTTTGAAAAATATATCTATTATTACTTGTCATCATAAAAAAGGGGAGATTGTTAGCTCAAAGATTATGATTAACAATTTTGATGATAACTGTATAATATTTCAAAATTTAAATTGGATTTATTTCATTGTATAATTAATGGTCTTATTTCTCAAAAGGAAATAAAATCATAAGAAATATGATTTCTTTCTTGTAGGAATCTTCATTATAAACTTACCTTATTAGAAATGGTTTATCCGAAAGGATCCTACTAATTATGACGGACGTATATTAGCCACATGATTAATGGAAGATTTTTTGGTAAAAATGACATAAAAGTTATTTAGATCCAGTTGACTAAGGATGCAAGATGAAGCAACAGGTAGTTGAAGAAATTGACTATTTAAGGAAAAGCCAATGCAAATGTGAAGAAGAAGAACAAAACGATACAGAAGCTTACAAAGCTATATTGTCAAAAGCATATACATTCTTGAAAGTGATATTTTTGTAAAAAAAAATCTCTTGTGCGTTAGAAAGTGAAATTCTATTTAGAGAGATTACTGAAATTCATATCGAGCAAACTTCATTTTCATTTGAGAGCTTGTAGAGGCTAGTGAATTACTACTAGTATGGAAGGTTGAAGAACTTTGAAAAATATGAACATGTAAGCTTGGAGAGGCTCGTTAAATTACTACTTAATTTTATAGTCAAACACTTAAGTTAGATATGTAGGGACTGGATGTAGGCTTAGGTTGTAATCTAAACTAGTATAAATCAATTACATCCTTATTCTTCTCTCTCTCTCCTTATCTTTTATATTTTCACGTTATATTTCATGTGTTCATTTCAGCAAGAGGTTCCTTCACTTTTATAATAGGTTCCTCCTATTTTTGACTTGCTGACGATTCCTTTCATTTTAACAGGCACCTTCTTTTATTGTTTCAATAGGACTTATACTTTAATAAACTCCTATCGTTTAATAGGCCACTATTATCTGACTGGCTTCTATTGTCTTAATCTTTAACAAGCCCTTGTCTTTATACGAATTAAAAGTAACTTGTGAAATTTTTTTAAGTCACACATAGTTCACTCCCTCTTACGTGTGTTTGCTTTATCACAAACATCCTAAGATGCTCAAAATATCACATAATCATAACAGAGAAAAATATATCCTCCACTACATATTTAAAACATTATCCTTAGTGTTTAACAATAAAACACAAAGATTAAAAAATAGGAAATAAAATATAGAAGAGAAAGAAACTGACCTATTTTTCTTTTCTCTTTAGATAGGGAATTTAGCAAGGATGTATGGTGGGTGGCTCTATTATAAGTGTTGGGTATTACTGGGTGGCTCATCTATGCGTGGGTTAAGTGGTAGGTGTATGAAAAGAGGAGATTTTAGAGTTTTTTGGGTTAGGCAAAGTTATGTACACGATTTTATCGTAGACAATGTCCCTCAATTTTTTCTCAATTTATCGCACTAACACACAGTTACAGAGAAATACACGGTCTGGGTATGCAGACATATCCATATTTACATAGGTGTGTCCAAGTTGACACAGCTATGTATATTCTTAAATCAACTTCTTCATCTTCACTCGTTTACAATTAGTTACACGTTTTATGGACAGGGGCATGTCCAATACATACACAGTCATGTAGCATTCCACACTGGTGTGTCTATTAAGAATAGCTCTAAATCCTCTTTTTCCCTCAATTTTGCCTAATTTTTGCTCCTTTTTAGTCCTGAAGGCAATTAAAGCCTAACAAAATTGAAAGAAAATCCAAATATGATTTAAATTATGCAAAACAAAAGATAAATTTAGGGTACCTTCTAAGATCACTTTGGTTTAATTTTGTTAGCTTGACGATGCAATCGTTCATCCGTTGGGATCAATTTCTCCCATCTTAAAAACATCTTGTACTAATGAATTAAAATACTGGTTGAAAATATATAAGAATCTACATTAAGAGATTTAATCATCAAATGATTTTAAAATGCCATCAAACTCCATTGTTAGAGCTCTATTATGCACATCAATCTTTTGTCCTTAACATTTTCATAAATAGTCTTAAGGAAATTTTCATAAATAGTCTTCCTAATAACTTGAGTGCTAATTGGTCATGATTACCGATATCTAAAACATAAAAGTTAACAAAAAATAAAATTTTCTTTAATATGCACAAGAACATCCTTTACTAACCCTTTAGGATATGCATTGGACCTATCTGATAATTAAGTTACTCTCATCCTTTCTAATGGTCTTAAGTTGAGAGTTGAATAAATATGTAAGGCATGATGTTTATAAATGCACCTAGATTTAGCATTACCTTTTTATCTTAATACCATCAACAATACAAGAGATGCAAAACATACTTAGATCTTTGCACTTCTATATAAGATTTTTCTGAATAGTTATTAAAACATTTTCATTCATTTTAATTTTCTTGATGTTTTCAGCTTCTATCTTCTTTTATCATACAAATTTCCATTAAGAATTTAGCATATCAAAGTACTTGTTTGATTGCATCAAAAGAGGAGTTTTATCTCACATTTCCGAAATGTCTCTTATAATCAACATCACACTCCCACCTATGGTTATCCTTTAATGCTTCCAAAAAAGGAGGAGATATAGCTAAGGGAGATCATAAATCACTTAAAAAATGACTTTCCTAGGATTCTCTGCCTACTTATTATTATAAGATGTATGCCTTTTATCTGAGACAAGATAGTTAGAGAAAGCTAGGTCATCAAGCGAGTCTTGAAGCAAGCGAGTGGAACGGGCGGAGTACTTTCAGCGAGTAGTTGAGCAAGGAGTCTTTTTGGAAGCTTATGTGACTCATCTTTAGATTCTAGTTCAGCTAAATTAGGTGTTGGATACTGATTTTTTAGCTTTATTTTGGTATCTTTTGGTATGGATTGCACTTTATTTTTTGGCCCTATCTCACTTCTGCTTCTTAACATTACAGCACTTACGTTTTCTTTAGGATTCATCACTATTTGTGAAGGTAGTTTGCTGCTCTTGTAATCTTCCAAAGGACTAATTTTTTGACTTTTTTTTGTCTATACAGAAGTTTGAAGAAAACCTTAATAAAGAATTAAACAACATTTCCACTTATCATTTTACCCCACTTTAAAGCTTCGTATCATGAAATTAATTTAAGGTATACTTGTAAGTTCTGGTAAAGGTCAATTTTATGATAATTTTCTATCATTAATGTATAAGCTAACTCATATAATTAGTTTTCATTCTTTAAATTGATAAGTTTACAGAACATTTGATTTTACTTTTACTTTTTGTGTTTTTATATTTTCTTTTGTGGTTTAAGTTTTCATTTTTCTTTGTTAAAAGTAAAAACTTATTTAATTATTAATATAAGGTAGTTAAATTTGTTAATAATAACAGACATTTTAACTGATAGTTGAACATCAAAAAATAAATTTAAACATATTTATTATTTAAAATATAAAATTTGATATGTTATGGTTAAATATCATTAGTTATATTAAAAGCATAATGATATTTGATAGATATTGGTAATGCTTTCTTACTAATAATTCTATTCTTACTAATAATTAATAAGTATTAACTTAGCATATTTGCTTCATATGTTTATTAGTTTTATATAACAATAAATTGTCTTTTAACTAAATTTGATTATATATTATACGATATATATGATTAAATATTAATTAAGAAAATAATAATAATTATAAATAAAATTAGAGAAATTAATCATACTTTGCATATCTCATATGATTTTTTACCAAAGTTGCTATTAGAGATTCATTTCATTAATATAAATTACATAATTAAATCATTACCCTTTATCTAATTTGAATGGTCTTTAATAAATACTGTTAAGGTATATGTTATGATATCTTATTATTTAATTTTGGGCATTATTTGATAATTGGATTTAGTTGGGCTTATGTGGGACTCTTTCAAGATAAGGTTCATTAGTTTTAAAGTCTTAATTAAGATGGGATTTAATGTATAGCCTATTTTGAGGATAATGGCTATTTAAGGCACCAAAATTTGTGGAGATTTTTTTTAACAATTGCAGCTGTGTTATTGTTGATTTTACACAAGTTTTGGGGTTGTACTGGTATCGGTTTTATGTGTAAAAACAATGGGCATCTTGTGACTTGGTAGCTGGGATTTTAGGGCTATCTTAGTAATATTTGGTAGTTAATTTTGTGGGGATATTATTCTGATGTGGTGCTGAATTTTTGGCAAGGATTATGTGACTGTTTTAATCATTTATTGTGAGTGATTTTATAGCTACGTATTCTCCAATTTTGAATCACAATTGTGGGTTGTATTGGTTGTTGAATTCGTTGAATTTAGCAGCTAGTTTTTTTGGTGTTTGCGTGATTCTTTGGTGGTTGCTAATTGTTTATGGAGTGCTAATTGTGTGGCTATAGGATGTGAGTTGTTATGTCCAAAAACTCCAGAAGTTTTCGTGATCTTTGTAGCTGTTGTTCTTGGTCGATGATGTGATGTTTGTTGGGATGATTGGTTAATGTTCATATGATTTTTGGTGGCTGTCGATAGTAGTGGTGGTGTTCGAAAAATTCCAACAACTATTGTTAATTTTGCAGCTCTAATGTTTACAATGTTTCGGTGAAGAAATGTTTATTTTGTTGATGATTTTTCTGCTGCTATGTGTTGGGTGTTCCATTGATAATGTCGAAAGACTTTAACAATTTAATTGGTGAACAACTTTTGATCTTTCGTTGAAGAAGGTGGAATTATTAGGGAAGTTGTTTTTCTTATCTCAAGTGTATTTGTTTATGTTTTTATTGTTTAATCACTTAAGTCGTTTATTTCTTATCTTTATTGTCAAACATTGTTGAGAAAATTCTCTATTGAGGTTAGCAAGATTCGGTCGTGTTATTGGGTGTTATTTACTTTCACAAGTTGTGAGGACGAGGGATAATGTCAAGGGATGAGTGAGTCGGCTCAATAAAGCCTTGTATAAAATTATTGTCGTTAGCGAAAGTACTAAGCTGGCTAAAGGCCCTACAAACGTAGGCACAGTATGTTGAACTACGTTAACAAATTTCAGATGTTTATTTGTTATTTTGTATTTGATTTTTTTGTTTTCATATTTGTCAGATAACTTATAGCTGCTGCGGCTAATTCATAATTTGTGTGAAACTATATCCTTCAAGATTTTTAATTGATATCAGAGCAGGTCACCGTATCAGAACTTAGTAAGTCAAGTTGGTGCAGATTTGTGTTTTGTAATTATGGCTATAAGAGAAGGCGCATCAATCATCAGGCCACCGTTGTTAGATGGTTCAAATTATCCTACGTGAAAATCAAAGATGAGAGTTTTTTTCAGGCACAAGGAACAAAAGCATGGAACTCGATTTTAAATGGCTGGACATATCCAATAACAATCGATGAAAAGGAAGAAGTAGTGTTTAAAGATACATTTGAGTGAACAAGGGCTGAAGAAGAGAGAGCATTTGGAAATTCTCAAGCACTGTACGCCATCTTCAGTGTAGTTGATGAAGGACGCTTTGCTATGATATTAGCCAGTGAATTGGCAAAAAACGTGTGGGACGCTTTGTAAACTATACATGAGGGATCGAAATTTGTGATAGCTTTGAAACTTATGATGTTGGCTGCAACATTTGAAGAGTTGAGAATGAATGAAAGTGAAACTATTGGAGACTTCCATGAGAGACTGTGTGATATAGCAAACCAAACACATCAACTTAAGAAGAAGTATTCAAATTTGAAAATTGTTAATAAGACATTGATATCATTGCCTTCGAGATTTATACTAAAATTGCAGCCATCAAAGAAACCCATGATACCAATGAATTGTCTTTGGATAAGGTAATTAAGATTCTTATCAAATTTGAGATGAATTTATTGAGGGATAAACAAGAGAAGAACAAAGGATTGACATTGTAAGCCAAGATTGGTAAAGTCGTGAACTCAATGAGAATGAGGATATGGAGTTATTGACAAGAAACTTCAACAAGTGGTTAAAGAAAGTGAGGAAGGATAGACCTAAGTTTAGACAGAATGGTGGGAATTCATCGAACAAAAACTTTAAACAACAAGCTAAAACTCAAAAGAGTGAAAGAAAAGTGTAGAAAATTCAATGTCATAAATTTCAAGGCTTTGGACATTGATAGGTGTTAATTGCATCATAGTTTAGGATTTAATTTGTTGTATATTAAGTGTTAATTTGAGTGTTTAGTATGTGTTTAGGTGAGAATTATGTTATTTTGTGTGTTTAAGTGTTTTTAGGGGTTAGCATAAGTATTTGAGCTTAAATATTATGTTTTTGAGGTACATTGATGTGTTTGTTAGTGTTTCAAGGTCAACGTCGCAGAACGGAGAAGTTTTAGAGACTTTCAGGCCTAAACTATGGCCCATAATCGTGGCACAATAAGTTATGATCATGATAGAAACATTTGAGCCAACCCACGATCATGACCTAAGTGACACGATCATAACAAAAGACACTGCCACAGCCCATAATCGGCATTTGGGCTATGATCATGATAGAAAGGTTTTATGCAAGTCACAATTGTGGCATGCAAGGTCACAATTGTGGCCTACGTCAGGCAGACGCACAAATAAGAGAAAAAGTCAACTTTCTAGGAATTTTTCAGACCATTTTGACCACAAAAAAATCCTAGGGCTTCTAAGGTATTTAAAGAACATAAAGAATAGAAGAGGGGAGCTTTGGCATCAACCACAATCCTGAAACTCTAGAGAGCTTTATCGAAAGATTGAGGAAGGAAACGAAGGAAGAGAGTCGTGGAGAAGAAGTCTACGTAAAGTACTTCTCAAAATAGGAGGTTTCGCGCCGTTGTTGCCTCCGTCATCCATTCTGAGTCTATTTTTGGTTTTATTTCATTCTTTATGATTGTATAGAATTTGAGATAGCCATAGATAATAGATTTGTCGAATGTTGAGGGTTTGTCTAAACTCACCTTCGGGATATTTGTCTTTGATATTAATGAAATTTGATTGATTGCATTTTTATTAAATTTCTTGTGATTTCAATTCTGCATGTACATAATTCGATAACAAACTGAGAGGGTGAACTGAGTGAAAAATTATTAAATTGGGCTAACAAGAGTTAGGTAATTTAATAAATCAATAATTGAATCAAATCGGTAATTTTGTGTAACGAGAGATCTTGCATAGGTTTTCGATAGTTTATTGTACAAGTTTAGATGTAATTTAGGTTTTGGATAAATTGTGAATCGAGAGGTTGCAATTCCTATAATCTAATTAGAATTTATAAATTAGAGTTAATGATTATAACTCGAGAGAGAGTAATCAACTCTAGGACCATCTAGAACCGGTAATTCAATAAATTCACTATCAATTAAGTTTTCATTTAAGTCAAATAAAAATCTTCTTTCTCTCAATTATTAGTTTTTAGGTTGTTTTGTGATTGGGTGTTGCATCTGATATCTTGTTATTATTTACGAATTTGATTATTGGAATTAATTGCGTGATTGAAATAATTTCTTGTTTAGTTTTTTTTCTTTTTGAATTATTGTGAATTGAGTTCATCCTTAGATTTTAGGATTATATTAACCCTTCTTTGGGATCAACATCTTAGGTACTACATGAACGACCCATGCATTTACGAAATATCGAGGTTAATTATTAAAGTATTTTCATATCGAAAACCTGCAATCAAGTTTTTAACGCCGTTGCCGGAGAGGTGATTAGTTTAGTTTAATAGTTTAAGGCATTTAGTTAGTTTTTAATCTTTTGTTTTCATTCTTTCTTGTCTATTTTTGAAATTGTGCTTTTATATGAACACAAGGGTCACAAGAGATTCAAGTCGCACAGTTGAAACTACAAATTTAGACATCACACGACTAGAACCCCTAGGAAAGCTCGACGAGGAGAAGAAGAAGAAGAAGAGATCGTGAAATCAACAATGGCCAAAGAATTTTTGTAGAATATGGACCACGAAGCGAACCAAGGATGTCAACAACAGACCCTGATGGACTTCACAAGGCCAGGGTTCAATGTGGCTAACCAAGGAGTAGCTAGGCTACCCGTTCAAGCAGCCTCCTTTGAAATTAAACTAGCCCTCTTAAATATGCTTCAGTAGAATGTTCAATTTTATGGATTGGAAAACGAGGATCCCAATGCACACATAATGAAATTCCTCAAAATTTGTGATACGTTTCGATATCAACAAATGTCAGAAGATGCAGTCAGATCTCTCTTACCAACAAAGGAAGAAGTTCTTGCATGAATGTAACCGATATATATAGGATGAGCCAATTCTACATAAAGCATGTGTAGATGGGTTAATGTGACGATGTGCTCCAGATTAAGAAAGGTTAGACAGCCTAAAGCAATGTCAAGAAGGTCAGTATGTTGGGCATTATAGAGGCAACAAGACGGTGGCTCAGATACTTGAGAGTGGATTTTATTGGCCACAGTTATTTAAGGATGCTAAGACCTACGTAGCATAATGTGATCGATGCTAGAGAATAGGTAACATCTCCAAAAGGGATGAAATGCCTTTATCCAACATTCAAGAAGTGGAAGTTTTCGATGTTTGGTGCATCGATTTTATGAGTCCTCTTCCATATTCAATGGGAAATATGTATATTCTAGTAGGAGTTAATTATGTTTCACTTTGGCTGAAGCGGTAGCATCTCCATACAATAATGGGAAGGCGGTATAAAAGTTCATAAAACAGTTATTTAATCGGTTTGGAATGCCACGTACGATAATAAGTGATGGAGGCACACATTTTTGCAACAAATCTTTTGATGCCCTCTTAAAAAGATATGGAGTGCACCAACGAGTCGCTACACCCTACCATCCACAAACAAGTGGCAAAGTGGAAGTTGTCAACCGGGAGCTAAAACAAATTAACGGTGAATAACTCCAGGAAGGATTGGGCAACAAAGCTAGACAATGCCTTATTGGCCTATAGGACAACTTTTAAAACACTTATTGGAACAACTCCTTATAAGCTCGTGTATGGGAAAGCTTGTCATTTACCAGTTGAATTAGAACATCGAGGATACTGGACGATTAAAGCATTAAATTTTGATTGGAAATAAGCTGGCGAAAAGAGACTTCTACAACTGGACGAACCTAAATAGTTTTGTTTTAATGCGTACGAAAATGCCAAACTCTATAAGGAAAAGTTCAAGTAATGGCACGATGTTTGTCTCAAACAAAAGTAATTCAAACTAGGAGACACTGTTCTACTAAATAATTCACGGTTGAGGCTATTTCCAGGGAATTTAAAATCTAGATGGAGTGGATCATTTACGGTCATTAAAGTTTTTGATCATGGAGCCCTCAAATTGGAAAACACTAACAAGGAGACTTTTAAGGTCAATGGGTATAGTTGCAAGCTTTATCTTGAAGGAGCGATTCCTAAAGATAAGGAAGTGATCTCCTTATCTTCGAATAATTAAGATGTCTCCATAGATGCAAGGTCGAGTTAAGGACCACAAATTAGTGCGTTTAAAAGTTTGTTTGAAATTGTTAGGTTTAGTTAGATTTGTTTTGAGCTTTTAATAAAACGTTAGTAATTTGTGTTGACTTTTAAGGCATTCAATTGCCTCCTCCAACACCATTCCCACCTCCATTTCCATGAGATTTTGTCCAACCCATTTTTTCTTTTTCAAATTAGTCTTTATCTTTATTTTTATTTTTATTTATTTTCTGTTTACTTTAATTTATTTTCTTCTTTTCTTTTATGTGCTTGTTTGTTCCCTTCTCACATTGAGGACAATGTGTTGTTCAAGTGCAAGGAGCGTTATGTGTTTTACCTTGTATATGATTTTCCATAAGGTATGATAGTTGTTAGGTTACATTTTGTTAATTGTTTAAATGTGTCGATGGCTTAGATAGATTGAAATTAATTTAATTATGAACATAGTCTATTAGGTTGTAAAGAATCATTAACTCACAAAAATTAGTGAATTAGGGTCATTGGATAAATATATAACTTAATTAAGATTTAGTGCAAGTTTAGCATCCTCTAAATTGTCACATTCATTCATAATTTGAGGCCTTTTAACTTTATTAAATTTTCTAGTATTTTTTATGGAAATGAGTAGCTAAAATAACAAGGTACGCAATAAAAAAAGTTCGTTAAATAAATAACTATTCCGCTAGCCTTCAGGTTATGAATAGAGCTAGCAACCAGTTAAGAATGTGATCTAGCTGAGCAACTGGATCGACATGCATCACAAATGTGTGCCTCTGTGTCAAAAAGTTATAATGACGTTCCAACCAAGTAGCTTAATAAAAAACATGATTTACTCAAATAACCGGATCGACATTCATTACCAATATTTGCCACCATGTAAAAAGACTAGGTTCATATTCAATAAATAAATAAATAAATAATGTTTCCTCTAATAAAAACTTACCAAACTTGTAATGGCTTGACTTTTCATGAAAACGTGCTTAGGAACAGTTACAGAGTCCGAATGACCAAAGAATTATTAATGTGTGTGTGCAATGGAAAAGGGTAAATAAATTAACACTTGGATCTTGATTAATTTATATATTTAGTTCAAAGCCCCTAGACACAGATTTTGCATGTTAATGAGTTGATATAACTTGAATGATTGTGTTTAAAATTAAATTTATTTCATGAAGTTGAAGCCATTATCTCATTACTGCATTATGTATTGTGGGTTCGTTATGTGTTTGTTGTTTCCTTTACTTGAGGATAAGCAAACGTTTAAGTGTGGGGATGTTGATAGGTGTGAATTGCATTATGTTTTAGGGTTTAATCTGTTATGTATTAAGTGTTAATTTGAGTTTTTAGTATGTGTTTAAGTTAGAATTATATTAGTTTGTGTGTTTAAGTGTTTTTATGGGTTAGTATAAGTCTTTGAGCTTAAATATTATGTTTTTAAGGTACCTTGATGTGTTTGTTAGTATTTCAAGATTAACGTCAAAGAACGGAGAAGTTTCAGAGACTTTCGAACCAAAATCATGGCCCATGATCGTGGCACAATAAGGCACGATCGTGACAAAAATGTGAGCTAGCCCACGATCGTGGCATTTGGGCCACGATTGTGACATAAAGGTTTTATATAGGCCACCATCAAGGCCTATATCGAGCAGACAAGCAAACAATAACAAAAGTCAAGTTTTGAGGTATTGTTCTAACCATTTCGACCCTGGAAAAACCCTAGGGCTGCCAAAGTATTTAAAGAACATGAAGAACAGAAGAGGGGAGCTTTTGCATTAGCCACAATCCTGAAACCATAGAGAGCTTTATCAAGAGATTGAGGAAAGAAACGAAAGAAGAGAGAAGTGGAGAAGAAGCCTACACGAAGTACTTCCCAAAACAAGAGATTTGCTGCCGTTGATGCCTCCACCATCCATTTGAGTCTATTTCTGGTTTTATTTCATTCTTTATGATTGTATAGAATTTGAGATAGCCATAGATGATAGATTTATCGAATGTTGAGGATTTGTCTAAACTCACCTTCGGGATGTTTGTCCTTGATATTAATGACATTTGATTGATTGCATTTTTATTGAATTTCTTGTGATTTCAATTCTGCACGTGCTTAATTCGGTAACAAATTGAGAGGGTGAACCGAGTGAAAAATAATTAAATTGGGCTAACGAGAGTTAGGTAATTTAAAAGATCAATAATTGAATCAAACTGATAAATTTGTGTAACGAGAGATCTTGCATAGTTTTTCGATAGTTTATTAGACAATTTCAGATGTAATTTAGGTTTTGGATAAATTATGAATTGAGAGGTTGCAATTCCCATAATCTAATTAGGGTTTATAAATTAAGATTAATGGTTATAACTCGAGAGAGGGCAATGAACCCTAGGACCGTCTAGAACCGGCAATTCACTAAATTCATAATCAATTAGGTTTTCATTAAAGTTGGATAAAAATCCCCTTTCTCTCAATTGGTAGTTTTTAGGTTGTTTTGTGATTGGGTGTTGCATCTACTATCTTGTTATTATTTTTGAATTTTATTGTTGGAATTAATTGCGTGATTGAAATATTTTCTTCTTTAGTTTTGTTCTTTTTGAATTATTAAGAATTGAGTTCAGCCTTAGATTTTGTTAACCCTCCTCATGGGATCGACACTTTAGATATTACGTGAACAACATGTGCGCTTGTAAAATATAGAGGTTAATTATTAAAGCTTTTTCATATCGAAAACCTGCGATCAGACATATGCAAGCAGAATGTGCTAATGCTTTGAAGAAGAGAAAAGGAAAGTCTTATATGAGCACTTAGAGTGAGAATGAATCCGAAAGTGAGTATGATAGTGAAGAGGAATTTATGAGTAATGCTACGTTGTTTTCTTTATAATGCAAAAGTTCAGTTGCTTGCTTAATGGCAATGAAGAAGGAAGAAATTAACGATGAAACCATAGATAAATCAACCTAAAATTAAAAAAAAATGCAGATGAATCAGCCCAAAGTTTAATTTCCGATTATGACAGTGATGACAGTGATTCGGATTATAAGAGGGAGGATATTTGTAAAGTTTATGAGTTAATGTATGCTAAATGGGTCCAAACATGTAAGAAAAATGAGAAGTTGAAGAAGGAAAACTCTACCATGAAGAACATCATTCAAGATCTAGAGAAGAAGTTATTATTGAAACAAAGTTGTAGCTGGTCAGTACGAAAAAAGGGATAAGCATGTTCAACATAGTGAGGCGAATATATTTGAAATTGAATGCCACAATCCATATGAGCATCAGTTTTCAGATTTCGAACCCATGCCAACATATCAACAACAACAAACAGATGATGAAAATGTTGATGACTCTGATATTGCCGATAGTGATTAGAATCCAAATTCGGAAGACTTAGAGTCAAAGTCATACTATGACTCTGATCATGATTCAGAAGATTGTTCAGAACATGATCAGGCTGAGACCAGCTGTCAACCTATCCATGTCAATGTCGAATAGTAACAAATTTATCCTCTGACAGCATTTGAATGGCCATATGAAATTAGAAATGCTCTAACATATGACGCTACATCGCTAGGGTATTATGGCCATCACATGCGTGTTTAGAATGAAAGCGACCTAAACATTACTGAGGGATTGTTATTCCCTACAAAACAACTCTTGCATAAGGCTCTTAGATTGTGACACATACACCACAATAAATAAATGAAGGTATGTGAGAGTAAAGAGAAAAGTTGGGCAGCAATATGCAATGCCAAACTACCATATGACTGGAGGATTAGGGGCTGCAAGCGAAGCACACATAATATGTGGGAGATCAGATGCATGGGCGACTGCCATACTTGTATTCGTACTACTATGGATAACGATAACAGACATTTGACAAGTCAAATTGCATCTGAACATTTGATGGACCACATACGTAATGGACCTCTTTTCCCAATTAAAGAGGTTCAGACATTGATCAAGAATAAATTTGATATTGATGTTTCATATAAAAAAGTATGGTATGCTCGTCGCAATGCTATCGATGCAGTTTATGGAGATTGGCCGACTTTGATTGTTGAACTACCCAAATATATTAAGCAACTGCAAGCAATCAATCCTGGCACAGCGGTAGCTTGGCGTCATCATCCACAGTCAGGTAATGATACAAATATCTTTGGGTACGTGTTCTGAGCTTTTGCTCCTGTTATTGAAGCGTTTCAACACATGAGACCTATGCTATGTGTCGATGGCACTCATATGCGTGGGCCATATAAATCCAAATTGCTAACTGCAATTGGCATTAATGCCGATAACCTTTACCTTCCACTTGCCTTTGCTCTTGTAAACGAAAAGAATAATGACAGTTGGAGTTGGTTCATGACTCAACTTCGAATCCATGTTTGCCGAGATATACAAGAAATTTGTGTCATTTCCGATAGACACAAAGGAATTATCAATGCAATGAAAAATTTAGAACAGTGGAAGGAACCAGTTGCTTATCATCGTTTTTGCTTGCTACATGTCAGGGCAAATTTCACCAAAAATTTTAAAAGTCATGTGTAAGTGGAAAAATTTTATATCATTATTAATTACAGTATAAATTATGATATTCTAATCATTGTTATTATTTTTTGACAAGTTGAAAACTTTGCTATGGCAGGCTGGAGGGTCAACCCAAAAAAGAAAATTTGATGAGTTCATGCAAATGATTAAACAGGCCAATCTAGAAGCTTATACTTGGCTAAAGAGACAAGTCCCACCTGTGAGATAGGCGTTGAGTAAAGATAGAGGTTACCAATGGGGTGTTTTGACAACAAATATGGCTGAATGCTTTAATAACATCCTCATAGGGGCACGACATTTGCCAATCACTGTGTGTGTTCACTTTACTTTAGAACAAATGGTTAAATTATTTCAGGAAAATCGAAAAATTATACTCAAAGTACGGAATAATTATCCGATCAACATTTGACACAAATATTTGACAAATGAAGCAAAAGGCCGAAAGCATACTGTCCAATCATATGACCCGAGCTATGGTACATACAGTGTGATCACTGCTCGACATGGGAATAATAACAGGGGAGGAAATATTCAGAATGTTAACTTTCA
>JAOQMS010000178.1:11552413-11581945 GCA_027563885.1 Erythroxylum longipes
TCATAGTCATTTATTTTCTTTGTTATATGTGAGGCTTCCCTATGTGGATTACCTTCAGAACTTGCTCTGAACCTGTTGGATATTGCTAGTTACATGCTTTATGGACATGATAAAGGCCTTCTTTCTTTTTAACCTTTAGCTTAAATGACCCACCAAATCATTTTTCCCTTGTTACCCCCTTTGAGCCTTTGACCTTGTTGTTTTCGTATTAATCGCATTGCATTGAAACCTGAAAATATTTTTAGCCTAACCCTTTCACAAGTTGAATGAAGTGCTAAGCATTTGATGTCCTTGATTTAGGAACTTTTGTTTTATATGCTATTCTAAGATGTTTTAGAGGTACATATACTCAGTTGTTGTTGATTTGTCCTATTACCATCTTCTTTTATGTTTATTGTTACCCAAAAAAAAACAAAAACAAAAACAAAAACAACAAAAAAAGAGAAGAAAAACAAAACAAAAAAAAGAAAAAACAGAAAAAAAAAAAGATCAAAACAGTAGCATTTGATAGTAATGAGTAGTTGTAGTCCTGTATTTTTGTTTGTACATTTTAGAAGTTCTTTTTTATTGTTCCACGTCACTTAGTACTTTGTGAATGCTTGTGAGTCGCCTTTGTCCTTTTTACCTCACCTTAACCTAAGCCCCATTGCAACCCTTAGTAAAAGCCCTTTTGATCCATGATGGCATGTACTCTATGTAGTGGAAAAATAGGTGAATTTGCAAGCCTATGGTAGTGTAATCCCTTAGAGAAAGTTTTGAGCGAAACACAACCCTTATACAATTGAGTGACATGAGTGATTATCATAAGGAAAGTCCATTTTAATTTTGTGCTTGCTTTTGATCAAAGATATCTACCTTTGATTTTGTTTATGTGTACTGATGAAAATATTATGATACATGTTGTAGCTTGATATTTGAGTTTGCTGAATTTTAACAAATTGCAAATACTTGATTTTTGTTGAAAATGAAATGACAAAATATGTTGGTTGTGATCTAAGTAAGTTGCCTGAGGACAAGCAACAATTCAAGTGTGGGGGTGTTGTTAGTGGCATTTTGTATTAATTTTTGATACATAAACTGCTAGACTCTTGTCCATTTAATATTTAAGTTGCACTAATTAAAAGTTATTTTTTTTAATCTCAGGCACATATTGGCTTTGGAACATTTAAGAGTATAAAGTAAGAAAAGCTCTCAAAATAAGCAAGAATACCACATAATCAGGTTTGACGTTGAAGGAATGTGAAGGCTGGAAATTTATTTAATACAAAGAAACAAAAAGGAGAAGTTGGCGGCTAGACAATGTGAAAAATAGAAAAGAAAGCAGTGTGAAAAAAATTTTGTGCGTGAAAGAGAGGAGCAAAGAGTGTAGCGTGAGCAGAAAAAGAAGCATTGGCGGTGCAGAAAATGAAGACTAATTAAGCGTGATTATAGGCGTTAAAAGAGGAGCAGCAGGTGGCGTGAATAGGAATAGTGGTACATTCCATTGGAGGAGATAAAAATCGTTAGCAAAGGACACTCCATTCTCCATTCACGTTACAGAACATAGACCCATAAAACATACACTGAAAACTCACATACGGGGGCAAAAAAACATAGACGTTAGCTGGAGATTACTCAAGCACAAACCCACCCAAAAATTCTCTCCACTCAGACAACGTTGGGCATGGATTAAAAACACGTTGCAGCTGTTGCAGGGAAAGAATTTTTTGGCTGAAGATATCTGCAGGCGTGGGCTGAAAGGTGGAGCAAGGAAGACACGTTGAACTGACAGCTGGTGGCCTTAAAAAAAAGCTAGAACTAGTGCTGGCAAAAGAAAATAAAACGCAGTTGCTGCTTGAGGAGAGAACGTTGCAGTGGAGATAAAATAAATGTTATCTGGAGAGTTAGATTATGTTAAAGCATGAGCTGAACTCCACTCACGGGGAACAAGCTGCTAATGAAGAAATCGTAAGCTGCTGGTGAAGGAAACGTTAGCAGCTGATGAGTTGAAGAAGACACTTAGTTACTGTGGAGAGGAAGGCACTCACGCTGCAGCTGGTGGAGAAAGCAGGAGCTAGTGGAGGAGACACTTTGTGCAAGCAAAACGAGACACCTGGTGAGTGGAGGAAAAACACGTTGATGTTGGGTTTGAAGGAGGACGTGAGCAGCTGATAGAGAAACACGTGGAGAGCCGGAGAAAAAGCAACGTAGAGCTGGAGAAAACCAATGCGAGAGCTGGAGGAAAGGGGGTGTTTTTAATTTTTAATTCATTATTTATTTTGATTGTGTGAATTTAATTAATGCAACAATATATTATGATCATAATTTATGTTACATTGATGAATATGTGTGAGTAAGTTTTTTTTTTAGGTTAAGGTTATGATTGATATTGGATTTGGACAATTTTTGTGGTATTGATTTTTGCTTGATTGAATACATATTTAGTCATAATTTAGCTTGATCACCTAGATTAAGACTTTAGATGATTGAAAGCCACAACCAATGGGATTTAATTTGCCGGAAAATTAATCAAGCGACATACTTGAGATTAAAGTGTCCAATCCAATTGAAATCTAAAACCTTAACCGATTTTTGTCATTTGATTAAATCTAGTTGTTTTAATTCATACTTTGCATTTTTTAGATTTCCTTGATTTGCTTACTTAAATTTATTTTATTTTCAAATCAATCAATTCTTGATCGTTCGAGTAATTTTTCATCGTTTAATTTAATTGTCTTACGTGTTGGATTTTCCCTTGGGTACGATATCCGGTTCTTACCGATTTATATTACTTGTTGACGGGGTGCGCTTGCCTCTAATTGGTCTAGATAGAATTTAATTTATATTTTTTTGTTTAGACCGCAACAGGATGACTTTAACGTAAGTAATGATATATTAGCTAGTGTTCTAACTGGTGGTAAATTGTCATCTTAACGTGCTTATGAGTCTTCCACTGCACCTACTGCTAATTTTTATGTTTCTTTATTAACTGAGATTGATCGTATTGAAGGCATTCTTAGTTTTGGGATTATTTTGTACTAAGGGAGAGAAATAGGACTATTTATTTTCATCTGATATGACTGTTCAATTCAGGGGGAGATTTCAAAATATCTCCATGACTATTAGTCTTACTTTTTGGAATCTTTTTGCCCTAAAGGGGAGAATGGATGATGTAGTGGTTGTGGTTGTTGTGTTTACTTGGAGAACTTGGTTGTTTTTCTTAATTTTAGATTATTGTTCATTCAGATATTTTCCAAGTGTTTATTTGGAAGTTATTTGGAACCTGATATTCAATTAAGGGAGAGTTTCTATGTGGCATGTGCATTTGATGTTGTGTATCCAATTATCCTCTTTAAGGGGAGTTTTGACATGTGACAAATAATATCAAAAAGAGAGAGATTGTTAAGATATATGTTATGATATCGCATTATTTAATTTTGGGATTATTTGATAATTGGATTTAGTTGGACTTATGTGGGACTTTTTCAAGATAAAGTTGATTAGGTTTAAAATCCTAATTAAGAGGGGATTTAATGTATAGTCTATTTTGAAGATAATGGCTATCTAAGGAAACAAAATTTGTGGAGATTTTTTTGAAAATTACAGCTGTGTTGTTGCTATTTTTACGCAAATTTTGGGGATGTACTAGTGTCAGTTTTGTGTGTAAAAACGATGGGCATCTTATGACTTGCCTGCTTGGATTTTATGGCTATCTTGGATAATACTTGGTAGCTAATTTTGTGGGGATAGTATTCTGATGTGGCGTTGAGTTTTTTAGCAAGGATTACGTGACTTTGGGGGCTGTTTTAATCGTTTATTATGAGTGATTTTACAACTGTTTAGTCTCCATTTTTGAATCACGATTGTGGGTTGTGTTGGTTGTTGAACGCGTTGAATTTAGCAGCCGGTTTTCTTGGTGTTTTCTCGATTCTTTGGTGGCTACTAATTGTTTATGGAGTGCTAATTGTGTGATTGTCTGTTGTGAGTTGTTGTGTGTGAAAACTCCAGAAGTTTTCGTGATCTTTGCAGTTGTTATTCTTGGTCAATGACGTTATATTTTTTGGGTTGATAGGTTATTGATTGTATGAGTTTTGGTGGCTGTCGATAATGGTAGTGGTGTGCAAAAAAAGTTCTAGCAGCCTTTGTGAATTTTGCAAACGTTTCGATGAAGAAACGTTTATTTTTGTTAGTGATTTTTTTACTACTGTGTGTTGAGTGTTCCGATGATAATGTCAAAAAACTTCAGCAATTTAATTGGTGAACAACTTCCTATCTTTCGATGAAGAAGGTGAATTATTAGGAAAATTGTTTTTCTTATCTCAAGTGTATTTGTTTATGTTCTTTATTGTTTAATCATTTGAGTTGTTTATTTTTATTTTTATTGTCAAGCATTGTTGAAAAAATTCTTCTGTTAAGGTTAGCACGAGTTGGTCGTATTATTGCGTGTGATTTACTTTCAAGGGTTTTGACGATGAGAGATAGTATCAAAGGTTAAGTGAGTCGACTCAATAAAACCTTGTATAAAACTATTGTCATTAACCAAAGTATTAAAATCGGTGAGAGCCCCATAGATATAGACAAAATATGCCGAACTGCATTAATAAATTTCGAGTATTGATTTCTTATTTCATGTTTTATTTTTTGTTTTTGTATTTTCAGAAAACTTATAGCTATTGTGACTGATTCATAATTTGTGCGAAACTAAGTCCTTCAGGATTTTCAAATACATTTTAATTTCTCATATAATTTTTAACAAAGTATTGATTAATAATTGATCAACAATTTCTAAAGATATTTGTAAACAAAAAGTAAAAGTAAAAGCTGAATTGGGAGCTGATAAAAAAAATCAAAAACAAATACACGAGTAAGAAATTTTCCATCAATTGTGGCTTCCCCTTAGTTCAATCACTACGTTCCTAATGCTCCATACCGTAGTAGTTGTCCTCTGGAGTTTCCATGGATTTAACAAGATAGCCTTATATACATTCCAGGTTTAAAGTTTTAGTATTGGCACCATCTGTTTAGAGATACTGGGAGGAGCTAGGATTTAAATCCTCGCTGATAAACACCTAAAATGGGTAAAAAGACACCAAGTCTTCAGGAAAAGGTCATAGGTCGCACGTACCTTCTGCATTCTCTGGTCTAGAGTCTAGATACCCTCCCTAAACGAAAAAGAAGACAGAAAACGAAGAGAATGGTGTATTCGTTTGAAAAAGACTAGTAATGGCACAGTAATGATCTCTTGCTTCACTTCCCATACTTAACCCACAACTCCAGTCCATTCAACTTACAGACGCTTGAATCTCCTCCAGTGTCTTACCTTTTGTTTCAGGCACCAGTTTGATGATGAAGATAATGGCCATTAAACATAGCAAGCATACAAATAAAATGTACCTGAAAAATTGTACAGTCAAGAACATTGGTGATTCAAATTACTGCTCTAGACCCAACTCTTTTCCTGGTTGCCTCAATATAATCCATGTTGGGAACTTACCAAATGAACTCCAAGTCAGAAGAAAAGTAAAGGTGAAGGATGCCGTCCAAGAACCAAACCAGTTAACCATTGTCACCAAGCTTCCAACCAGTCCCTTGACATTAAGTGGGAATAGCTGCAACATTTGAAGCTTTCACATTTAAATTCGTTTTTGAGCCTACTTTTGTTGCTATATATTTTTGTTTGTTGCGATGAAAGTATCAGAAGTTTTGAGGTTACCTCAGACATTAATACCCAAGGAATTGCACCCATTCCTATCGAGAAGGAGGCTATGAAAAGCTGAAAATCAAGAAGGCTAAAATTGTTATATCAGATATGCATTAGATCAGATATCAAGCTGGAAAGATAGAGATTATGGCAGATATGCATTAGATCAGATATCAAGCTGGAAAGATGGAGATAATGAAGTTACCATCACACCAGCAATTGCCAAGATTGGAGAAATGGTGGAAGCTGGATTATTCTCCTGGTTGTTGAAACTTAACCTTGTCAGGAACTTTTATATGAAAACAAGGTAATAAATTCAGAGATTTAGATAATGACCTTCACAAGGAAAGATGTCCCTATAAAAAGATTCCCAAGAAGCAGACCAACTGCAGATATCTGAATCGAAAGCATATGACTTATAAAAAAACCTCTGTTTGTTTCATCATTTCGCAGAAAAATTTTTTACCGATGCTCACTGTTAAAAGAGGTCTTCTTCCTGCTCTGTCCACTAAGATCGAAGCAAAGGATGTGATCAAGATTTGCAAGCAAGAAAAAAGAATGCTTCCAAGATTGGGATCAAATCCTGAAACGCAGAAATAAAACAACATGAAGAAAACTGGAATCCAACAGTATAATTCATAGGAATTTACGGCCAATTAAAATTGTTATCTCATCTATATTTCACTTTCCATTACAGTAGAAGCTCACCTGCATCTGAGAAAATTTGGTGGGCGTAGAATATAATGCCGTTAATGCCACTAATTTGCTGGAATGCCATTAGTCCGACTGCAATCTGAAGAGCCAAATGCAGAATGTAGAGAGTTGGAAGTAAGAAAAGAGAACCATATCGCAAAGTTCCAGACAGCAGATTTTCATCCTAGCAGAACAGTTGATGCTTACAAAGACAAGGCGAACGTGTGTTCTGCTAAACAAGTCCATCACAGATGCGTTTGGTAGCTGTTGAATAATAGCTAAGGATTCCTGTAAGATCGAACACGGGAAAAGATTGCTTAACTTTGCATTTACTGTCTTACTTAAAGATGGACGACAACATACAAATTAAGATTGATGATGATGCTAATATAGCGCATGAAGAATGAATATGATCTGGGCTTCAATACCTTAAAAATTTTCTTTCAGGAGCCCATCCAAGTCACTGAAAATCATTGCTCTAATGCTGAAATAAGAAAAATAAAATATTAGAAAAGAATTTCTTACTATAATGTCAGCCTTCTCTTGAGAAATATCAGCATTAGGCCCTCTAAGCTTTTGCAGTGAGGCTACAAAATCTTCCTGCTGACCAACCATTGCCTGTAGCAGAAGTGTTGCGTAATTAAAGAACACGACGATTCTTAGCCTGCTGAAAGTTAGCTTTAGCTTTCCATCTTTCATTTTTCCTTTATCCTTTGCTGCTTATTGACAGAAATATAATGATATTGTCCAGTAGAATTTCATCAAGTGAAGTAAAGGTTTATCAACTCTTTTCCCTATAGCTTTTACTAGCCGATTCGAGTAACCAAGGAAGATTTAAAAACTTGAGCATACCAGCCATCTAGGGGACTAGGGAATGAAAAACAGACCGGAAAGCATAAGCAGGCAGGGGATAGTTCCTGCAACCAAGCCAAATTCCAAGTAACCATTGCCATCCAAGTATTAATAATTGGCTTACCTTCAAATTCAGTCTTAGGATTCATGCGGCGTTGACATGACAGATTTAGCCATTTGAAAGCAAAACTTCTCATATTTTTACATTGCAAAGATTCCAATATCATTAACTCTTATTTCTTCTATTGATATAAGCTAGAATTAAAATATTATTAGAATATTATCAATTTGATTTAAGATTTGGAAAGGATAATGAAAAGAATGGGGCTATTACTAGTTACCTAACGAAAATTATAGGTATATATTATTTGATGCAAGTACAAATTTGATTTAGGATTTGGAATGGATAATGAAAAGAATGGGGCTAACTTTCAACTGCGAAGATAAGGAAGAAAAAAGTAAACAAATCCAACAAAACTATGAAACGAGGCATTCGAGAGGGTATACGAACCACACCAGTTAGAGAAAGTGTTCTCCAAGATACACATGCACCTATCATGTAAGCAACAGCCAATCCAATAACAATGAAGAGCTGCAGAGAATGAAAACCAAAAGGAAAATATAGATTCTCCAGTTGTAATTCGTGAAAGCATTTGAACATTTTCAGAGAAGGATTTTCTTTCATTTGATAAAACTACAGCTGAAGACGTCACAAATAAACTCACTACCTGATTAGCCGTTGCTAGCCCTCCTCTGAGGTCCTTGGGAGTAACCTCTGAAATGAATACAGGTACCTTTGTAATTTGAATGAAACAAGTAAGCAGCAAATGAGTTCCAATCTGCCTGCTTCTCCTTAAATTTGAATACGGACTAGTGACTAACGGGTAACAAAACATACCACGTAAGAAAGGACACCACATCCATATCCAGTTAGAAATCCTCCGAAATCCAACGATAAAGGTCCCTGCTCAGAGATACAGACACGGAGCATTATTCTCTACTGGAAGAACTCCTTTTCGCGTGAATTAACAAAAAAAATTAGTTAGAAATAAACACAAAACCAAAGCTAAGTAGATTGCCATCCACCCTGCTATGCAGACAGCTGACCACATCCTCATGGCCTGCAACAAGACAGCATATAAGCTCAGTTTCAAGAGACATAAGTGTTGGAAAAGATTATTCATATGACCCCAACAGAGTTCATGCGTCTCTCATACCCCTTTCCGGCCAACGAAGTCAGCAATTCGTCCACTAGTGATCGCCCCAATCATAGCTCCAATATTCAAGATAGATCCAAAGACCGAATACTGCAACCGACAAAGTTTCTTACATCAGAAATTCATGACCAGATATTGCAAAAGTTGAATTAATAAGTGGAACCAATTATAGCCGAGAAGACAGACTGTTATTTGGACACAACTACTTCATCAGAAATTGAACTTACAGCAGAAAATGACAGATCAAGTTCTTTCATGATACCAAACTCGGTTGGAGCCGAATATCCCACCTGGTAAAATTCAGAACCTCATATTATTTAAGGTGTGACATTTTTCTTCAGTAGAAAATCAGTCGGAGATATGTATGAATCATCGAAGTAACATGTATAATTTCCCGCTTAAATCTTGCAAACAGAACGATTTTGGAAGGTTAGTTCATATAAACACATTCCTAACATCATTACCGTCGTCTTCCCATTCAATGCAACTAAAATTTAAATTGTCTAAAAACTAAAAAACTTGGTTAGTTAAAAAGTTAAGGGAATCATTACATGCATAAACACCAACATTCAGTTCCTATTATTATTTCGAAAATGCATAGGCATGTATACTAGGTAACGATACTTACACAAGATCCAAACTCGAATGCCCCACAAACTGCAATGGCTCTACTAAAAACAACCATCCCAATATCACCATTGTCACTCTCATTTTCCTTCACAATCTTCTTTCTCCCAATAAATGGCTCAAAGATGCTGTCATGAGCCTTCTCTATATCTCTAGGAGTAGCCATTTGGCTTCAATATTTCTAAGAACACTAAAAAGCTAACGACTAACAATTTGTTCAAGCGTCTGTAACCACCCAGCCATTAAACGAGAAACAAAAAAATGGAAAAGGAGGCCCCTTTACCTTAAATAACTGAAATAAGACTATTATTTCATGACTTATATTGGTTTATATTCATGCACTGCCATGTGCAATACTTGGGGAGCAGATGCCAAGTGCTGAGAATAGTTTAGCCTTAAATTTCCAGATTCCAATCTCTTACGTGAGGAGAAAGAGTAAATATAGGAGACAAATAAAAACCGTTTAGAAAGCTTTCACCAAATTTGATTGGTAGGAACTCTTCTAAGTTCTAATCTTGCTTTGTTTCTATATTTATCCAAAACGTTGGATAAGATTGACTGACGTTTGAAAGCACAGGAAATGAGTAACATCATATACTTTCTAATCTTGCTTTGTTTCTATATTTATCCAAAACGTTGGATAAGATTGACTGACGTTTGAAAGCACAGGAAATGAGTAACATCATATACTTTTCAAAAAAAAAACATCATATATAGTTGCTATAATTTTAACTCAAACGGAGATTTAGGATAAATAAAATTTTTAATATGTAATTTTAATTTTTTATTAAAAATTAATACAAAGTTTATATTATAATATTTGAATTCTCAATTTATATAAAATACAGTCAATTGTCACATATCACTACAACAGAAAGGACTTTTAGTGACAAAATTTCAAAATCGTCACTAATTAGTATTAACGACGATTTATTTTTGTCACCAAAGCCCCGTAACAAAAAACTGTAGCGATGTTTTCACCAAATCGTCGCTAATTCCTTTTTACTATGATTTGTTTTCGTAGTGAAAAGGTATATGCAACGTTTTTCTAAATTGTCACCAATAACTTTGACTACACTTTGTTTTCGTCTTAGCTACAAAAACGTCGCCAATAACTTTTGACTACACTTTGTTTTCGTAAAAATGTAGCCAAAACTTTTAAATACGCTTTGTTTTTATAGCTAAAAACATAGCCAAATTTTCATAAAAGTAGCCAAATATTTTTAGCTACATTTTGAAATTTTTAATATGCGTTTTAGCTAAATATTATATGATGTAAATTATAATTATTGGTAACATTTTTAATCGATATTATTCTATGTAATATTTAGATTTTTTGATTGTATAATTTATTATAAAAAATATAATAAAAATAATTGAAAAGTAGAAGTATTATATATATAAAAAATTAAATATCATTAAATTTGACCACGTACAACATGTTAATTACAATTTCAAAAATACTTATGTACAAAATAAAAAATACAATATTAGTTTAATGACTGAGACTCGTTTTCATCTTCACTGCTTATATAATCCAGACCAAGTAATTTTTTGACGTACTTTTCAAGCGTGGCTACCTTTTGTTTATTATATTTTAATTTAGCCTTAGGTGACTGATTCTCCTCTTCAAAACGTTCTGACTCTTATTTATGAAAAAATATATAATAAAGTAAATAATATTGTATTTATTGATATAATTATAACTTGTAAACAAAGAACTTACATATTCATTTCACAGGACAACAAATGATTTGAAGCCTTGATTGTGAGAAGTTTTCATTTTTTATCTATTAACTTTGGCTTTCTCACACTTTTCTTAAATAAAGAAAAGAAATAATTATTAAATTGTGTAACAAGATTAATGGAAGCAAATATGAAGAGAAAGAAAACAAACATTAATGTTGACAGAGGCCCAATAATCACACATATTTCTCCAATTTTCTGGAAATATCCGTTTAGAAACATATCTCTTTGCCTCCTCATTCGAAGGAAAAGATTTGTAATACACAGTGTAGTCGATGACGACAATCTCTGATCCTTTTTTTCAACAGTGAAGTCACATAATTTGAAAATTCAGGGTTGTCGATATCAACGATATTAAGTTTCATATGTGAACATCAAGTAAAAGTGAAATTAATCTTTAAATAAGTAAAACAATATTGCATACAATTAAATAAATTGAAAATTTACCAAAACTTTATCCAAAGCATTCTCTAGTAAGTTGTCTTCCTTCAACTGCTTGGCATGCTTAAGGCAAAACAATTCAATCCTGGCAACTGCCCATAACTCACTAGACAATTTTGTTGATTGAATCTTGTTTATAGGACGACCTTGCGAGGCATCAATATGTATAAACAACTTGTTGTTCATTGTAACTTTCATTTGTTGTAACTCATAATCTTTAGTTATACCTATACCTCTTTTTCTGATGGCGGTGTTGGAACCTAATAACAAATGAATAATGATAATAAAATACGCATTAAATATGTAAATATATATTTGAGTATAAGTCAAATACGTATTAAATATGTAAATATATATTTGAGCATAAGTCTAATTATAGGTGTTAAAGATTAATACACTTACAAATTCCTCAATACAAGTTGAGGCAGATGGAGGTTGTTGCTGACTAGCTTCATTGGTGGATGAAGTCGATTATTGTTATTGGCTAGGATTTGATTGATCTAGTTATTCTATGGAGGAACAATTTCAATACTTGCTAACTTCTTCTCTTTGTTTCTACCAGGTGCCATTATATTAGATATCTATAACTCAAACATCAATACTACGTATAAACGTAACTCAAACATCAACAATCTACATTAACAAAACTCAAAAATCAACAATCTGCATTTACATAAGTCATTCATCTCAATATCAACTTTACCAAACACAACATTAATGTTATAGTCTTTTTGTATGTGCTTATAACTTGTCCTCCTACAGAAAGCTACTTTGGAATAATATCTTAGTTATAGCTAATATAACCTCTATCACTTAGCTAGTCACGATGAATTTAACAATATGCCTTATTCACATGTAGTTGATGGTCACAACCTAATGAAGCACAATGTTGATGATCTTAGGAATGCATATCTAAATCTATTCTAGAAGACCTTAATTATGGGGGACTCCATTTCGTATGAAGTATTAAATACAAAGGTAACTTTTAATTAAGGGGAAAAAATGGATATGACTGTATTTATGTTCTTACATGGTCGTGTATCTTCTTACAAGGCTGTGTATCTTCTTACATGACCGTACAAGTATTTGCACGGTCGTGTATATACTCATTTGCATTTGTTAGATACCAAAACTTTAAAAAGAAGTCTCCCTAATTTCAAGGTAAAAATTGAATTAGTTTCCTTTTAATTATCTTGGCATTCATATTGTTACTCCAAAGGTCACCTTCAAATATTACCACGCTTTTCTATGCATTAACATAATTCAAACATCAACAATACATTTCAAACAATATAAACAACACTTTATCTTAAATTATCTTGATCAAGATCTTAAAAATCATCTTCAATAATTACATTATGATTCGACTCTTCATCACTATTATATTCAGCCAAAGTATCATCATTGTTATATAATTCATCCTTAATATAGTCTTCATCTTTTTCTACAACAAGATCGGCTTGTACTTCTTCCACTTATACTATATTGGGATTAACATCTCTCTTATGGAATGATGACATATCTTTATCTTCTATTTGAATGGCATCATTATTCAGCTCTAATTTAATCTCTTGATATACTTCATCACCATCTTCACTCAGTAGACCATTATCCCTTCCAAAAAATTGAAGAGATTTCAGTGTTGAAACTTTTAAATAGCCTTCAAATTACTGCCCAATACAATGTAGTTGAGGTAGAAAACTTGCTTCACTTGCATTGCAAGGATAAAAGGGTCATTATCATACCATGTCTTATTAACATTGATGTTAGTAATATTCCATTCACTTTTATGTCACCAAGATTAAATCATTTACACTTAAATAGAACAACTTTTTTATCCTTGATGTAGTGCAATTCTATTATTTCTAAGAGGACACTACAAAAGTCAATAAAAGCGTCGTCATGACATCCCTCAACAACAATCCAACAATTTTGACTTCTAAATCAACTGTCTCGATCTTGTATGTGAAATCTAACTCTATTAATAATGAAACTTTTTTTTGTCACACATATGAAGCCCACATGCTAAAGAAGATAATATTAGTTCAAGCTTATATAAAATCAAAGCTATGTATTTTTCCATTTTTCAACCTCTTTTACTTTTAGTGTCTTGCAATATATGTTCATCGGTAAATTTAGCAACGGAATGTTATATTTCCGTCGATAAATTTAGTGACAGACTTACAATTCACTATCGGTAAATTCACCGACAAAATATTAGGAATCAGTCGCAAATTTAGCAACAAAATATTCAAGTCCATCGGTAAATTTCCCTAATTTTACTGATGGAATTACAAATTTCGTTGCTAAATTTGCCAACAGATATATAACATTTCGTCGCTAAATTTACTGGCGGGTTCCTTATTTCTATCGCTAAAATTTACCTACGACCATTTCTCTGATGACTCTTTCCGTCGGTAATTTTCGTTGCCAAATTTGTAAAAACTATTTTTCTTGTAGTGTATGGTCCAACATGTAAGTCACCTACACGATCGTGTAATTCTTTCACACATGCATATAGTTGTCAAGGTTGCTTGAATTAATATCTTCGAGTTGGTACACATTTTTAGTTAGTTACACATTCTCATATACGACTGTGTAATTCATAATAACCCCATTTCTTCCATTCTTTATCCTGTCTAGTGATGGCGTAAGATGTTGACTTCAGATATAACGTAGCAATTAACACAACATAAGTGAGACCCAATGCTATGTATTTTTCCATTTTTCAAGCTCTTCTACTTTCAATGTCTTGCAATATATGTCCGTTGGTAAATTTAGCGACGGAATGTTATATATCCGTCTGTAAATTTAGCAACAGACTTACAATTTATCCTAAGTAAATTCACTGACAGAATATTAGGAATCCGTCGCAAATTTAGCGACAGCATATTGAAGTCCGTCTGTAAATTTCCCTAATTTTACCGACGGAAATACAAGTTCTGTTGCTAAATTTACCAACAGATATATAACATTCTGTCACTAAATTTACTGATGGATTCCTTATTTCTATCGATAAAATTTACTTACAACCATTTCTCCAATGACTCTTTCTGTCAATAATTTCTGTTGCCAAATTTGTAAAACCTATTTTTCTTTTAATGTACGGTCCAATATGTAAGTCACCTACATGATCATGTAATTATTTCATACGTGCATATAGTTCTCAAGGTTGATTGAAACAATATCTTCGAGTTTGTACACTTTTTTAGTGTTTTACACATTCCCATATACGACTGTGAGAGTCATAATAACCCCATTTCTTCCATTCTTTATCCCATCTAATGATGGTGTAAGATGTTGTCTTAGGATATGACGTAGCAATTAACACAACATAGGTGAGACACAATGCTAACATGCTTGTCTGATATGAAAACTAATGTGAAAAAGTGGGAGCACTTTAGGTTAATATGGTGGCTAATGTTGCTGTTAGCTTAAGGTTTATTAATGATTTTGATGATAACTCTATAATATTTCAAAATTCAAATTGGATTTATTTCCTTATATAGGTAACAATATATTTCTTAAAAGGAAATAAAATCATAGGAAAAATACGTTCTTTCTTGCAGGAATTTTAATAAACTTACCTTATTAGAAACCATTCCACGACATCCAGAAGGATCTTACTAATTCGAACAATTAGATTTGGAATTTTTGACAAAGATTTTTCTCTTAACGTTTGAATATTAGTAAGATTTTTTTTTGTTCAAAAAAAACGTTTGAATATTAGAAGATTTGTTAGATATAAAGTCAACTCATAATCAAAATAAAACAACAGCTAGTTGAAGAAAATATCTACTTAAAAAAGAGCCATTGCATTTGCGAATAGACACAGACTTGCGAAATACTTTAGCAGCATCAATATTCTTAATAGTTATATCTACATTATACTCCTTGTGCTTTAGAAAGTAAAAACATTCTATTAAGAGAGAGATTGTTATTCTTTGAGAACTTACATTGATCTTACTTTATATTTATTTTTAAGAGCCTGTAGAGGCTTGTTAAATACTTCTTGTGTGAAAGGTTGGAAAACCTTGAAAAATATATATTTGTGAGCTTGGAAAGGTTTGTCAAATTTAACACTTGGATTGTTATAGTGAAATACTCAAGTTGGAAACTTGGGGACTGAACGTAAGTTTCGTTATTAGCCGAACTAGTATAAATCAACTGTGTCATTCTTTCTCTCTTCCTAACTTTTAAATTTTCACTTTATAAGTTTATGTTTTCAAGAGGCTCCTTCGATTTTACAATAGGCTCCTTCTGTTTTTATATCATAAGAGGTTTATTTTTGAAACAATTAACAAGGTCATTTCTTTTTAAGCGCTAGCAGGCTTTTATCAATTAATAGGCTCCTTTGTTTTTAAACGCTAACAAACTCCTTTCGATTGATAGGCTCCTTTTGTTTTTAAACAATTAGCAGGATACTTTCATTTTTAACATTAACAAGATCTTTTCAAAAGTTAATAGAATCTTTCTATTTATAGACTTATTTTGTTTAGCAAGATATTATCAATTTGAAAGTACTTTGCAATTTTTTTATACACAATTTATCCCCCTCTTACGTGTGTTTGCTTTATCAGTTACAATCAATATTTTGATGATATAGGTAATGATGTGTCACTAACTCGCAATATATGGTCCACTGAGGGAATGATAGGTGACAATGTTAATTTGCTGATTGGATTTTCACATTTCTTTATTTAAAATGATAGGTGACAATGTTAATTTGCTGATTGGATTTTCACATTTCTTTATTTAAAATAACATCACTTTGGCTTAAGCCGATCAAAACAACATCGTAGTTTAAGTTATCTTTAACTTATTAAAATTAAAATTTTAAACTAGATATTAAGCTTATGGTGGTGCATTTGGCCATGTGGGAAGGAATTAGGAACAACATTTGTATCGTTGTGATCATCTGGAAGAGTAAAAGAGTTTGGTATATATCAAACGATATTTAGACAACTGAATTATCGCTAAAAAGTCAAGAAGTAGAAGCCTGAAATACTTCTTTGTTTTATAAATGGAGTTCAAATATCATATAGAAAAAAGAGTAGTTTTGAACAAGAAAAATATTTTGTATTTCAACTTCTTTAAACTATTACATAAAAGAGTATTTATACGTAAATATACATAGAAATATACATGAAAATATGCTACTGCAATGACTGGACAGAATATTTGGCATGAGGGTTTGCAGGTTAAAGTATGCTTTTTTGTGCAATTGTGCTCAGATTGATGAGAGGCAGGTTGCCTTTAGATCTCTTCCTACATCGCTTTGGCATACAAGGCCTCTCGAGGTGCGTTTGTTTTATAGCCGCATTTGAGGAATATGTTGATCATCAGTTTTTAGATGGGTAATTGGCTAAACGGTTATGGGAGTTTTTTGGAATGCCGTTTGGAGTTATTGGACCTTATGCTAGGTATAGAGACACGATTTTGCGTTGGTGGCTATTAGGAGGCAACACTGCTCAATGTACTTTGTTCAGAGTTTTACATTCTTTGACTAGTTGGGTCATTTGGAAAACAAGATGTTCTGTAAAATTTGATGGGGCTAAGATTTATTTCTTCCTCTATTTTTTATATTATAGTCGATCTTCGGGCTTAATTAGAAAGAGGTGATTATGGCAATAAGAGAATACACAAGGCCAATGCCGATAAATATTATTAAGTGGATCCGTCTGCCAACTGGTTTCTATAAGCTCAGTGATGGAGCATCTAAAGGCAACCATGATAGAGGAGGTACAAGGGGCATTTTAAGAGATTCAACTGGTGACCCCATTTTAATATATTCTTTGGACCTTGATAACATCATAAGTGTCCTGATTGAGATTCGAGCTTTACTACAAGGTTTGGAATTATGTGCAAAGATACTAAAAAATTTCTAATTGCTAGTAGAACTTGATTTTAAGGTAATTGTGGATATGCTTAGTCTTCATTCTCATATTCCATGGCGAATTAAGCCCCTCATTTGGGAGGTATATCATTATACTTTTGTGAAAGAGATTCAACATTGTTTTAGGGAGGTTAATCAAGCGGCAAATTACATGGCAGACGCAGATTCCATGTGGGTTGCTGGAAAATAAAACTTTGAATAAAATATGTTATGCTTCGATTCGAGTTAGAGCTAGATAATGTCATAATCATAGTGACATTAGTGCATATATATACACACCGATAGTATTACACAAACATATTATGTATATACGTTAACATGGTTCCATGACTGATTACCATATCTCTTAGTTAAAAAACTTAACTACTTGCCATAGATCCCCATATTTGACTTACTAGCGTATAACATCTTTGATGATTATTATCGGAAGAATTGCTATACATAATTATAAGCTCGCGTATCTTGAAAGTTTTGTGTAATCTCACACTCCATTATTTCCATTTATTCTAAAGAAGAGTCATTAACTTCATTTCAATATCTGTACCTAAAAGGCAAACATCAATATCTGTACCAAAAAGGCGAAAATTTCAATATGGTGAACCCAAACATGTGGTCTCTCCTGTCACGGACGTACATCAATCAATGATCCTATAAGAGAGTAATAGTCAGCTTGTCCCGGAAGGTGGAGTCAAAATCTGCTCTGATTGTGCAAGACATAACCACTAACATGTTCTCTCATTTCCTGTCATAGGCAATTTTCTTGCGGACATTGTTGACCATATACATAAATCTCTGATCTAGGGAAGTAACATCATATGCCAAAACTCTCAGCCCCAATCCGAGAAATGAAAGGATTTAAAAGGAAAATTAAAGGACAGAACAGAACAAGTACAATGTTATCTTAAACGGTAGTGTACAATATGTAGCCAACCTGCTAGTCGGGCATCTATAAGAAATCAGCAAAATAGAAATAACAGCAATTAGCTTGATGCTTTAATCTATAATATATACTGTTAAACTCGCGTTAGAAATTATGATCAGGACAATTGAAGCATATATAACCAAAATACATGTGGGAAATTATGTATTCTTCTATTCTTGGCATATCATTGGAAGGTGATTTTTCAATTTACAGACATTTTTACACTGCAAATGAGGTGAATTTTGTTTGTTAAAATTATCCCTGGTATTAAGTTTTTTTTAACTTATGTGAAAGTTGATATTTCTATAATGCCTTATTTTGAAAGATCTTCTTAATATAGTGTATACTATACCACATTACCAAATAAAATTGTACAAGTAAGGTCTCCTTTGCAGACATTATACTCTTGACTGAGCAAGTTGATGATTTCTTGCCAATCCAATAAAGGAGAAGTGAAGTTGCATAGATGACGTGCCTTTCTTTAAATGTAAAGGGAAAAGCTTCATTGAAAGAATATGTGATTAATTGATTTACCCTCCTAATTGCATAAGACTGCACAATTTGACACGTTGTAATTATCCTTTAGCCTTCTTTTTATAACAAGCAATAGGATGAAGGAGTACTTTGGACTTGCTTGATTGAAGTACACTATTCTATGCCAGCTCACTTTTGTTTCCTATGTCTTCTTTTACTGTGGCATCTTCTGGAATTTAATTCCTAAGGAAAGAGAGTAGAGTGATGGCCAATATTGCTCCAATTATCATACCAAAATTATACAAGAGTCATTTTCATGTATAACTTTGAATTTCAATTTAACTTGATCCTTCAGCTCAAGGATGTGACAAATTCTCCAGGAGGAATGAGATTTTGGATTAATATTTTAGAAGTTCTTCTTCTTTAAATAATGTGCATGAATCCATCACACTGAAAAAAAAAACTCATGGGCTATATTTACTTTTAAAACTAAAAAATGTAACAAATTTAAAGTAATGTGCCTGATTTATCTCTTGTAAGGTAGGACTTAGAAGGAAAAAACTTTTAAACTCTGTTCGATCTTAAAATTAGAAATGTAACAAATTTAAAGTAATTTATTCAAAAAGATAGTTATTTTAATTTATATCTTACTTATATTTTAAATATATATATATATGTATAGAAATAATTATATTTAAGGTCATTTAAACTACTTGAGGAATTATTTTAATTCTTCTCAAATGTTATATGATATATAATATAATTAACATTGATGATTCTAATTTTAATTTTTGAATATAATTCTAGTTATCAAATGCAAATTTATTAAATTCATATTTATATATAGGAAAATTTTCTAAAGAAAGGACAAATAAATTTCTAATATTTATATTTTTGAATAATTTAGCCTCCAATATTTTAAAAATAAAAAATCAAATTTTATTTCTAACATGTAGTTAAATGTAAATAAAATATTATATACTTCATTAAATTTAGATAATATAATATATACAAAATACAAAAGGCCTTATTTTGATTGATTTAAAAATAAGAAGGATAATTTTAAAATAATAAATTATGGTTTAAATTATATGTTTCACGTAAAATGAAAAGCTGGTGGCAATATTGAAAGATCTAAGGAATGCCTCGTAGCTAAAAGATATACCCTACACGAGGGAAATAATTATGATGAGACATTTTTTCCATGTTATGAGATTTACTTCAATTCGTCTAATGTTAGCTTTAGTAACCAGTTTGAATCTTGAATTACATCAAATAAAAAATGTTTTTTAAATGAAGAAGTAGAAGAAGAAATCTACATGGAATAATCTAAAGGTTTCATTGAGACAAGCCAAGAATATGAAGCGTGTCAGTTATTAAAATTGCTTCACAATCTGAAGCACTCCTTTAGATAGTGGTACATTCATTTTCATAACACAATTTTTCATATGATTTCCATATGCTTGATAAAAACTGTTATGTATATAGTAAGAGATTTTATAAATTTACAATTTTATCTTTATATGTGGATAACATTTTGATTGCTTGTAGTGACCATGAGTTTGTCAAGAAAAATCAAATATTAGTTGTCATCTAAATTTGAGATGAAAGAAAAGGGTAAAGCTACATACATTCTTGGAGTTAATATTTTAATAGATCATTCAAAGAGATTATTATCACTTTCTCAAGCTATCTATATTCAAAACGTTTTAGAAAGATTTTGTATGTAAGGTTGCAAACCAACTGATAATCCTATTACTAAAAGTGAAGATCTGAATAAGCGGTTTTGCCTATCTACACCATAAGAAAGGGAACAAGTGAAAAAAGTTCCTTATTCCAATGTAGTTGGAAGTCTCATGTTGGACTCTGAATTTTTCTTAGAATTTATTTTATTAAATTAGCAAGCATGAATATAAGTTAGAATTCATGAATTAACAATTTTTGGAGTTTAATTAGATATATTGTGAATCTCGTGTGGTTGAATGAATTACAAGAAAGAGTTAGAATTAAGTTAAGGAGCTAGAAGGCATTAGATTACTAAGGAAGCGTAAGCTTGGAAAGAAAAAAATTGCTCTTAAACTAATAAGAGAAGAAGAGAAGAGATTTGTGTATAGTAAGTAAGAAAAAGAAAGAAAGTCATAGAAGAAACTAGAAGAAGAGCAGGAGAAACCAAAGCATAGAGAGGAGAAGAAGGAAAGAAAGAAAAAGGAGATAACAAGAGGAAGAAGAATATTCAGCTGAGTTTTTAGGTAACCCTTATTTATTCTTCTTGTTTTGATAAAAGAAGGAAGTAGAGAAAATAGGTTTTATACTGTAAATGAAGAGAGAAAGAAGAGAACCGAAATTCTTCTTCTTAGATTTTTATAAACCTTAACTAGATCTTAGTTCTTCTAGTTAGATAAACCAAGAGTAGATTAAGTCTAAGATTTTTTTTGATATTTAAAGCTTGGATAAGTTTTATTCGTGTATGTTAATTGGATGAAAATATATTTGTTTGAAGGGAGCCAAGAACTTCGAAATCAAGAGCAAGAAGAAGAACAAACTTAATCTTAGAATTTCAAGTAAATAGGTGGGTAATATGTTTATAGTTTTTGTAATGATGGGCTGTATTTTTTATTTTGTGTGTATAAATGCTTGTCTTGAATCATTGTGAATGTGAGAAAAGTGTTTTATGAATTTAAATCATGTTTGCTTTGTAAGAATTCTGCAACTTTTGTATTGATGAAAAACAGAAAAATTTCAATAAGCATAAAAATATGAAGATGATATGAAATATGTAAGCATTGGAAATGTGCTTGTGTAGGTAAGAGAGATACCATTATGTTCGTCATGTGCATGTTGACCTAAAGCCTTCTCCCCGCTACCCGTTTGTGGCATATGAGCTCTAAAAAATGGACTCATTTTGTTTATGATGTAAACTTCAATTTCGCCATTCTATTTTATGGGATTCTCTCAAGCCATTATGTTTATGCATTGCGTCTTGAATTGTTGAACATAAAGCATAATTGAGTGTTATGGTTTGATTATTAAATGATCATATGATCTGATTTGTGTGATTTGCTAAGACTAATATGAAATGAATATGTAAAATATATATATATATGCCTATATGCTTGATTGTGTATGTGGTTCGTCATTGCTAGCTATAAACATATTAGCCACTGAGCTTCCCAGCTCACCTCATTATCTTTCCACTCCTCAGGTACAGAAATAGCAGATCAACGTTGAACCTTGCAAAAACTTGGGCTGACTCCAAGAATTTCTATTTTTGTAACTAAGTTAGTTTATAAACTTTTGGGTACTTTAGAAGCCTAACAAGCATGAGCATTCATATTGTATTTTTGTATTATGCTACTGATATGGTTTTTGATATGTAATATAAAGTCATGAACAATCTCTACTTTTTGTTAGAGAAATGATAGTGAGAACTGCAAAAATTCTCTTTTGTATATGTTTAGAATTTCTTCTCTGTTAAGTTGTCAATGTGTTGGGAGTAAAATTGTTAGATGTTTGAAGGCTTTGGACAAATTTTCTGAAGAAATTGGTTAAGTTGGGAGTTTTTTGTTTATGGTTTTGATTGTTGGAATCGGGTCTTTTGAAATGCATAGAAGTTATATATATATTGATAGTAGAGAGAATAAAGGAAAAAGGAATAAAAGTGTGTTCTGAAACTTCAATAAATAAATTGTATTGATTTAGGCAGAATTAGACTAAATTATCTTCATGGAAATTGTAGATCATTTTCTTAGCTTTCTAACAACATAAAGTTTATAATTTTTAAATTTTGGGATTGAAAGTTATGATGTTTTGAAGTTGGTGTATGCAGTAAGGATGTCGCAATCGTGCACATGCATGAACTCGACAATCCAAAATTTTTATGAAAGTCGCGATCATGCATTTTCATTGCGACTCTTCTTTGTTTTAAGCCACGTGTTTTAAAATGCACGGCGTGACTTTTGCACTTCTTCTTTTTCTTTTTATTTTCCTTATTCATTTGTTTGTATTTTGTTCGACTCCCAATCCGAATTATTTTCTTGTCTATTTTATTTTATACTATTTTATTTTAATTTTTTGGGTATTTATCTTTATTCCCACCATGAGTTTTTTTAATGTTTATCATAGTTTTATTTATTTATTTTATTTTAAAATTTTCTAAATTTTGGCACCTTATCGCCACGAATTAAGGACTAAGACCCGGGGCTAACATCTCATGTGTGTCATGATGTGTATAAGGCCAAACATTTGTTACATTGTTAGAATGGTAGGTAGATATCAATCAAACCTAGTACAGACGCATTGAAAAGTTATAAAAAGAATATTGAGGTATCTAATATTTTATGTCTTTAGGTTGGTTTCTGGTTAAGGAATTCGAGGTAAAGAGGAGTTTGCTCTCTCTAAGCAACTTTACAACAGTGCTGGGTTTGTGAGTAATGTTGATGGTTTTAGAAAGGTTTTCAAAAGCGTTAAGGCTACAAAGATCAGAGTAGAGACAGATTGGCTAAAAGTCTCAGGAGGAATAGGTGTACATTTTGCATTAGGCAAAAGTCTTGTACTCTTCAAGAAAAAGTTGGCTTCAGTGAATTCAAATAAGCCATATCAGTTCCCGAATGATGAGATGCTACCAGAGGACAATGCTGATAAGAGTGGGTAATTCAGTCTACTTTCGAAGGGACAACAGTACCAGGCAATATTGCATGTGGTCTCGTATAGTGTAAATTCTTATGTAATACATTGTTGTGCTTGTACTCAGTTTAGGTAATATTAAGTCTATACAGGTAAGCTGATTCTAATCTAGGTTTGTATTAGATCTAGTTTGTAAGCGATCTCTAGACATGTACATAAACCCTTATTTCTTGATTTATAATATTTCTGATTTATCCACACACAAAAAGTACTGTTGGTTATGTACTGTGATATCAAGACAAGGGCCTACATATGAAAGGATATACAAATGTAGATTAGGTAGGAGATTTAGATGAAAGAAAATTAAGAGACATATATATGAGAGAAAATTTACCTTTGAATTTGTTTTCTTACTCAACAATGGTACTATATCATAGACAAACAATCATGTGTTACTTTATCCAAAATGGAAGTTAAATTTATAGAATTTCCAATAGCAGTATAAGAAGTCTTGTGGCTTAGACAATTCTTGGTTAATTTGGGAGTTGTTAAGAGTAAGACTAATCTTGTAATAATTAACTAATGACAGTCAAGTAACAATCGCTTATACAAAATACCTTAAATTTCATTATAAAACTAAACATATAAATACTAAGTACAATTTTAAGAAAGATATAGTTACATGAGAAGAAGTAAGCATGAAGCATTTATTAATATGAGATATGGTGGCCAACCTAATAAGAAAACCAATTTCTCAAGATATACACGTTAGGTATACGAAGTCAGTAAGATTATGTAGATATTAAAATGTAATTTATTAACATTTCTCCATATATATTCATTTAATGTATTGTCATATTTAAATACAAATATAAATTGACATTGTTTATTAAATAACATTAGTTCTTGATTATGAAATATGTTTACTATATATGACATATAGTATTTCTGATGACTAGAGATGAGGTAGATTTTTAAGCTTATTATCAAGGTGATAATTAAGAGTAAGAGTAAGAAATGTAAAACCATGATTGCTGACTTAGACGATAAGTCACCATATCTATCTTAAGTTACTAGATAAGAGTTTAGAAAGATAAATTTGAGAGTAGAAAAGTGAACTTAGATTAAACATTAAATATGTTTGAACCAACATTTATATTGTATTACGTTAATAAAAGATATATGCTCTAAATGAAAAGTGGTTAATAACGTCGCACATGGCTCTTATCATATGTGTAAATGACCATAAAAGGGACTAATTTAAGTTATAATATCTTAACTTACATTATACAAGATCCTAGAGGTTAAATGAATCTCATCTTAGAGCTCTTATCTAATTCTTAAAAATAATTTTAAAATGTTACTAAAAGATTATATTTGATGCAATCTTATGGGACAATTCTATGAAGGCAAATTAAACTTAATTAAAGTGAGAAAACGAGCACATGGATCAAAATAAAGCCAGAAAACAAACTATATTTCATTATATAAAGTTAGCTCATTCTGATTATTTGGTATTTTAGTTGGCAAATAGAAAGATATACGAATCCACACCGCGGTCTGCTTGATGTGAGAGTAAGAGGCAAAATGTACATCTCGTAAAGTCAGATTCAGTTCAAGATTAATTTTGGGGTGAAGGTACCGTTAAGATTACAATTTAGCGCATAACAGACATTCACAAACTGTTTTTTTTTTTTTTGAATTATATGTTTGCACCGTAGCAAGTCCATCCTTGATAAGCAGCATCGTGTGTGTCAACAAATGGTATTTTCGGCCAGCAACTACATCCGCCTTCAACGTATGAACTTGTAAAGAAATAAGCAGTCATTAATGTCCGCTCCAGAATGTGGATCACGTCTGACTGATATCACAAGACACTGCGTATGCCTAACGAAGAACGTCACCAAGCTCACCTAACAACAGAGATGTCAATGGCATTCTAGCCCAGCTAGCTCAATCCAATATCGGCCGTGACTTATTTCGGCTTATTATATATATATTTTTAAAAAAATATAAAAATAATTTCATTTTTAATATTATAGTTGAGTCATGGGCCGAGCACTGCTCGATTGGATTGAACAATTTTAACCCGTAATTAAATCAACCTGAGTTATCGGCCTAAATTTGACTTTACTACCTAAGCACAAAAAAAAAAAAGGGTCTTGAAGACTCCAATCTTCTAGTTATTTTACAATCTGTTTGGTTACTGTCTCCAATATGCAGAGACGGAACGAGATGGAAATTTAGAGACGGAACAGAATAGAAATTGGAGACAGTGAGCTGTTTGGTTCTGATGGACATAACGGAAATAATTGTCTCCGTCTCGAGGACAGAAATGTGTTTGGTTATAGGGGACAGAACAAAAAAATAGTGACTATAACGAAAATGCCCCTACAGTGTTATATGATTGGAAATATGCAATTTATTGATTATTTTATAATTGTGTCAATATTTAATTTAAGTGTATTTGTAATATTTTAATAACGATGAAAGAATTACAATATAATTAGTTAAAATATGATTATTACTCAATTAATTACATTATATTTAATTAAAATATTTTTATTAATTAAAATGTAACTAATTAAAAAATAATTTTACATAAATTAAAATATTAATTAATTAAAATATTATTATTCATTAATTAAATTATCGTACTTAATAATTAATTACAATATAATAATTAATTAAATAAAATATTGTAATTAATTAATTACAATATAGTGAATTAAATTATTTTGATTATTTAATTACATGACATTATATTTAATGCAAATATTATTATTCATTAATTAAAATAGTAATATTAATTAATTAATTACAATATAATTAATTAAACTAGTACTATTACTTAATTAATTAAATGATATTTAATTAAAATACTATAATTAATTAAAATATAACTAATTAAAATATAACTATTCATTAAATAAAATGTGAATTAATTAAAATATTATTATTCATTAATTAAAATATTGTTATGAATTAATTAAAATATAATTATCAATTAATTATAATATTTTCATTAATTAATTACAATATAATTAATTAAATTATTGTTATTATTTAATTACATTACATTATATTTAAGTAAAATATTATTAGTCATTAATAAAATTATGATAATTAACTAATTACTTACAATATATTAAAATAAATTATTATTATTACTTAATTAATGACATTATATTTAATTAAAATATTATAATTCAATGATTATTGGATAATTGTATCAATATGTTTCATTGTAATTTTTAAATTACAATGAACTAAAATGAGAAACCTAAAAAGTTTGAACAAACCATACAAGTTAAAAGTTCTAATACATAATAATTTAAAATATTATCTAAGCATTCATTGAATTAATAATTATTTCAAATATTTAAAAACGTTTATTGCACTAAAATTTGTTATAGTTTAATATTTTATATTCCTATTGTTTATTTTTTTGAATTAATTATTTATCTCTTTATATTATTATTTATATTATATAAGTTATTTTTATGATTATTCATTTTGTTATTTATAGCATTCATTGAATTAATTACGTAATAGGTAAAAAAATTCCTACAAGTTAGATATTAGAATAATTAAATAAAACATCGAAACATTGATAGAATTCATTACATAATAGGTTTTAAAAAATCTGACAAGTTTGAAATTCTAATAGATCGAACAGTTATATTTTATTAAGAATGTCCTTAACAATAATACCCAAAATGACTCCAATAGCAATGAGTAGAAATCCTTGAGTGCATGCCATGTTTTTTTGCAAAGTTGCTACTTCATGTTGTTGTTCATTTCCTGGAAGTGAAACTTGAATCGGTCTTGATGACGGTTCATTAGCAGTTGGAACAATTTCATCATTTCGACTTGCAGTACGCCTATTGACATCCATGATATAGGCACTTTCTGCTTCAATAAACGTCCGATACCCCTTGAAACGAGCATTAGGAAAGCCTTCAGTTGCCAATTTAACACCATCCCAATTTGTAAAAATACCTACTTCACGTCCAACAAAGACAACATAGAAGTTGTATTTGCCCATAGTGCAATACCTGCAAATGAATCATATACTCATCATGCATACACGTACATAAATTAGAAACATTAAATAGTTAATAAATCATCCATTCATCAGTGATTCACAAGTGAACAAACAAAGTCAACAATTCATCATATCATCAGTCAACATCACATAGGCAGTTTGAAGACAATGCATAACTTTTTTACATGTTAAGCTACTATGAAGTCATCGAAGATGAAGAAATACAATTAGACTTCATCATCTAAGAGGCTCCTGACATAAGCCATTTTTTGGTCAGTTGTTAACCTCCAAAATAGATTCCCAGCATGCGCATTCCTTGCGAAGATCTTTGCAATCCTAACAACTTCTGTAGTGGAGAAACCCAAATTCCCAAGCTCTTCACCTAGCTTGGGAATTTGCACTCCTGTAATGGCATCAGCAATGAGCTTTGCATTGTCTCTACTGTTTACAACGGCCTCAGCAAATGAGGCAGCAAGGCTTTCGAACACTTCAATATCCCTGCTCTTCCTCTTCCCTTTGTTCTTTTGGCTCCCGTCTATGTTGCTTGAAGAGGCGACAGAACCAGTAGGAGGGGCTGAAGCAGTTGGGATGGGACTGGCCGATGGTCGTACTGGATCTGATGGGCCAGCTCCAGCTGATTGAGCCCCTGTTCCATCACAATCAGTGTCCTCTGTTTGAAGCTCAGCAACAACATCTGCAGCATCTTCTGCTCCTGCACCAGTCGCTCTGTCTCTCCCAAACACAAACTCTAGTCTAGAATAAAGCGGGAAAGGCTTTCCAAGAGTGTAGTACTTGTTAGGGTGCCTCTGAATCAAAGAACAGAAAACTTTAGTGTGACAAACAGATTATTATTAAGATGTATCGATAAACAACCAACCAACCAATCAAACTAAACAATTACCCTGGTCCATTCTTCCAACACTTGCTTGCTGTCAACCTCAACACATTGCTTGCTCTCATTCCAACCAAACCCACTGCAGTTCAACATGTCAAAAGCTGTCTGATATTTGTCCTTTAACGGCTTGTGCTTATTTTTGGCATGCCTCTTGTCAATACCACAATTAGGAAACTTCTCTACCATCTTTCTGGCAAGAAGTTAAAAAGTGCTAGGCTTAAATTGTCTATTATCAGCTCTGTGACCATCAACAACTGTGTCCTCCATGAAGGTCACAAACGCATCTGTTTGTTCTTCAGTCCAAACGCTTGACATTATTCCTAAACCATACAATGTCATAACCCAAACCATTGTAAACCATTTCCATAATTGCTCAACCAACAAACATTGAAACTTAATTTGAAATGCAGCACACAATATTGGTTAATAATAAACATTCAATTAAGTTCAAATCATACAAATAAACCGAAATTTAATTGTGCCTTATCAAATTCAGTTACAATGAAAGTCAACACTACCACATTAAGTAAATGAAAGTTCACAATTTAATGGTTGCTTCGCCATTCATCAAACATATTCTTAGCTAAATCCTCTCTCCATTGACTCTATTCATTACTTGTCTCAACACGATCAACACACGCAGGGATAGGTGCATCTTCCCCAATTGGCATATCCTTAGGTTCAAGAGGAGTAAGCTCTGCTGGATCATAAGTCATATGCAACCTAATAAAGTTGTACAGAAGGCAGCATGCAAGAATGATGCTCACATGAGTGGCTGTTGGATAAAAAGATGGATTTGTAAGGATTTTCCATCTTTTTTTCAATAAACCAAATGCACGTTCAACAACATTTCTAGCAGATGAGTCTCTTGTTATAGAGCTCTTTTGGGTTCCTAGGTGCCCTTCCATCTCTTGTCTACTCTTGAATATGGTATCTTGTGCCTCGAAAAGGTGCAAGAAAGCCAGGACAATTGGTATAGCCAGCATCTACTAAGTAGTAATTTCCTATGAACAAATGACATTATTGTTATTGATATTGGGAATCAAACCTTAAAATAAATGTAACAAAATTGTGAAAATTTTTCTCTTACTTACCCATTGGAACTTGAAGTCTATTACGCCTAGTAACAGCATCATGTAAAACCTTTGAATCAGATGCTGATCCCTCCCATCCAGCAAGAACATAAACAAAGTTTAAGTTCTTATCACACACCCCCTAACACATTTGTGCATATTTTCCCTTTCCTACATCTGTATCTGGGTTTGTGTCTGCATGGGGCACTATTATTTCTAAATAGGTCCCATCTAGAGCACCAAGACAACCCTTTGACAAAAATTTTATCAATAAAAGGATCTACTTTAGTATTTAGAAAAAGTTAAATTACACAATTTATTGTAGTTAATTACATTTACTAACCT
>JAOQMS010000178.1:11598379-11614461 GCA_027563885.1 Erythroxylum longipes
TAGTGGAGAAAAATATTTCATCACATTTATTGATGACTTTTTACATTATGAATATGTCTAGTTATTGCATGATAAGAGTCAAGCAACAAATGTCTTAGAGTTGTTTGATCATGAGGTGGAAAGACAATTAGATAGAAAGGTAAAAATTGTCAGATCTGACCAGAGAGATGAATTTTATGATAAATATAATGAGTCAGGACAATGCCCAGGTTCATTTGCCAAACTTCTTGAAAAGCATGGTATATGTGCTTAGTACACAATGCCAGGTACATCACAACAAAATAGTGTGGCAGAAAGGCATAATCGTACATTAATGGATATGGTTAGGCAAACGCTAAGTAATTTGTTTTTACCCTTATCATTGTCGATGTTTGTATTCTGTTGTTTACTTGTTAAATAGAGTTTCTAGTAAGGCAGCTCCAAATACTCCTTTTAAATTGTAGACTGAAAGGAAACCTATTCTAAGGTACCTGGATATTTGGGGTTGCCTAGTGGAAGTAAGAATTTATAATTCACATCAAAAGAAATTGGATACAGGAACAATTAGTGAATTTTTTATTGGTTATCTAAAAAAGTCTAAAGGGTATAGATTTTATTGTCCTAATCATACAATAAAAATTGTTGAAACTAGAAATGTTATGCTCACTAAGAATGGTGAAACTAGTAGGAGTGTTAAAAAATCACGTAATGTAGTTATTGAAGAAATAAAAGTTCAAGTTCCCTACCCAATTCTTCAGTACATATTACTCATACAGTTGTAGAACAATTTAACAATTTACAGGAGCAACAAATAAATGATCAAACACTTTATGAAGAGCTTGTAGTTAATGAACCTATTGAACCCACAATTAATGTTCCAATTGTAAAACAACCGCAAAAATAACATTAAGAAGGTCTCAAAGACTTAGAAAACTAACTATTTCTAGTGAATATGTGGAATATCTATTAGAGCTAGATTCTGACTTAGGAAATGAGGATGATCCAATTTCATTTTCACAAGATGTTGAAAGTGTCAATTTTACTAAATGGATTGATACTATGAAAGAAGAGTTGAATTCTATGAAGCAGAATGTAGTTTGAGATTTAGTTAAATTGCTTGAAGGTTGTAAGAGAGTTAGATGTAAGTGGGTTTTTAAGACCAAACGTAACTTTTATGGCAATATTGAAACATATAAAACTAGACTTGTTGCTAAAGATTATACTCAGAAAGATGACATTGATTATAAGGAATCTTTTTTTACCTATTTCAAAGAAAGACTCCTTTAGAATTATTATGGCACTAGTGGCTTGATTTAGAGTTATATCAAATAGATGTGAAAACAACCTTTCTTAATGGTAATTTAGAGGAAGAAGTGTATATGGATCAACTTGAAGGTTTTTCAATTGAAGGAAAGGCAAATGTGGTGAGTAAACTTAAGAAGTCGATATATGGACTTAAGCAAGCCTCCCAGCAATGGTATCTTAAGTTCAATGATACTATTACCTCCTTTGGATTCAAAAAAAACATCGTCAATCGGTGTATATATCTAAAACTCATTGGGAGTAAGTTCAAATTTTTGGTACTTTGTGTTGATGATATCTTGTTAAATACTAATGATATTAGTTTAATTTTGAAATGAAAGATATGGGAGAAGTCAGTTATGTGATAGGAATTGAAATATTTCATGGCAAGTCACAATGACTATTATTCTTATCTCACAAAGCTTATATCAATAAGGACTTGAAGAGATTTGACATGAAAAATTGTTCTGCAATTGTAGTTCCAATTCAGAAGGGAGACAAGTTTAGTCTTAATCAATGTCCAAAGAATGAATTGGAACATAAGCAAATGGAAAATTTCCTTATGCATCAATTATTGGAAGCCTAATGTATATTCAAACTTGCACCAGACCAGACATTAGCTTTGTTATCAGTATGCTGAGCAGGTATCAAAGTAATCTTGGATTGAATCATTAGAAAGCTGCAAAGAAAGTTTTGAGATGTCTATAAGGTACTAAAGATCATATGCTCACTTATAGGAGATTCAGCTATTTGGAAGCGATTGGATATTCATATTCATATTATACAGGTTGCATTGATACCTAAAAGTCCACTTTTGGTTACCTTTTTCTATTAGATGGAGGGTTTATTTCTTGGAAAAGTGCAAAACAATCTATCATAGTTGTGTCCACTATGAAAGCTGAATTTGTAGCATGTTTTGAAGCTACAATTCAAGGATAATGATTGTGGAACTTTATTTAGGGATTTGGAGTTGTCGACAGTATTGCCAAGCTGATGAAAATTTATTGTGATAATTTTGCAACAATTTTCTTTTTAAAGAACTACAAGTATTTCAAAGGTGTTAAACATATGAAATTAAAATACTTGTTTGTTAAAAGAGAAGTTTAGAAACAAACAGTGTCAATCCAACATTTTAGCACTAATTATATGATCGCACATCCTTTAGTAAAAGGATTGGCACTGAACGTCTTTAAGAACATGTTGAAAGAATGGGTATTATGGGATACCATGATTGAGATTTATAATGTTTGTATTTTGACAATGCGGGCTCACTTATATTTATGTTTCTATCAATCCTATTTTATAGTATACATTTATGAATCAATTATGTTGATATGATTTGTTTTTAAATAAGACATTATTGTTGGACTATTTATGTGTTTCGTATTTATGGATCATATTGAATAAAGTGCTAATATTATAGTATGTGGAAGGAATTATGTTGTTTGTTAAGATGTGAAACCACTACTACTCTTATTAGTATCTTTGTTTGATTTTGATTTATGATGTGATCAACATTAAAGAATTTAGAAAAGTTTATGCGCAGAATATTTGTTTATTAAACTATGATATAACATTTTTCAATTAATGAGCCAAGTGGAAGAAGAGAAATCAAGTTTCTCCATATTCAATCACTTCGAGGGGTTTTTCCAAATTAAGATTAAACTAATCTCATAGATCAATGTATGTAATTCCTATTTTATATTTTGAAGAAAAACATAAAATTTTAATATTTGGATTAAAGGACTATTGTAAGTATGTCTATGTGATAAATTATACTTACATCATAGAGTTGACATCTTATTTTATAATCGGTCAAGTAAGCTTGGAACACATTTTTTTGATTATTAATAAATTATAGTTAATAAAGTCTCAAATAGAAATTTCTTCATTGAGGAAATTTTGATGTTCTTTTTTCAAATTGTTTGATATATTAATATTGAATTTGATATAATTTAAATAATAAAAATAAGTAAGAAACGTATGCATTAGGATGAAAGGAATCAGAACTCCGAATTAGTATGGACGAATCCTTTTCTTCATACAAATGTATAAAAAATGTTAAGTTGCAGTTAAAAGATCGACTACTCTACTAATAACAAATGAAGAATTAAGGAGTGCTTAGTTAGTTGGTATGGAATGGAAGAAATGAGTAAGGAATGAAAAAAGATATTGATAATATATTACGATTAGATGAACAATGTTTTTATATTACATTTTGGGGCAATACTTCATACCCTCTAATATAGTGAAGAATGGAAGTCATATCTATTTTCATTCCTCACTATATTAATGATAATTCCTATTACCATTCTCCCAAGTGAATTAATCACACCCTTAAGTATTACAGTAGAAAAGTAACTTACCACGATGACGATTATTTGCTTGTTTTAAAGATAGTTTATTCCTTTGGGAAATTAAAAACTCTAGAATGTGGAAATGAAACCAAAATTGATAGTTTCTGTTTTAAGAAGAAAAATATTATTTAAAAAAATTAAATCAAAATAAAAGAGTCTTGCTATCGTAATTATTTTTTCTTATAAAAACTTTAACATATAATATCCTTTCTTATTTTTACATGTTTATTTTCCTTTTAAAGCAATGAATTACAACTTTAGGTTTTTGTTTATAAGACATGAAATTGATAAAAATATGTCTTTATATATTATCTTATTTTATTTAAAAATTGATAATTCTTTCATATGTAGATGTATACCAAACTATATAATTTTTAACGGTATTGTCCTTATTTTACTACATTCTTGTTTTTCTATTAAAATTATATCTTTAATTAATATCTGACAAATTTAGGCCTACAAATTCCTACAGTTTCAAGTCCAGTTTGTTAATGTCGAGGTCCTAACCCATTAATTATTGGACTTTACACAAGCCTGGCCAGTTCAGGTGTTACATAAGAAGATCTTATTCTTTTAAGTCGAGAAGATCTCCTTATCATTTTAACTTTTACTAAAGAAAGAAGAAGTATCTATCCACTCAACGTAGGTTTATTACAAATGGCATGCAAATGAAAAAAAGGAAAGATAAACACAATGCAAATGACGTGGCAAAGTCCCAAAGAACTATATGATGCCATATAATAACAAACTAGTCTAAAAGAAAAAGATGTGTTTGTCCTCGTGCATGCACCTGATAAAGCCCTTGGAAAGGACAAAAAATGCATAAATACGAGTATACGCAACCATAGAAAGAAAGAGAACTGGACTGGAAGCAGTCTTGGCTACTTTTAATCTCAAGTCACTGTCCAAGAACTTGATTGTGAGGATAGTGCCCACCAGTCAGCAATGAAGTTTTGGACGTACTGAGTGTGGGGTCAACATCTGGGGAACAGTTCTCGGATTGGCGTGGCTGAGGCTCCGCTTATCATTTCCCTTGAATTCATTTTCTTTCAAGTTTGTCGCCCAGAACCAGAAGTCAGCTATTGGTCATTTTATATCTCTACTGTCTATATGCCAATGACGAAATCTGGGACTGGGCTTGGTCCAAATTTGTCTGTTCCAATACCGCGATTTATTTGGGCCCGATCAAACTTTCTCTTTTACCATATTTTAGAAAAGTGAGGAAAGAATTGAAGATGTACATTTTTAAACTTAGCTTAGTCCCGCTAAATTCTTAACTAACTCAACTACCGCTCTATATTATGGTGGAAACTGCAAAATGCCAAAGGATTGCTGCTTCCCAATCAAAAAGGGTCAACCTTAAGCGCACTTGACCCCAGCCATAGGAATCCAAACTCCGGCAATAGAGATACCTGCGGACTTTCGGAGCGCTCTTGGAACTGCCGTTAGAGATCAGATGTTTATCAACTTTCTATAGAGCTAGATGGCGTCTTAGCGATTTTGGATCGTTGCAGTTAAAACTCCGGTGTGCCGGAGCCCAGACATAAACTTCATATCTTAACGCGTCACCCTTGTTTGGTTGACTCGAAAATATTACTTTTAGGCCATAGGTAACGTGGGAAAATACCAAAAGGTTGAACGTCGTCGTCTAGCAAGTGTTATCCCCTTTATGTGGTTGAAGATTTATGCACTTGGTTGGATTCAGAAACATGGGATGGATAATGAAGAGAGCACTAAATTGAATCAAAGATCTGGGCATTGAGGTTCTGTTCTATCGATGAAGGGTGTAGTGGGATATTCCAACCTAGGCGTAGTTTCATGTCCGAGATTGAATTTTGTGTTTCATAGAGTTGTTTATTCTTCAGTTGTTGGGTCTAGGAAACGAGCATTGGAGCAAGTAGACAAGGAGCTAAGCAAGGGAGATGAGAGAACAGCACTTGCTCTTGTCAAGGACTTGCAAGGGAAGCCTGAAGGCCTCAGATGTTTTGGTGCTGCAAGGCAGGTTTGCAGTCAAACTTTTCCGTGGTTTTCTGACAATGTCGTTGTCTGAATTCTGGATATACTGTAGGTACCACAAAGGCTTTACACATTAGATGAACTGAAGCTAAACGGGATAGAGACTATTTCTCTTTTGTCTCCTGTAGATGCTACCCTTGGCTCCATTGAAAGAAATCTGCAGCTTGCTGCTCTTTTAGCTGGAATTGCTGTATGGAAGGCATCTGACCTTACTCCGCAACAGATTCTCTATATTTCTTTGGGTTTGTTGTTTCTATGGACATGGGATTCGGTAAGTTCTTTTTGGTTCTCTAGCAGTCTCAAGAAGCTTTCCTTATTCCTTATCTGTGACTACATGCAGGTTTAGGACATTCAGTTTGCATCTTTAAAATTGGTAGCTATCATTTCTTTGCATTATGGATTTAGTTTTTTTTCCTTTCCCCAGGATTATCTAAGCTAACAGGTCTAGTTTTTTATTGTTTTCCATTTAAAGATGCTTCGAGATTTCTGTCTTTGTCTATTATAAGAAGGTTTTGCCTCCTACCTTTTACAATTGGTTTCTGTTCTATTTCATTTCTCAATATTTGATTCAATGCTCTTCTTGGGGCGATTCCAGAAAATCGACTTAAGTAGACTGCATTGTTTAGTTACTCTTAGCTAATTTGCTACTGTCTCATGTAGTTGGTTTTATAGGTCTCTTTTAATGGAGGAGTTGGTAGCTTGGTTCTTGATACAATTGGTCATGCCTTCGGCCAGAAGTACCATAATAGGGTCATTCAAGTAAGAATAACAGCCCCAACCACAATCACACATAACAGTAGTAATCTTGCTTCAAATGCTTCATGTAATGCACATGAAGCAAGAGGCCGGCATGGCTATGTATTTTTCAGTGCATATTAAGTTGATCAAATATCTGTTCTTTGGAGCGATGCGCTATTCATTCTCCATGATACTCTAAATCTCCAAAGAGACTCGGAATCTGGAGTGATCAATTTGCTCTGATTAGTCTCGATCTAAAGGTTCAAAGTTATGTTCGAAGATAAATTCTGTTCTTTTTCCTTTCTTCAAGTGCAGCATGAAGCTGGCCATTTCCTAATTGCCTACTTGGTAGGCATTCTTCCAAAGGGCTACACTTTAACCAGTTTTGAAGCTCTGAAAAAGGAAGGATCTCTGAACGTTCAAGCTGGGACTGCTTTTGTTGATTTCGAGTTTCTTGAAGAAGTAGGCTTTTTAAATCTATCCAAGTTATAATTTGTATTTTAAGCTGCTCCACATTCCAATACTCTGCTTTGCTGTTTTATGCGATTGCGTAGGTTTTGCTTATAGCAGTCAAGTATAACAGCAGTTGGTATTATTGATGCTTGGACTTTCTGTGGCAATTGCATAAGAAAATTTCAAGGAATCTGGATAATTTATATCCTGGAGCCAGGAGCTCTTTCTGTTACTGTAAATGAATTTCTTTTGCTGCATCACCAAATCTAGAGAAGTTCTATACTTGATGTTTTGATGACCTGTTTAACAAACCCATCAAAGCCTGAAAAGTTGAAAGTATATATGTAAATGTGCACCAAGATTGCAAATTCAGACCACAAACAGATGGGGAAAAAGAGCTGTCTTATGTCTGGTATAGTATTTATTCATCATTTGCTGCTTTATGCCGAAGTCAGTAACTAACTAGCAAAAATATAGACTACGCGAATATTTGTGAAGTTTAGTTTTGGCTTGAAAGGGCAAAGGACTCCAGATGGGGAGTAACAAAGTTTGTTATGTTTCACACACGTGTTTCATCGTTAATTAGAGTGCAAAAACTTGTCACATTGATATATGGACAATAGCTTTCTTGCTAATGAATGTGACCATATTACCTTGTTGCTAAGCTGGCGTGATTCTGGTTAGAAACTAATGGTTTATATTTTGCATGTTCTGCAGGTTAATTCAGGAAAACTATCAGCTTTGGTATGTTCAGTCCTTAAATTTGTGTGTTGCTTTACTAAAAATCACGATCCTTTACATTGAGAAATTCTTATGTCCAGACTATATTTTTGTTAGACATTGAACAGATTCTCATGCATTGCGTTGGCTGGTGTATCTACTGAATACCTATTATATGGCTATGCTGAGGGTGGGATTGCTGATATAAATAAGGTTTGTGCAATTTGTTTGTTCAATTTTGGCCCCCTTTCATGAAAAGAAAGGTCATATCATGCATAGCTAGTTGGAAATGTGCAATTTTACCAATTTGAAGTTTGTTTCTGCAAATTGTACAGTTGGATATGCTACTCAAAAGCTTAGGCTTCACACAGAAGAAAGCAGATTCTCAAGTTAGATGGTCTTTGCTGAATACAATCCTAATTCTGCGACGTCATGAAGAAGCCCGAGTTAAACTTGCAGGGGCAATGTCCCTGGGAAGATCTGTGGGAGATTGCATTGGTGTCATAGAGGACAACATAAATTATAAGGATATCTAGTTGTACATCACCAGTAGTTTGTTCATTCGCATTCAGTCTTATCTGAGATTAATTTGCCCCTTCTTGGTGATATCCATCCTGTTAGATTTTGTATATCAACATATATGTAATGAATTATTGAAATAGGAAAGGACAATAAGGAGAAGGGCTCAAAAGATGCAAACAGTTCATACGAACCATTCTGAAGAACCAAGGCTAGGTTTCGTTTCTACTTGCTCTGAGGTTTCCAGCCATCCGAAGATATGCTCTGCAACACTAACGTATACCTAGGGTCAGATGTGAAGCTGTTTCTTCTGGTATGAATATGATTAGGTCTATGAATGATTCTAGTGGCATTTGGGACACTCAATCTAAGGGACTGAAAAGATTGCCATTTCTATTATGTGTATAATACTAAATATATTTATGTGCATTCCATTGGAAGTCTAGTCGGTTTTATTGAATATTTGCCATTTCATGTCCCTTTTTTTTTTAAAAAAATAAATGAAGTAAAATAAACTCTTAAAATGGATCTAATCTAAAAATGAAACATCCGGAAACTGATGAAGTTGACCACAACCATGTGTTTATTCAGCTGTTTCAGAAGCTGACGAGATTGAACTGCATATAATCTATTAATCCATATACCAAAGAAGGGAACAGAACTATAAACTCTTATTTTCTTTTCCTAGGTCAAATATACTTGAAAAGACGGAAGAAAAGAACAATTACAAAACTGATAGTCTAATATTTGCAAATATTATGGAAATAAGGTGCAAGGAAAAAAGAAATTGGAAAATATCCCAGCATAAGGTCAAGCCCTGACCTCTCTGAAACTGATAAAACATGCACCAAAACTCAAAGGTCCAATCTTTCCCACATAGGATCCGATTCTGAATCCAGAAGTCCCTATCTTTTTATCTCCTTTTCACTTTCTGAGAATGGCCGTACAGTGGATTCTCATATGCCATGGTCTGCTCACCATGCTAGTGACGATCTCTTTTCTGTGTGGTCAATGGCCTATCTTTCAAGGCACTCCCATTGAGCGCCTCCATTACTTTCTCACCTTTGGCGCTTACGATTACTTCCTGTATTTCTTCAATCTCCCAATTTCCTGTGCACACACTTGTACACATTTTTTCAATTCTTTTGCTGTCTTGCGTGTCTGATTAGGCACTATTTGTGTAATTGTTGAGTTTTATTTGGTCAGGAGGTTTGTTGGGACTGTTTTTGGGAATAAGGGCACCAATGTTCTTTTATGTATCGAGCAGTTCTGTTGTGATCGACCTAATCCTATATTACAGGTACTTTTGTCTAACTGCGTATGGCTTGATTGTCATGATATGAATGGCAGCGAAGCGTGTTGTAGTGCTTTCGTGTGACTACGAAAGCAGTTAGTTTGATTGCTCATGCGTGCCGTCTTGCTTGCTGTGGATTGGATTGTGTTTCCGCGTTAGGGACGATCTTTTTTTTCCTTTTTTTTTTTTTGGTTGCATGTTTAGTTTCTCTATCTTCGAGTTATTGGTATACAATATAGACAATTCTATGTACTTAGCGCTTCTGTGCTTTCAAATGAGTGCCTTTATGCTTCTTTAGAGTCTAATCAGATGCTTATTAGAAATTGTATTTGCTCAACTTAACTATCCCGCTAGTTTGTATTATGCTATTTAAATGAAAGTAAGAAGAGCTACATATGCAACCAGTTTGCAGAAAGCTTTCCGCTTAATAAGGTCTATGAGCCTGTGAAGGATGGAGTTGCAACTTATGAGTTAGATGTAACTTAGGGGAAAGCATAGTAACTGGGATATCAAGGAATGCATAAATTCGACAGTAGAATGAAATTATTATGCAGTTATGCTAAGTGAACCCTGATTTCAGCAAACATGTAGAGATCCTCGAATTTAAGATTTAACCGAGGTGACTGGAATGAAAGAACGTATATTTTGGGTGTTGGGGTCTTGTTAGATTTCCTAAGAGAAATGAATATGTTTGTTAAGAATCACAGCTAATCCAAATTTTAAGTGCGGCCAGTCTTTTATTAAAACAAATATATCTTAGATATAACACTTGCTGTGTACTTGCAGATTATATATTTAGCAATTCTCGGAGGAACTTATTACTTTGTTGCCAAGTCATCCTTCAGCTATATTCCTGGGTATTATTTAAGTGATGTTCACATGTATGTGCCAATAATAGAAATTTCATTTTGAAAGCAAATTAGTTCCTTCCTGTGAATGCATTTGAAGCTTCATTCAGTTGTTCTATATTCTTACAGATACACAAGCATGCTGGCAGTTGGTGTTGGTGTTTTACTCTTTCTATTGACAAGCTTTTCGGATCCAGGAACTGTGAAGGCTGAGAATGTTTCAGAATTTCTCTCTGCCTATCCCTATGACAATATCATACATAAAGAGAAAGAATGTTCTACTTGCAAAATTCCTAAGTGAGTAATTTGATTTTACATCAAAGACCTGCTCTAAGCTTTTATTATTCAACTGTTGTAACATACTATTCTTGTTATGAAGACCTGCTAGGTCCAAGCACTGCAGCATATGTGACCGCTGTGTTGCCCGTTTTGACCATCATTGCGGATGGATGGTTTGCATTCCATTTTCTTTTTTATTTTTACCTCATATGTCTTATTTGACAATTTTGATGACTTCTTGTTTTTGGTGAATTCTGGAACATGACCTCTTCATTTCCTCTTAAAGTTGTTTCATTATTGCAGAATAATTGTATAGGGGAGAGAAATACCCGATACTTCTTGGCATTTCTTTTGTGGTGAGTGTTGTGTCAACTCTATATAGGCATTTAAAGGTGTATATCATTATTGCGACCAACAGACACTGCTTGAGCTAGGCAAACTTATAAACCTTTTTCAGGCAAAATTTGTTCTTATAGTTTCTTTTATAATGAATCGTCTTTGTAATTTTAGAATAATGAGGATCAAGTAGATATTTATTTTGTGGAATGATTATTAATGATGTGAATGTTGATCTTGAAATTTGGGTTAGATTTTGGCTGTACATTCTTGTAAGATGGGAATTTCCTTGACCTGTTATCATGCTAAATGAATGTATGGACATGATATTAAGGAACGTTTACATCTTTCAATTTTCAAATTTTAGCAATTACTTCATGATAAAGTTGAATTTTTTAATTTTCTGTGTTTACCAGCTTTAATCATTGGCTTGAAATTTGGTAATGGTCATTCCAGTTTATGTCTGATATTTGATAAGCTGAGTGTGTCTTCTGATTCTCTTATCCTTTTGTCTTTTTTTCTGGCAAAAAAAAAATGTCACTCTTCCAGGCATTTTTTTCTGTGTGTGTATGGAACAATTGGCCTTGGATTGATTCTTGCTGGCCGATTGAAGGAATTAAGAGTGGTGTATATTTTAACAGGTAAAGTCAACTTATATGTAAGACGTTCTACTATGTCTACCAATTTTCTTATGGACGTAGGAATGTGAGGATGACATGCTCTTTTGTCTTATCCAGTTTACTATGGTGTTGAAAATTCTTTTCTTGGTTTAGCTCCCCATATTGCACAGGTGGGTACACACAAAGAATTCCCAGTGTTGGTTCCACTCTGACTTTGATGGCCTCTTTTTGCGTACTACTTGGATTAATGGCTATTGATTCTTACAGTGGCTGTTGGGCTCATATAACACTCAGATACTTCTTATGGTATTTCTGGCCATTGTATCTCTATTATTGGTGGGGTTCTTTGGATACCATGCACATCTCTGCCTTACAAACACAACAACAAGTGAGGTTGGGTTTGTTTAACCTATTCTCAATCATTACTGTGTTTTAATTGCAAATGTGTCCAGGCAGTATATGATCAATATTATACGTGGCATTCTTAGGCTTTAGTCTTTGGCTTAAATTGAGCATTGGTGCTCTGGAGATAAGGTCTACAATCCTGATTTTTGCTGCATTGCTGAGCTATTTTTCGAGCTCTAACCAAAGAATTAAATGTGTGATTGATATTTTAGAAAGGAAAATGAAAATTCAACACATGAAATATCGAGAACTGTGGCTAGACATCTGCACTATTCCACACGGGTTTGATAACATTGTCCATACCCATAATTTCAACTGATATTTTGTTAGGATAATTTAGAAAGCATGAAATTTTTTTAGAAACTACTCAAAAACCGATCTTGTGATTCCTTACCCAGGAAAATGTTGATGGTGTTGTTCCCAGATGTAGCAACATCTTATGTTGATATTAATGAGTAAGGTTGAAAATATCTCCATGTGATCAGTTGAACTTTACATTGTTTGCTTCTTAGAAGCATAGATTTCATATGTAACTTTCTTTTAAAAGTTATCATTCTGGTGCTCTACAAGCATATGCTGTCACTTTGCTGTTGCTGCAGCTATAATTAGTGCTTTCTGTATGTGCCTCTTGACTTTAAATTCACTTCATTACTGAGACCCACAATAGTTGCTTATTTGCTTATTTTGTGTGTATTTCCCCTCCATATAAACCTCAAAAATACAGACGTTCAAGTGGCAAGATTACACAAGCTTGCAAAAGAAGATGAATGAAGCAAGAACTAGTACAGCTGCACTCAAAGCAAGTATGAGCGGGCTGAGCAGAGAATCAAAGCCTCTAGAGAGCAAATCCAAAGCTTTTTGCCGCAGATCCACCTTAGAAAATGCTGAAGTTTCTATAAAAAATCAGTATGATAAGGGCCTTTTCAGCAACTTGTATGAGGTTATATTTCCACTCTCAACAAGACCATCATTTGTGCAGAGAAAGCCAAAGTCCAGATGAGAGTATCCGAGCTTTAACTTACAGATGGTTGGCTGGCGCTTCAAACGGAGAATTATCGTTATACTCTCAGGGGGCAAGTAGCAGCTTATTGCAATGCAAACATGGGGCCTGCAATGAGTAGAATTGAAGTAAATGTACACTAACTCATTTGTAGAAACAGCATGAGAAATTTTATGAGAAAGTAATCTATTTCATATTTTATGTCAACAAACGGTGAACGGTATTTGATTTTAAACTGACTCTATTCTTAAAACGCAAATTTATCTCAATGCTTCTTCTTCCCAAAAATCTTACAATAAGCAAATCTAGGCAGGAAGGGGACAGTGGCACCGGTTTTTCTTTTCCTTCTTTAAAAATCCAATTTAAACCATAGATCATGGATTACTTGAATCGTGAAAAGATTGACCGCTAAAAGGTACCTTATGTCTTTTCTCCACAACACCTTTAGGGTGATGGGAGGTTTCTCTTGACTTTTCTGTCTTCCAGTTACATCATCAGATTATTTTTTTTTGGATTTAGATTAGTTTTAGTTTTAGTTTTATTTTTAGTTTTTATTTTCTTTTTCAAAATTAACACAATTTTTAATTGAATTTTAGTTAACTGAATAACCAAAAAAAGAGAAGGTAAATTGCATTTATTTACATTTTACTATATTTAAAATAAATGAATAATTTTTGTTGTAATAAATAATTATAATATATTCATATAATATAATTATAAAAATACAATAATAATTAAAAATAAAAGAAGAAAGATAAATTTCATATATAAAAATTTTGTTAATTCTCGAAATGACGAGAGAAGAGTGATAAATTATGTGTTCACTTTTTGTTTATTTATAAACTAATAAATGAATTACAAATAATTCATAAAGCAATCACAGCAATAAATAAAAGAAAATAAAGAAAGAGAGACAAAAATGACTTACTGTGGTTTAGCCAAATAATCTTTCGTTTGTGTCTGCTTTCTAAGCTGTAATTGAAAATTTATTATCTTCTTTCTTTAATAGGTGAAGAACAATTCCTAGCCATTATTGGTAGAGAGGATGATGTTTTGTTGGATGTGTAACTTTAATAAAAGAGATAGATTATGAATGTAATGGTAAGAAACAAATTAAAAGTGGTTAATATTATTGAAAAATTAAGAGAGACAAGGCTTAGGTAGTTTGGACAAGTTAAGAGGAAACACCCAGATGCTCTAGTGAGAAGATGCGAGGAGATTATACTTATAGACTGTAAGAGGAAAAAAGGGAGAATTAAGAAAAATTGAGAGAATAAAGTGATCAAGAATTATATAAATCTATTGAAAGTTACTAAAGATATGAATCCCAATAGAAAACTTAGGTTTACTAGGATATGGATAAAAGATTTCATACAAAGAGATCATTGTCATTCTCATAAGTCTTTTAGCATTTTGCTCTTGTATTTAGCCTAAACATTTAAATATCTAGTATTTACCTCTTAGTGATTTGGCTTAAAAATTTCCCTACTTTTTTTTTTATTATTATTATTATTATTATTATTATTTATCTACTATATCTTTATCGTATTATTTAGTTTATTACTTATTTTATATTTTATTTATTAAGTATTTATTTATTTTATATTTTATTATGATTATTTTTGTTTTGTTTTTTTTTCAATTTGGCTATTTAGAAACAACCTCTGTACTTGTTAAAGTTAAAGCAGTGTAATACTGGACCTCTCCAAACCCGACGTATGAACAAAATTTTTATTAAATTGTTGTTGTTGTTGTCAAATCTTATATACATTGATTATGCGCCTTCCAATGTTTTACAAACTACTCATTTTGCTTATGTACATCTTTTACTTTCCATTTTGCATTATTCATATCTATCCTTTTTGGATTTACTTATCTATTTTATATAATGTTTCATGAATAATTGACGTTTGCGGAATTGAAATTACAGAAGTATTATTTTTATCTTATAGGTGATCCTCTGTAACCAAATACTTAATCTGTTTGCGGACCTTTCCCTTTATCCCTAACCTTGTTACTTACGTTTAATCTTATGACAAGAACTAAAGGGAATCTTAATCCTTCGCATAGGACTCTCACTTGAGGTAGAACTACCTGTATAGCTTCTAAGACTCGTATAATTCAAGAGAGATCACCAACCCCTCCTCCTTCTATACTCCTTCCTAGCGAGGATAAGTACTTTGATATTAACTCGCATAAGTTTTAAGATTATGCTTCTTAGGATCTTCATGAGAACTATAATATCTCTCTTTTTGGTTTGGAACCATTCAGAGATTATAACCCTGTTTGTATTTCATTGATCAATGGGGGAATCCATTCTTACCAAGACCTGTCATATCAGTCCTACTAATATTAGGCTTTTCTATACAAATATCCATCCTAAAATAATTTGGGGTGACACCCAAATCTTTACCATAATCCATGGTATTGACATTCATCTTACTTTTGATCTTATAAATGAGATCCTAGACATACCTTCTACTGAACATCCTTCATACTATAGTTATAGCACCGAAATACCGTTTGTCTATATTTTGTGCTTGATAAAGTTAAGATTATGTTTGTGTTAAGCTTCGATGCAGAGGTCGATATAATTTTTTCTCTTTCGTTGAACACTTTCCCTTTTAGGATATAATGATTTGTAGTTCCTCTCTACTCTTATGTTAGGAAATATTATTCATCTTGATCATTTTTTTTTCTCAATATAATTTATTTTCACCAAAATAAGAAGAAGAAACAAAACATTTCTTATGCCCTTATCTTTAGCCTTATCTTCTAGCATTTTGATTTCTTCTTAGGATCGTGGAGCTTGAGCGTGGAGGAGGGCTTAGAATTTGAAAAATTGAAAGAAAACTCCTTCGGAAGCAAAGGCGGGTTTCGCCACGGCGAACACATGCGAGAAATCCCCCTGGAACTCTCAGGAATTTTACGCCGCGGCGAATGATTTAATTTTCTCCGTGGCGACTATTTGGTCTCGCCTCGGCGAACTCACCACGCCAACAAAAATAAAAAGCTTCGGATCAATTTCGCCACGATGAACTCTTGGCCTCGCCGCGGCGAAAACCCCTGAAGCAGATCCCAAAAACCCAAAATCAACATTAACTCTACTAAATGCAACCATAAATTTCCCAACAACCACCCTCAATTTATTCCCAAAACAAAATAAACTTATACATAAACCCATGCAATTTCCAAAATCCGAATACTTTGTGAAAA
>JAOQMS010000178.1:11614561-11629747 GCA_027563885.1 Erythroxylum longipes
TAATAGTTAAATTTATTAATCAGTTATTCTTAAATTATATTAAATATCGAAATATAGATATTATAAGTGGCATTTGTGATATTTAGTTACAAATATTTGATAATTATATATGAAGAGTTTAATATATAACTATAATTAATTACAAATAGTAAGGTAATATATGGCAACTATTATATTATGTATATCTATAATTGATTAACAATTTCTATTAAATAATATCTAATTAAATTACATATCTAATTACTATAATGATATATATGAAAAGTATCTATACACCATAGCAATTTATACGTATGGTGTATCTTTTCAAATTCTTATGGTGTATATATACCTTGTCATATATAATGATATATAAGTAATTATTTTATACTAGTTTATATCAATTTATAATTTAAGGTGATATTACGATAAAATTATCACCTTAGATATGATATATTAAGTTTGTTAAGAAATTATAATAAACATATAAATAGGATGTATCATTGAACATTTACATAATTACATATAACTATTACAAATATTATATATATACATATAACTATTACAAATATTATATATAAATGATTATTATAAATTTATTAATATTTTGTTATTAAGTATTATCCTAAAAATTATTTATTGTTAAGTAAATTTATTATAAACTAATGTGTATGTAAATATATATATTAAGTATGTATAATATTTGTAAATGATAAAATATGTATTAATATGAATATCAATTATAATGTCAACTAATATAATATATCCTATACAGTTTTTAAATTTATTAATTAACTTATATATCCTTTAATAATAAAATATATACTATTAGTTATATATATTATTATAACATAATTATAAATGAGTTAAAATCTCCTTGGAGGAAACCCTAGCGTCGTCTTCTTCAAGGCCTAAACCCTAGCGTCGTCCTTTAATTTCACGGCCACCATGGTCGGTGAACCTCTTGGAGGGGTCCCCTCTGGACCTCCCCGATCCTTTGCTAGTTTTTTCCAAAAACCAAATACATCTTTTGAGCCAAAATCCAATCTTATTAAGCAAGTTAAATTCGTCAATGGAGTTCCTGTTCTTGAATACGAATTAGATGAATTTCAACAAATGATAGCCCCTCACAAATTGAGCCTCGTTAGGAAGTTCTCTTATGGGCGTCCTAAGATGGAGGAGGTACACAAGGAATTTGGAAAACTAGGTTTTCATGGAACCTATACCATTGGATTGATGAATCGTCATATTTACGTCCGATTTGAGCTAGAGGAGGATTATCAACGGCGTTGGATTAAAACTTTCTGGAATATTGCGGGATTTTCAATGAGAATTCTCAAATGGAAGCCAGGTTTTAAATTTGAAGAGGATCCTCCGATAGTTCCTATTTGGGTATCTCTTTTTGATTTACCCATGGAATTTATGATTCCTGAAGTGATTTTCTCAATGGCTAAGGCCATAAGACAACCTTTGAAGGTTGACACGCCCACACTCAATCTCACACGGCCCTCGGTGGCTCGTTTTTGTGTTGAAGTTGATCTCACAAGAGAATTGCCTAAATCAGTCAAGGTAGGTATACGGGGAAAAAAGCACGAGCAAGTTTTACGTATGAACACGTTCCATCATACTGTTTTAAGTGTCACAAAATTGGTCATAAGGAAGTGGATTGTAGGATGGGCAAGTCTCTCAAAATCGTTGAATAAGGAAGCATCTCGCCAAGGAAAGGCTGATTTAAATAATAAGGAAAGAGGACTCAAACTACAACCCCCAAAGGAGAAGTGGAAGCAACAACCAGTCTTGAATAAAGAAGATGGTAGGTAGCAAAATTTGGGAGACCTGCACGCTTCGTCCTCAGGACTTAGTGGTAAAGAGCAGGCGGCGATCCTTGTTAATGAACAAACTGAAGCGGATAAGATGGATAACCTAGCACCTAACTCTCCCAATTCAAATGTTGCTGAGGACGTGCATGCATGCAACATTATTAACACACTAGGCGGGGAAACTCCAACTCCAATGCTGGATTCGATAACTGAACAGGCAGTTTTGACGTCTCCCAAGGTCCCAGAAGTAGTGGTAGAGGGCTTGGAAAAGTTGGAAGCCATGGCACTTTTGGCAACTCCTCACTCTCAACCGATGAGCAAGGAGCTGCCATAATACGAAGCTCCTCTGCGTACTACAGTTTCAGCTCCTTTAGCAGTGTCCCTTGAAAATCAATTTGCGGTACTTCAAAATCCAAAAACTTTGCATTCAAAGGTTCAATTGGAAGTTGAAAGACCATGCATTAGAACGAAGGATTTTTCTCATGATGATGCTTTGCTGGGGTTTTCTTCTAACCTTGAAGCTTTTAGGCACGACATGGAGGAAGGAATTAGTTTGTCCGAGGGTAATAATGATGAGGTACGGCTTATGAGGTCTAGTGCAAAGCAACGGAAACGTAAGCGAAAATCAAACGCTGAGAGATTGCAGGTGTATGAGGGGTTGTCTCTCAGGAGCTCTTCCAGGTTACACTAAAATTTCTTTAGTCCTTTTCTTTAATGATTAATCAATTAATCTGGAATATTAGGGGCATTACTAACGAAGCTTCAAGACGACGTCTAAACAACCTAATTAAGGCTCACTCAATAACTTTTCTGGTTATTTTGGAACCCATTTATAAGGAGGGATTTAAACTTTAATGTATGCTTCAGATCTTGTTCGGATAAGATTTGGGTTTTTTTGTAAAAGTGACTATAATGTGGTTTTATTAGCAAAAATGGAACAGGTTGTACATATGCAGGTGAACTATCCTAGTACAGACAAAAGTTTTCTTATCTCTGCGGTCTACGCTAAAAGTACAAGGGTGGGACGATGCTCTTTGTGGAATAATATGTCGCAGTTTCGGGAACTACACCACGGGCTTCCTTGGATGGTTGGAGGTGATTTTAATGTTATCCGAAATTTGGATGAATACTCTGGAAGTTCGGTTCAGGAAAGGGGGGCTATGGAAGACTTCAATGATTGGATTGATTCTTGTGCTCTTTTTGAGCTACAAACTGTTGGTGACGTGTTCACTTGGGGAGGCACACGAAGCACTGGCTGGGTGAGTAAGAAGTTGGATTGAATACTATTCTCGCAGGAGTGGGTTGAACTTTTCTCTGAATCATCTATTCAGCACCTAAATAGAACTACTACGGATCACTGTGCTCTCTTGCATCAATTCAGTCCTTTTGTTGAAAGTAGACCAAAGGTTTTCGTTTTCAAAATATGTGGTTTCGAAGACCAGAGGTGATGGACGTGATTAAAAATTCTTGGGATCAGCCTGTTCAAGGTTACAGCATGCTTGCATTTTCTTTAAAATTACGTCGTTTGAAGGGGGTGTTGAAGGCTTGGAACAAGGAGCATTTTGGTGATGTTTTTGTAAATTTTAAGGTAGCGGAAGAGAGGGAACTTGAAATTCAAAATGATACTTTACCTACTGTTGTTCACCGAGAGGATCTTCATAAGGCAAGGGCCTTTTTGCTACAAAAACTTAAGGAGCGTGATGACTATTGGAGGCAAAAAATGAAGCTAAAGTGGCTTAAAGAGGGCGATGCTAAGATGACTTTTTTTCATGCTTCCTTAACGAAAAAAAGGTCTCGTTTGTGTATTCAGAAAATTCAGTCTGAAAAAGAACCTGGTTGTCTAAGAGAGAGGAGATAGAAGTGGAGGCTGTACGGTTTTTTGAAACTTTGTTAACGTAAGAAAATGAGACTACTAGTGGGCATACTTAAGAGGTTTTCCTTCAATACATTCCATCTTTGCTCACGGAAGAGGATAGAATTCGTTTGTTGAGGGGTGTGGAGTTGGAGGAGATTCACCGAGCAGTGTTTAACTTGGATCCTTCAAGTGCACCGGGTTCGGATGGTATTGGAGGTGAATTTTTTAGACGGTGTTGGGACATAATTTGTTGGGATTTATTAGGTGCATGCAAAGAGTTCATGTTGGGGATTCCAATCCCAAGGTCAATATCTAGTACTCTCATAACCTTAATACCGAAAAAGGCTTCATACACTACTTTCTATGATTTTAGGCCGATTAGCCTTTGCAATTTTATTAATAAGATTTTCTCTAAGATCTTGAGTGAGAGAATAAAAGGGGTTCTCCATATGTTGATCTCTGAGGAACAATCTGCATTTTTACCAGGGCGTGACATTACTGACAATATCCTACTCACTCAGGACCTCAGTTAGTTTTTGAAGCAAAAAGTGGCGGGTAGCAATGTTGTATTAAAGCTTGACAAGATGAAGGGTTTTGATAGGGTTTCTTGGGAATTTTTGGAGAGGTTGTTGGAGACTTTTGGGTTCCTTAGCCTATTTGTTCGTTTGATAATGACTAATTTGCAAAGTTCTTGGTTCTCAGTCCTTGTAAATGGTTCTCCTACAGGTTTTTTTCAGGCTTCGAGGGGAATTAAGCAAGGGGACCCACTCTCTCCATATTTATTCATATTAGTCTCGGAGGCACTCTCTCGAAGGCTGAAACATTTAATGGAAGAAGGTTTGGTGGCGCGCTATGGTTCTCCAGTAGGTTCTCTACCTGTTTCTCATTTGTGTTTTGTAGATGACTTAGTGATTTTTACGCGAGGGCTGAGACGATCACTGAAGCATTTAAACAAATTTTTCACAAGCTATGAGGAGGCTACTGGGCAAAAAATTAATCGGTACAAAAGTACCTTTCTTGTTGCAGAAGATTGTAAGCCTCGTATAATGCGAAATATTGTGGACATCCTTGGAATGCAAAGAGGCGTTTTCCCTTTTACTTATCTTGGTAGCCGCATCTTTATAGGAAGAAAAAAGATGACTATTTTTCAATTTCTACTTGATACATTGGATAGGAGATTGGGGAATCGGAAGAATAAATTATTGTCGCAGGGTGGGCGACTACTACTCATCAAACATGTCCTCTCCTCCATACCATTGCACATGTGGCAGCTATTGATCCTCTGAAGTTGGTGATTAGGGCTATTAAAGCTAAATGCCAAAAGTTCTTGTGGGGTAGTTCTGATGGAGAACAAAGACGGCATTGGAGATCTTGGGCGAATGTTTCAAAAAAAGTTGAAGAAAATGGCCTCGGTCTCCAGAAATTTGATGACATTATTGAAGCTGTCTCGGCTAAGTTATGGTGGAAGATGAAGCATGGGGTAAGTTTATGGTTGAAATTTATCCAATCCTTATCTCCTCTCTCACGCAAAAAAACAATGTGGAAGCGAGTTGCGTTGATTGATTTTAAGGCATCACAAATTGCGAAAGTCCTAGTTCGCAGAGGTGACAGATCTTTTTGGTATGATAACTGGTCACCTTTGGGGGTGATATAGGATTTGCCACGGGATGTGATGCCTCCTTTTCCAAATTTGTCAATACGGCAATTCTTTGAGTTTCGGGAGCAGTATAGATCGGAGCTTCATTTACTTTTATCTGATACAGCTGTTGAAACTTTGATGGACTTGGAGCTGGATTTTGAGGAAGGGGATGATTTATTGATTTGGCAACCTACAATAACAGGTCAGTTTACGATAAAATTAGCTTATGAATCCTTGTACAAACCTCAGCAATAGCACGACATTGCAAAGATTTTATGGCATCGGGTTATTCCTTTGAGGATATCGCTTTTTATGTGGCACATGTACAACCGACTACTACCTTTTCCAGATGTCCTGAGTAAGTATGGTTTTGCCCTATACCCTTCATGTTGTCCTTTATGTTTTGTGTATGCAGAAACCATAAATTTTTCTTCAGGCCTTAACGCAATACGGATGGCTATTTTATGGGAGATATGGAAGGCTTGTAATAGATTCTTTTTTCAGCAAGAGAAAAGCTCATTGTCACACATAAAGCTAGCTGTCAAGGATCACTTGGTAGGGATGTTGTGTGTTGAAAATTTTAAGGTAAAGTCTGAAGTTGAATTCCAAAAAATTAAGGTGTTGTTTGGAGTGAAATTGTTACGCCAAGGCTCACGTTTGGTTCGCTGTGTGAGTTAGAAGAAACTGAATTTTGATATAGTTTTAAACACGGATGGATCAGACTTGGGATCGCCAGGACCATCTGGTTGTGGTTATATCATTCGTAATGTTGAAGACAGATTCATTTTCAGAGAGGCGAGATTCATAGGCGTCGGGACAAGCTTCGGGGCAGAGATTTCTAGACTTTTACATGGGGTGTGAAGGTGTGAAGAGTTGGGACTTCAAAATGTGTTTATTCAAACTGATAGTAGCGTCCTTGCCCTACTCCTACAACAACAAGAAAATTATCCTTGGCGATATTTGTCGGTCTTGAAGGAGATTTCAAACATTATGGGGAGATGCTATTATAGCATTATTCATGTCTTTTGGGAGACCAATGCCCTTGCAGACTGCCTTGCGCGCATTGGCTCCTCTGGCTCATCTAGGGTTTTCTAGAATGTTTTAGCATTACCATCTACAGCGAGAGGGTTGTTGGTTTTAGATCAGCAATCCTTTCCCTACTTGAGAGTTTCATAGATGTTTTCCATTATTGGGTAAGTCTTAAGCACTGCCCTTGTACCCTTTTTATTTTACCATTAATAAATCGGGTTTCATCCCCGCCAGGTTCTGCCTTGGTTTAATAAAAAACATAATTATAAAATTTCAATAATATAAGTTATATAGTAACTATATATTACTTAATATTTTAAACTATAAATTTAATAATAAAGATTTATTCCATTTAAGTAAAGTATATTATCCTATAAGTTTCATCAATCTAACCAAATAGTCCCACTGGCTCTCAAAGATAAAAAGATTCAGCAGAATCCAAAACATATGTTATATTCAATGGACCTATGGCAGGACTTTATGACGAATGGCATAAAGCAACTGTACACATTATAGGCAGACTGGGTATTCTACACAAAAGCTTTGCATTTAGAGCTAAAGCTGAAAAAGCTTTAGCAGATTTTACAAAAACCTACCATGAAACCTTAGTATAAACAAGTTCTTGAGCAACCCATTCTAGAAACTAGAATGAAATCTTTATGCAGACCCATCAATATGGATCGTATTAATTCAATACCTTTAAAAGCCTTACAAGTAGAAGCTCATAATCTCACTTCAGAAATGTTCTATGATTGTTTCCGATCTTTAAACACATGGACCGAAGCCTAAAAAAATTTCAATATTATCCACAAAACCGTGAAAAGTATGGATCCAAAGCAATCATTTTTCCAAAAGCCGATCCATTAACTACATATCTCTTTTTTCAAAGTGGCCTCATCGACACCATATACTTAACCAACTTAAATATTCTCTCTGAATTTCCCACTGGATTTATTCAAGTTGTCAAAAATTATAAGGATAGATTTGCTAAGGATAGAGAAATCTTTATCAAAATCTTTAGCAGTTATCCCATCTTCAAAGAAAATGACTAACTCAAGGATGCAGAAATAAAAGTATCTCGCATTGCTTTTCTCACTATTGGGATTAGTAATGGCATTTACCCAGCAATCGATGAACCACCTCAATATACATTCGAATGGGAATTGATCAATCAATTTAACCTTCACTGTCTCGAAGATGATTTTATCCACGGAGCTAAAATTACTGCTGAATCAACCGTCAAAGTTAATTACAAAGGACTCAATCAAATCATAATTTCCACCTACAAAGCAGCAATCACGCCAGATGCATTGCAAATAATTAAGCAATTTTTACATCCCTTTTGTTCAATGGAAGGCATTTTTACTGATCTAACATCCTCATGGAAGTATGCTATCTGTCATCAACTTCAAGGCTATCCTTTACATAAATGTAATTATTGTCCATCTACTCAGACCAACCAAGACCAAGCAATATCCAAAGAAGACAACAATACATCACTTGAAGCCATTATTGAAGAAAAAGAATAAAGCAGATCAAGACAGCCTAATGTAGGCCCCTATTTGTTTTACAAATATATAAATTATTATACAGTAGTCAGGAATCTTTTACTTTTGCTTAAAGTCTTTTCTCCTTTACTTTAAGTCTTATCTCTTTTTCTTTATATCATTTAGATTCTCCTTTGCTTTTTATCCTTGTCGGCCATTTGTTTTGGCCCTTTCTTCTTCTCTTATCTATATAATGTAAGGCATTTGCCTTCAGACGTATGAAATAATAAACGCTCTAGTTCCCTACCTCCTCTCTCTCTGCATCATTGCCATAGATAGGCGTCAAACGCAAACGGAGAAATAGGTATGAACTTAAAGCTTTATCGTTTCATCATTATGTATGTATATTTAAGTTTGTTTATCCAATTTTCATTTCCTTAGATTAGCCATATTTATTCAGTATTTGTTCATTAATTTCCAGTTATTCTTCTTCAGAAATGAATTATTTCGAGACCAAACAAGCCTTAAAGAGAACAATCAAGGAATTATATGATAGAGAAGATGAATTAGATGAGCGAATCATCAAATATCACACCTATAATAAACAAGCACATAGTTCCAAATATTATGAACAAACAGTTCATTATGCTAAAATGATTCAATATAGTACTGATCTAAAAAAGATTAATACTGAACTTCGAAAAATGTATATTAAACGTATTAAGCGTCTGATATATTAAACCTTTTTCATTGTATTCTCTTTCCTTTGTATTATCTTTCAATAATAATAATCATTATCCACTATTTTTATTATTTATTTCAGTTAAAGAATGACTTACTTTAAAACCAAAGCTATGTTAAAACTTTTAATCAGAGACTGTGACCAAGTAGAAGAAAATCATAAGCAAGAAATTAAACGATGTATAGAATATGTCAAAATTGCTAAAGCCAATAATAATTTTCAACTAGCATTGGAAGCTGCTCAATTAATTCATTTGTCAAAACATATCTTAAGAAATAATAGTCGAAATCGCAAAGAATTTGTCAAGGAAATAAACTATCTTATTGATTAAATTTCATCATGCATATATTCTGTCTCTTTGAATGCATTCTATATTCTATTTTCATATCATGTTTATTTACACAATATTTTATGAAATTTATTGAAATATGTTATTTTGTCTTAGATTCTGATATTATTAGTTATTTACAAACTATATATCATTTGGGTTTAACCCAAGAATTATAAAGATATCTATATATACGATGTTTATTATTTATAGATAGCTTTTTAGTTTGGTTTAACCAAAACTATCAAGAGAATGGTAATGACTACCTGTCCTATTTGTCTTTGCTAACGAAAACACATGTTAGGGTTAGGGCGTTATCAAATCTTATAAGCCCACCATGTTTCCGCGACAACCCACGCTTCTGAGGGCTCAGCCCATACTTTACCCCAGGACTGATCGATCGTGAGCAAGATCATTACTACGCAATTCGAACATAAGACGTGGGAGTCACTTTACAAGCTCTGATACCACTTCGATAACGAACACATGTGTTAGGGTTAGGGCGTTATCAAATCTTATAAGCCAGAGCCATTAGAATCATTAAAAGAATTTGAGCAAACAATACAGTCACAATTAGCTAATATCACTCAATTAGTACAAAAACTAACATTGCAACAAACAAATGAAACTTGTGACAAAGTAGATCAAATAACGGATAAAGATGAAATTATATATGGATATGAATCTGATGAAGAGATCTATGTTGAAGAAGAACCACCTGAAAGTAGTAACACTAGATAACAAATAAAAAGAGAACATATAAGTGTTGATAAACATAAAAAAGATATACAAGAACATGATTTATACTCTTGGAATTGGAAATCAAATGATTTTCTAAATCAACATGGTTATTATCACAAAGGATCATAAATACGAAAATATCCTAGTGAATATACACCTAAACATATATCATTAGGACTAGATAGTGTTTTAAATCTTGATTGTGTATTACAACCAGAAAAATTATTAATTGAATGGACAAATAAAATATAATTATTACTTCAAATTGAAAAAACCTTTCGGTGAATTAGAAAATAAGGAATTATTATGGAATTTTTTTACTTATAAAACAATTGGAATAGTACAATCCTTATTATTAGACAATGTTGATGCTCTTAAAAGCACAACCGCCTATCAACAAACATCAAATAACATGCAAACATTTGAATTTATCGCTGGAAAAATTTATAAAGAATTTTTAGGGAAAGATATTCTATCGTTTAAACATGAAGCTTCACAAAATGAACGAATCAAAGCTTTATGGCATTTAAATCATATGCGAATATGTAATATTTGTCATTTAGAAGAATATATATGTGAATTTAAAAAATATTACTATAAATTAACATGACCCGAACAAGAAACATATATTTAAATTTTTATTAAAAAATTACCTTATCCCATGAATCAAAAAGTAGAAACTATATTTCAAGAAAAACAAGCCACTAAAGCAGTAGCTTATAACCTCAGAGGCGCTATATTAGTTACCTAAAAAATTTTAGCTAAACAATGTTTTGCATCAAAACTACAAAGACAATTACGGCATAAAGATATTCAACCTTGTTGTTCAAACCTAGCTGAAGTACCACAACAATATAGATGTGAAAAATCTTCATTTAAGAAAAAAGAAAAATTTTTTTGGACCATATAAGTCTTATAAATGGAAAAAATATCCCCGTCATTATTACAGAAAAGACCATATATTCCATATAAAAAACAATTTAGAAGATATAAATATAGACAATTTAAACCAAAACGAAAGGATTGCCCACAAAAGAAAAAATCTTGTCGATGTTGGTTATGTAAAGAGGAAGGACATTATGCAAATACTTGTCCAAAACGCAAAAATCCTCAAGAAAAATATCAAACCAAATTAAACATCCTAAATTCAGCTTATCAAGCCAAATTAGAACCTATAGAATCTGATTATAATACAGACTCTACTATTTCTTCTATATATCATTATGAATCTCATACAGAAAGCAACTCAGAATCATCAACCGAATCCGAATACAACATTTATTCAAGTAATAATTCAGAATAAGAAAATAAATGCATATATAGATACCGGAGCAACTATTTGTATTGCTTCAAAACAATTACTAACGACTTGGAAAAATTTAGAAAAACCATTACAAATAAGAATAGCAGATGGAAGTTTTGAATTAATTTGGTATATCGGTTATTATAATAATATTATAATAAAAATATACTTTTTTCTGTACCTTTAATTTATCAACAAGAATCTGGACTACCATTAATTTTAGGCAACAATTTTCTTAAATTATGTAATCCATTTTGTCAATATTTACATTATATTACTTTAAAAACTCCTTATATTAAAACATTAAATCAAAAATCAATCATTCTTAAAATTACCATTTATCATACTACTTATTATCAAACCTTGCAATTAGTAACATCAAAACTAGATTACCTTCATTTTTATCTTCTTAATAATACAACGATTTAATTAGAAATTGACACTTTATTAGATAATGTTTTTACTGAAAATCCTCTCGACCCAATAAAAAATAATAATCAACAATTGGTTGAAATTAAACTCAAGGATCCAACACAAGAAGTTAATATTCGCAATAATATTCCATATACCCAACAAGATGTACAAGAATTTATTACTGAATGTACAGAATTATTAGAAAAACAATTAATCTCTCCTAGTACTAGTAAACATTCAGCACCTGCTTTCTACGTAAATCATTCAGCCGAAAAAGAAGAATGGTTATCAACTATAAAAAAACTCAGTGAAGCCACAATAGGAGATGCATATAAACTACCACGAAGAGATTATATTATTAATAAAGTCAAAGGACATAAATGGTTTACAACATTAGATGCTAAATCTGGATATTGGCAATTAAGATTACATGAAAATACAAAACCTTTAACAGCCTTTACTTGTCCTCCTCAGAAACATTATCAATGGAATGTATTACCTTCAAGCACCAAGTATTTATCAACGTTTTATGGATAATAATCTTGAAGGATTAGAAGAATTTACATTTGTTTATATCAATGATATTATCATTTATTCTAACCAGGATAAAATGGATCATTTAAAAAAGATTAAAATTGTTCTGCAACGTTGTAAAGATAAAGGGTTAATTCTTAGCAAAAGAAAAGCTAAACTAGCAGGACAAAATATTGAATATTTAGGAATTACATTTCAAAATGGATATTTAAAACTACAACCTAATATCTTAATTAAAATTCAAGAATTTCCTAATCAATTTCCAAATAACAGACAAGTATAACAATTTTTAGGGATTTTAAATTATATTTCAGATCAAGGATTTTTTAAGAATTTAGCCACAGAAAGAAAACTTTTACAACGTAAATGTAGTACTAAATCATAATGGAATTGGACAGATTAAGACACTCATGCTGTAAAGAAATTAAAATCACTTTGCAAGGAATTACCTATTCTATATAATTATCTTCCAATGGATAAACTCCTGGTACAGATTGATGCCAGTATAGATACATGTGCAGGATGCCTTTTGGCACAACCACCCAATCAAAAGAGGTATTTACTTTGCAAGTATATAAATGGGATATTCAATCCCGCTGAATTGAAGTATCCAATAAATGAAAAGGAAACACTCCCCTGTCTCAAAACACTGAGAAAATGGCATATAGATCTATTACCTATTGAATTTTTGATTTAGATAGATTCCAGGTATCTATGTGGATTCACTCGATACAATATAAAAACCAATTATAATCAAGGTTGTCTTATTAGATGGTAATTGGAACTTAATCAATATCACTTTACCATCCAATATATCAAATCTACTGATAATTTTCTTACAGATATTTTAACCAGAGAATGGAAGAAGCAATAACTAGTCTTGAAGATTCACTTTCACAAAAGGAAATAGAGTTGATCAATTTACAGCAACAGGTCGGTATAATCACGAAAAAAATCAACCAGTTACGTACCACCATCCAATTATTGGAACAAACTACCAAAGATCAAGCCTCTTCTTTCACTCAAATTCCTTCAAGTAGTCCAAATATTACAACTACAAAAACCTCTACAACCACAATTTCTCTAATAACTACTCAACAAATTACCCAAGCAACATCAATCCAACCAAATAGTCCCACTGGCTCTCAACGACAAAAAGATTCATCAGAATCCAAAACGTATGTTATATTCAATGGACCTATGGCAGGACTTTGTGACGAATGGCATAAAGCAACTGTACACATTACAGGCAGACTGGGTATTCTACATAAAAGCTTTGCATTTAGAGATGAAGCTAAAAAAGCTTTAGCAGAGTTTAAAAATCCTATCCTGAGACCTCAATATAAACAAGTTCTTGAGCAACCCATTCCAGAAACCAGAATGAAATCTTTAGGCAGACCCATCAATACGGATCGTATTAATTTAATACCTTCAAAAGCCTTACAAGTAGAAGCTTGTAAACTCACTTCAGAAATGTTCTATAATTGTTTCCAATCTCTAAACACATGGACCGAAGCCCAAAAAAATTTCAATATTATCCACAAAATCGTGGAAAGTATGGACCCAAAGCAATCATTTTTCTAGAAGCCGATCCATTAACTACATATCTCTTTTTTCAAAGTGGCCTCATCGACACCATATACTTAACCAATTTAAATATTCTCTCTGAATTTCCCACTGGATTTATTCAAGTTGTCAAAAATTATAAGGATAGATTTGCTGAGGATAGAGAAATCTTTATCAAAATCTTTAGCAGTTATCCCATCTTCAAAGAAAATGACTCACTCAAGGATGCAGAAATAAAAGTATCTCGCATTGCTTTTCTCACTATTGGGATTAGTAATGGCCATTACCCAGCAATCAATGAACCACCTCAACACACATTTGAATGGGAATTGATCAATAAATTTAACCTTCACTGTCTCGAAGGTGTTTTTATCCAAGGGGCTCGAATTACTGCTGAATCAACCGTTAACGTTAATTACAAAGGACTTAATCAAATCATGATTTCCACCTACAAAGCAGTAATCATGCCAGATGCATTGCAAATAATTAAGCAGTTCTTACATCCCTTCTGTTCAATGGAGGGCATTTTTACCGATTTAACATCCTCATGGAGGTATGCTATAAGTCATCAACTTCAAGGCTATCCTTTACACAAATGTAATTATTGTCCATCTACTTAGACCAACCAAGACCAAGAAATATCCAAAGAAGACGACAATACATCATTTGAAGCCATTATTGAAGAAAAAGAATAAAGCAGATCCAGACAGCCTAATGTAGGCCCCTCTCTATTTTACAAAGACATAAATTATTGTACAGTAGTTAGGAATCTTTTACTTTTGGTTTAAGTCTTTTCTCCTTTACTTTAAGTCTTATCTCTTTTTCTTTATATCATTTAGATTCTCCTTTGCTTTTTATCCTTGGCAGCCATTTGTTTTGGCCCTTTCTTCTTTTCTTCCCCATATAATGTAAGGCATTTGCCTTCAGACGTATGAAATAATAAACGCTCTAGTTTCCTATCATTGCTATAGATAGGCGTCAAATGCAAACAGAGAAACAGGTATGAACTTAAAGCTTTATCATTTCATCACTATGTATGTATATTTAAGTTTGTTTATCCAATTTTCATTTGATTGGATTAGCCATATTTATTCAGTATTCGTTCATTAATTTCCAGTTATTCTTCTTCAGAAAAGAATTATTTCGAGACCAAACAAGCCTTAAAGAGAAAAATCAAGGAATTATATGATAAAGAAGATGAATTAGATGAGCGAATCATCAAATATCACGCCTACAATAAACAAGCACATAGTTCCAAATATTATGAACAAATAGTTCATTAAGCTAAAATGATTCAATATAGTACTGATCTCAAAAAGATTAATGCTGAACTTCAAAAAATGTATATTAAACGCATTAAGCTTCTGATAGATTAAATCTGTTATTTAATCTTAGATTCTGATATTATTAGTTATTTACAAACTATATCACATTTGGGTTTAACCCAGGAATTACAAAGATATCTATATATACGATGTTTATTATTTATAGATAGCTTTTTGGCTTGGTTTAGCCAAAACTATCAAGCACATGGTAATGACTACTTATCCTATTTGTAGACAACTATTAGATCATATAGAATATACAGAACAATTTAACAATCAATATTATAATGAATATAAATATTATGAAAGTAGATATATTAATTTAATCTTTGCAAACACACATCCTAGAGGACGTATCCCTATTAAAGAAAGTTTAGATTTAGCACAAAATTTATATAATTTTTATACTACTGAATTAGCCTTT
>JAOQMS010000178.1:11639250-11687715 GCA_027563885.1 Erythroxylum longipes
TGGAATTTTCCTTTCTAGTTTTTCCATTTCAACTAACTTTATTTCAGATGAAGTTAAGCTTTTGAAAAACAAACTTAATTCTATTATAGTTTCGTAAACCTTATTCGGTAACAACTCCTAAAGTGCAATTGAAATTAACCTTTGCATAAATACATGACAATCATTACTTTTCATCCCAAATAATTTGTACTTCCTTATGTCCACACACTTTGCCAAGTTTGAAATATAACCATCGGAAAACTTTAGACTTTTTAACCACTCACACAAAATTTCCTTTTGTTTTTGTGTCCAAAAAGTGTAACATGCTTTTAGATATTTACTGGTGTAAAGATCTTTATCTAACTCATTCCTTCAACAAAAAAAGTTTCAAATCATCTTGTGATTTGCATTGTCTTTTGTCCTCCCTTCAACATTCATTATGATATTGAACAAATTGCCAAAAATATTTTTTCAATATACATCACATCTAGATTATGACGTATCAAATTAGTTTTTCAATATGGCAAATCTCAAAATATGCTTCGTTTTCTCCAACCAAAGTTTTTACTAATGCTTGTATTAACTTCATTAGTTTCAAATTCTGTAACTTCCAATAACCTTAATTCATTAATCTCCTGCAATATCTCTTCACCATCTTTGTGAGGGGGAGGAGGTGGTTGTACCATCCTATTCTTAATGAACTTTTATTTATTAGGTCTAAATAGATGATCTGGAGGAAGAAATTTGTTGTGGTTGTCAAACCAAGATGTTTTGGCCCCGTTAGGAAGATAAAACGCATTAGAATCATTGTAATAGTAAGGATAAGTCAATTTCCCTGCTATGCCCCATCCAAACAACATAACATACGTAGGGAAAACACTAATAGTCCACATCAAAGTTGCTGTCAATAAAAAATTTTGTTTAAGAGGCAAATCATACGTCTCTATACCAAATTCCCAAAGATACCAATGGTTATAAGAATACATCAATTTTACACTTTGAATTCATAGGCCCTGGCACAATCACCATTAAGAACATATATGTATCATTCATACACATCCATGGAGGCAAATTATAAGGATTAATTATAATTGGCCATGATGAATATTGTTGGTCGAATTGACTAAAAGGTTGGAATCCATCTATCGATAATACCAACCTAACATTTCGACTTTCAGTTGCAAACTCATAATGGGTGTTATTAAAATGTTTCCATGCGGGTGCATCTGATGGATGACTTATTATTCCATCTTCCTGTTCATGTTCAATATGCCATCTCAGGTGAGATGTTGTAACATCAGAGGCATATAGTCTTTGAAGTCTCGGAGTTAGCAAAAAATAATACATCTGCTTCTAGGAACTCTTTCTAGGTTTGAACCTAGATTAAACACAAAATTTGAACTCTTGTAATTCCACATCATCTCCCCAAAACAACATACATCACAATTTGCAATAATCAATTTTTTCATTTGGCAAACTAAGACCCCTAATAAGTGTCTTCGTATTGTAAAAATTATCAATTATTTTATGATCAAGAGGCAATGATTCATTATACCAAGTAAGAATTTTATCCAAACTTCGATCAAAAATATACCATTTAGACTTTATGTTCAATATTCGAACAATTGAAGATAATTGAGTCATGGTCTCATAATTTGACCATAATTCTTAGTTAGCTGATTTTAGTAAGTTAAAAAAATTTTGGCATGTGGGTTTGGTTCTTCTTTAAGATTGTCTATATTTGCCTTAAAGGTATAACCGGCTACATCATAAACCATTTGGGTGTAAGGATTTTCAGTTGCACCCACATTATTTGTTATAAATCCAGTCCCTCCTTCAAACCCATCCACATTTATTAAGATGTTTACTTCATTACCCTTTGATTTGCTACAAATTAATGACTCCCCATGTCGTATCCACTCAAAATAATTTGGAATAAACCATTTTCTTAACAAATGGAGATTCACTTCATCAATAGGAAGAAAATGAATATTTTTCAATTTTTACATGGATATCTGATCTTTGGAGCATCCATATATGTAGGTTGAGAAAATGCATAGTGAATAAAAGCTTCAACTCCCTTAACAAACTCAGGATTAATGAAACATTAGGTGTTAATCATCTATACATCCAAGATCTATCAACATTTCTCATTTCTGTAAAAATGTTATTTAAAAAAGTCATTTCATAGTTAAATATAATAATCATTATGGTATAATCTATATTAATCTTACTGAACATTTAATCTTTACTTTACAAATCATTAGGTCCTTAATTTCCTGTTTTTACAGGTCTCTAACCATTTCTCCTCCAAATTGAAACCAACCTATCCTACCATACGATTTCAAAATTAGAAAACTCAATCACAACCAATTCAACCTACGTGATTAGAAAATCACCACATTCTAAGTCATATGAACCTTACTACTTCATAATAGAATTTATGAGGAAAGATAAGCCTCATGGGAGCTACACCACGGGTTTCCAACCTATATACCATCCTAGGAGTTTATTATGCAAAGAATTGTCATGTCAATTACGTGAATTTCTTATGTTAATACTAAGTTTGAATTCATCAAATTGAATTTCAAGTCTTTATGTTTCAATTAATCACTTACAAGTTCATTTCCAAAGTTTGATTTTAAACAAGCACTATGGTATGTGAAGTTGTTTACACCTGTGAATCGAGAAAGCAAGTTCTCGCTATGACTCTTAGGCTCATGGGATTTTTCACCGATAAGCCTCATGGGAGCTACATCATGGGTTTCCAACCTATATATCATCCTAGGAATTTATTATGAAAAGAATTGTTATGTCAATTACGTGAATTTCTTATGTTAATACTAAGTTTGAATTAATCCCATTGAAGTTCAATTTATGTTTCAATTAATTACCTACAAGTTTATTTCCAAAGTTTGATTTTAAACAAGCACTATGGTAGGTGACATTGTTTATACCTGTAAATCGAGAAAGTAAGTTCTCGCTATGACTCCTAGACTTGTGGGATTTTTCATCGATAAGCCTCATGGGAGCTGCATCATGGGTTTCCAACCTATATATCATCCTAAGAGTTTATTATACAAATAATTGTCATGTCAATTATATGAATTTCTTATGTTAATACTAAGTTTGAATTAATCACATTGAAGTTCAAGTCTTTATGTTTCAATTTTAACAAATTCCTAAACATAAATACTTACACTATTAAACCCCGACCTAAAAACTCATTAATAATTGTTAGAGATAAAATTGTAAAGAACAACAAAAAATTGATCACATTGTAGATATTATTTAGTTAAATGACTTACCTTAATAGACAGACAATCATAAACTATAAAGAAGACAGATGAGGTTAGACAATTATTGACACTTTTTAACACAGAACATGGCCTACAAGAAATGTTTTCATATCCTACAACTTATAATATTGCTTAAGCAATTGAAGCCTTGATCTCTGCCTAAAAAGAATAATTAACCTCAATTTCATCATAAGTATTTTTCGCAATATCACATATGGACAAAGACAACATATAAATTTTTCACAAGATCATAACCATTATTATGAAAAAAAACATTATTATTATGCAAAAACATTATTATGAAAAACCATGAAAACCTCTTTCTCATTCATATAGGACTTTTTCTCATTAAGATGGTATGAAACAAACTCACAATCATTATAGGTCTCTTTATAAGCATAAAGGCATGATACTTGCTCCCATTTAATATCAATCTTAATGAGAAACAAAAAAGCATCGTATTTTCTCTAAATCACTATAGGTCATATTTTCATGAAAAGAGTATATCATATGCTAATCATTTATTAGTCTTTACTATCAAAAAAAGAGAACTCTAAGGACCAAGTTTGTGTGAGTACCTAAAATTGATTTTTTTAATCTAGTAGGACCAATTATCAATACTCTTCGACATAGAACACGATCTGTAAGAAAGACAATAAACAATTAGCTATTTTTTGATAAGTTTTGAATTGAGCATAGGTATAGATATGTATGAAGTAGCACAAGTAGCCAAAACGAAAAATGTCCAGGACATAAGTTGTAACAAGCCCTTAATAAGCACTCAAATATTTTTTGGCTTGGAGTTGGATTGCTCACTTTGACCTATTTATGTTCCTATTAAGCAAATATAAGAACTATGATTCTCTAATGATGTATAGAGAAATTAAATTACATATTAATCATAAAAAGAATGTAATGGAATTTCTTAAGCTAATTGAAAAAAGACGATACCATTAATAACTTTTACAAAATTAGATTTATTTGTATTTCCCCACTAATTCGAATCAAAACTTTTTAAGTAATATTTAAAGTTGTTTATTGAATTATTTTAACTTCCTTATTTTAGTAAAGTCCTTAATGTTTGACGTTTGTTCCCATCGTTACCTTTTTTGGTGAGTGATATGAATAATATATTGCAAATAAAAGAGATAAGAATGTATGAACTAGCAAAAATAAGAGCCATATCTAATCTAACCAAGTCCTATAGAGAATTAGATATTCTAGTTATACAAAAGGGTAATAATTTTATAACAAGTTCTTTAAGAGAAAAATCAAAAGTAAATAAAAGTTCTAAAGTCACATAGTTTCTTAAAATTAATTGTCATCAAGAATGAAGATGTAGCTATATAGATTTTAGTTAGATGCTTGGCTTTAGTTGAGAACTCATTTTTTTATCCATTTAGTTTCTCTTATCCATTGAACTATCTTATGTAAGAGTTCTTGCAAATTCTTGTTTTGTTTATTAGAATTAATGTTAGTTCTTTCTTTCCATATGTAATGAACAAAATAGCTAAGTTTCAACCAAATCAAGTTTTCTACTTCCTAATTCCTATTATTAGAAGATATAATCCAAAGTGGAGAGTTTTTCCCAAGACATATCTAGTAAATATTGAAATGAGTAGCATAGATGTCCACATGGATTGAAGAAAAGAAGATTTAAAAAGGAGGTGGTTGAGGCTTTTGTATGGTTAAGGAATAAAAATTAGCTAGGAAAAGGCAAATTCATAAGTGAAAGTTTACCCATTATTCTCAATTTCTATTTAAATGCTAGCCACAAAATTAAGCTAGCTTTTACAACTAAACAAGACTTATATCAAATAGAGGTTTAAACTAGAGCCCTCAAGGGCTTTAGTTTAGTTTTTCTTAAGAGGGAGTATGACGCATTGCTAACATAAATGATTGTCTTTAATAAGGCCCTCAGGTGCTTTCAATTGATTTTAATTATTTTAATAAAATATTAATGATATTTAAATTATTAAAATATATTCTATGATGTTAGAAGTTTAACTTTTTATTAATCATTTATGAAATTGTTTTAATATAAATTGTTATCTAACTATTAGGTACATGATTAATTTAAAGGTCATTCTAAATATTTTATTTTTAAACCCCGACATCCACCTTTAAGTGTTTCATTTTTATTTCAAGTCCTATGATAAAACTTCAAACATTTTCTCCATTTTAAAGCCCTAATATTCATTCTAGGGATTCCATTTCACTTTAGTTTAGTTTTGAGCCTCAAGAACTACCTATAGGCATTTCATTTTCCATTTCAAGTCTTATGGAACTACTCTAGGCATTTTCTTTATTTTCCAACAGCTAATATTCATTCTAGGTGTTCTAAAGTTGCTTTAGATTATGACTAAAGATTTATGTATTATGCATTATATGAAATGATTATGCAATTATTGAGTCCTTAATTTATTGAAATGACTAAGAAAGATTACAATGTTTTCCTTAAATTTTTATATGATTGATTCCTCATTATTCCTAGTTCTTCATTTGAATTGCATATGTGCTCCACTATTCTCATTTCCTTCATCCTTTAACTACAAAATTGATTCAATTAGTTCCTTTTCTCACCTTATCTTCCATTGAACTTAATCTTTCACATATTAAGTTATTGATATCACTAAAGATAAAGATAATAGTAGTTTGTTCTCATCAAAACTATCGGTTAGAAAGTCATTTAGTCTAAAAATCTCCATCTTTTTCATTATGGAAAAGTATTTGGTGATATTAGGAAAAATCAATGACCTTGAGTAATCTCCCCTTATGTGAAAATACAGTGCATCCTCTGTCTTAATTCATGCATCTTGAAACGATCTAGTTAAATATCATTATATCCCTTTTTGTTAACATAAAAAGATGTACAATTTATAAATTGATAAACATCAAAAGGGGATAAATAAATAACTTCTCTTTCTCCTTTTACAAAAACTCTATCATATGGGTAAAGATTACATGCAAACTATTTATAAAATCAAAGAAAAATGCTTATGATTCTTATAATTAATGGACAACATATGTGAGTATCACGGGTTTCATAAATCTTGCATAGTCAATGAACTCATAAATGGGAACAATTAGGCTCACTATGTCTAATTTCCCAAAAACTTTAAAAAAAAAAAGGCTTACATTGATGGCTTAGTTAAAGATGAGACAGAAAATAAGTTGATAAGAGCATAAATATCTAGCAATCAACCAAGTCTCACCAATATCCCTAAGGGACATTTCATCGAATAATTTATAGGCAAATTGAATTCATCTCTAAATAATAACAAAACCACTGAATTTTTCCATTATTCACCAACATAAACATGTTGAAAAAGTAATGAACCAACCATAGTTGAAAAAACGCATAATACTTGAACCATATCAACAAAATCGACTATCATATAAGCATTTGACAACAAATTTTCTTGCAAAAAAATAAACCCGAGAGCAAAGCATGGATGAATAACCTCAACAGATGATTAACTGAAGATGATGGACAATGGAAGAAAAACTAAATAAGAAGAATGTTGGCGATTAAGAAAGAAGACAAACACCGGCAGTTAAGGAAGAAAACGAAGAAAAATAAGTATGGGAGTGAGAGGGGCCTTCGGCTGTAGGTTTAAGTTCAAAGCACCAAACGATTTCATTTTCTTTTGATTAAAAATGTTGAAGTTAAGAACCCAAACGACGTCGTTTAACTTTAAATTTCACCTACGGACTAAACTCCAATGCTTATTATTCCTGTCAACCATTGTCATCTATTTTTACGACAACCTTCACTATTTCGTCACTAAATTCCATCGACAAAATTTCGCAGATAAATTTCCTCCAACTTTACTAACGGATTTCTTTTCCGTCGCAAAATTATCGATGGAAACTCTATTTCCGTCACTAAGTTAATACAGAATTTGTTCTGTGAGTAATGTTCTATTGGTAATTTGTAATTTTCTTGTAGTGCTCAAAAATCACTCTTCTAGCTCCTGAATTCCAAGTCAACTCTAACCCTTTAAGAGCTCCCCCAAAGCTCTAAAGCTATAAGAGTGCAACTACCAATACAAAAGGCGAAACCCTTATTCCAATTCCGACAATCATCCTTCACCAATCCTCCAGCTAAGGCAAGCCCACAAGACACCTTGATGGCACCATTGGTATTAATCTTACACCACCCCTCTTTTAGAGCATGCCACCCAATCTAGATCTCATGGGAAGATAATCTCGGGTTGATTACTTCAAGTCATTAGGTCTGCTTAGTACTCGAAGTTGTGAAATGTGCAAAGAACACAATCAAAGTATAGACATTGACCCTTAAATGTAAGAAATATATATAGATATAACAGGGATGTTAATAAGAATGACGATGTGTGTATACTCTCGCGGTGCTCCATTGCATAGACAATTAGTAAATTCAAGTCTAATTATTTATACTTTTTCGGTATTTTTGGGCCAGCTAAGCTTAAATTTAACTCTTCAATGGATTTAAATTAATCTGATATGGACTCAGTAAGTCCAGTTAGTATCTAAAAGGTTGATAGTAGTAGAAAGATGAGTTAGGCGTTTAGAATCTTTGATACACCATAAGCATAACGTCAGCTGGACAGTAGGTCGATTGACTGATCTAAGATTTTATGTTTGAGAAATTGAATTGGGACGAGGGATACATCGTATGATTATATACAACATATGGTCTGTATAAGTACGATCATATGATGTATACATACAACATTTTTATGCACTCTTTTAGTCTCATTCATCTACTATAACTTCAATACCATGAACATATGTTGAAGTAGACAAATAAAAGGTTCCATGATCCTAAAACATAAACTTTGTTTTTAATAAACAAATGACACGCCTAACTCCATATATCCTATTGTCCTTTACATATGGAAAACATGTGTGGAGAGAGAGGCGAATAGCGTCACAAGTTCACTTATTGAGTTTTTATGTGCACTCCAAAAACAAAAAAGTGGTCCAGTATCTTCAGACGATACAAGGGTGCAATTATCAGACCAAGTTGCTCATAAGATCCTGCTCTGGTGGGTGATGCTAGCTGACGGCTGAGAATTAAGAACATGGAACATGAGCACGGAACACATGGTCGTAGCAGTTTCTGTGTGGATGGGATCTGACAAGTTTCAGATCCTTAGCTGTATTCACGAGTGTTGTAGCTTTCACAACTTATCAATTATCATAACCTCAATGACCGATCGGATAAGTGCGTAGTGGTCTTCAACTTATACTTCGTTTCTTCAGATGTTATAACAGCTGGCAGATAGCCCACTCATGTCACTACTTGTCACTTGTCTGGTGGCTTAATAATACAAATCAATAATATATGAAAATCCCATATGTTTTTTAATGACACCAAGCTGTTTCACGAAGACGACAAATGTTCCATCTTAGAAAGAGATTCTTTATTGTTTTAATCATATTTTTGCCGCTAATACGACATCGTTTTAGTATATATTGAAAATGAAAACATAATTGAAGTAGAGTAACAGATAACATCTTCTCGGAAAGAAATATCTCTCTTTAGTTGTTATAATTAAATTTGATTTAAGATTGTAAAAAAGTGTATTACTTTGTTGGAAGAACCGTGATGCTACCTAAATTTATAGCAAAGCCATGGGAAGTCCATTGCGTTTCACCAATTAAAGTTGTGGTGCTGATAGGTTGTTTCCTTTTTGATTTGGGAATTATATTATCCTTTTTTTTAATATAAGATCATGAAATTAAATATATAAAGAACAATTATTTATAATCATACTCTGGTATTAAATAAATAGGAATAAAATCATTAAATCGAAAATGAAAAGCTCTCATCATCATATCGTCTCTCTTTCCTCCGCTACTATTACTCTACACTCCTCGTCCCGAGCCACACGCTTCTATTGTCGCTCTCTGACTATTTTCTTCCTTTTTCTCGCTCTTTCCACAGCTTTCTTTCCTCCTTCTCTCCCTCAGACTTTTCAAATCTCTCTTCATTTTTTCCCCTCTCTCCCTTTTCTCTAACGTAATTGATTTGCGTCTCGCGCTAATTCGGATCTTTCGTTCCAACCGTAGATCTTCTTTTGTTCTCTTTCTGTCTGTATGTTGGGTTAATTTCGCTGAATTGCTCTCGTTTTCTGGAATCCGAAGGTAATGAATGCCAGCTTTTGATTTGATGAGGAATTGTGTTGATACGCATGGATCGTTTATGTTTATCTGTTTTTTCGAGGGTTTGCTATATTTGTGCTGTTGTTTGTTCATGTTGGTTTGTCGGGATAGCATACCTTTTTCTTGTTTTTTATTAGCTTATTTCTCAAAGATTGAAACTTTTTTCACTTTCAATACTAGTTTTGGCATCCAACGGCAGTCAATCACATCAAAACAAAGGCGTGCATGCATGGATTTCAAGCATATCTATGTTATAATTATGATTTACTCAAATGCAGGGAGACTCCTATCTTACGAGAGTAGATGCTTCTTCGAATGGACGGTTCAGAGACATAAATTTATCAGTTTGTGTATTGGATTCTGAATTTCTTCGCTCAAAAGTAGATTGCCCAGTTGGCCATTTGATCGAAATAATATATAGGCTTTGCACAATGGACGCTCATATAAGCTCGTTTGTGTCGAGATTGCAAATGCTTTCCACATCTGACCATGCCTCTGTGGTATCCATGAACCTCTTCGTAACGCTTCTTTGCGCTTGTATTGTGATCGGCCATCTTTTGGAAGAGAATCGTTGGATGAACGAATCCATTACTGCGCTTATCATTGTCAGTTTCTATTCTCGCCCTTGACTTTTTCTTTCTTAAATTTTCAATCTTGAAGTCAATTACTTGACAATTCTCGTAGTTGGTTTGTGGGTTTGTGCTTGTATTGTACTTTGGGATCTCTTTGCTGGTATATCATTGATCTTTTCGTGGATTGTTGGCAGGGTGTGTGCACTGGTGTTGTCATATTGCTAATCAGTGGAGGAAAAAGCTCACATCTTTTGGTCTTTAGCGAGGATCTTTTCTTTATTTATCTTCTGCCACCTATTATCTTTAATGCTGGGTATGTTTAGCATCCTACTTATTTTTATGCTGTAGGTTGTCATGTAAACAGTTCAAGAAAAATGCTCCTTGATTTAGCATAATTAGTAAATTTGTGTGCATTTATGGATTCTAACTTTTCGCCTTCTTTTTCCTGGTTGGTGGGCGGGTAGCGGTTTCTCAGTTTCCTTGCGATTATATTTTGTTTTTAGGTTAGTTGACTGCATTGTACGTGTCAGATTTCAGGTGAAGAAGAAGCAATTTTTCCGTAACTTCATGACAATCATGCTATTTGGAGCTGTTGGAACGTTAATATCTTGTTGCATCATATCTATAGGTATGACTGAGATTGTTAGGCACCAATCTTATTGCTACTTTGTAATTTTTATCAAGCTTGTCTGTATACCCCATGTCAAGCAATTTAGATTTTCTCTAGGTAATACGTACTTGAACAGGGCGATGCTTTGTTGTATTCCTTTTACTTTTTCTGTTATCATTCTGTTACTATAAGTAATTAAATATGACCTTACTTCGATTATCTGAATTATATAAGATTTCGTGGATGGCCATTTGTTTATTTGAGTAATCTATATAATTGTTTCAAAATTCTCATGTCATTCCTGGTACAAGATGGAACTATTGAAAATTAGATCATTAACTTTGTTGTCTTGAATTTTTCATTTAAAAGCCCTGTTTTTTATTATTGCAGCCTAAATTTAACATATGGGATCTGTATCTGTTGGTTTTGCTATTCCTTGTCAGAATGGTTCCTGTGTGGAGCAGCATTTATAAGTGTTGCATTTTAAATGTTTTCTGTATCAATAACTGCTATGCTCAGGGTATATATGATGACTAATTAAAGATTTGGAATAATACTGAATTTTAATCTACAGGTGTTATACTAGCCTTCGCAAAATTGGATATCAGTTCATTTGATATAGGGGATTATCTGGGTAATTTTTGTATTTCCTTGATTCTTTCCAATCTCAGTTTTGTGTTTCTCCCTTGAATTTGTGCCAACTCATTTATGTGAATTTTCAGCAATTGGTGCTATATTTGCTGCAACAGATTCCGTTTGCACGTTGCAGGTCTGTTTTGATGGAAGTAATTCCATTGTTTTAGGTTTATAATAATATTCATGCAGATAGAAACTAAACTTGTTCCATATCATGTAGTGCAGGTCCTTAATCAGGATGAGACTCCTCTACTTTACAGCCTGGTTTTTGGAGAGGGTGTTGTAAATGATGCCACATCAGTTGTGCTTTTTAATGCAATTCAGAGCTTTGATCTAAGTAATATCAGTCCCAGAATTGCTGGGCAGTTTCTTGGCAGCTTTTTCTATTTATTTTTCACAAGCACTATGCTCGGAGTGATAGTAAGTCTCCGTTGTTCTATCTCTTTCACTTAACCACCCAGATGCTCACTTACTACATAGACATACGTTCACTTGCACAGACTTTTTTCTTACTAAACAACAATCTCTGAAATTCATCTGGCTATTTGCAGGCTGGGTTACTGAGTGCTTACATCATCAAGAAACTTTATTTTGGCAGGTAACTGTGCTAATTTTCAAAGTTCTCTCGGTTCTCCCCTATCATAATTCCATTCTCATACAATAGGAAAAACAATTTGCTAAAATCAGGGTAGATGATTTGACATTTCAGTTAGTTAAATGGATGATGGAGTCAGTCAAATTGCAAATATTTAGATGAAGTTTTGGAAAAAAAATATATATTTAGATGAAGTTTTCAAAAATATATATATATGTAGATGAAGCTTTCAAAAATATATATATATGTAGATGAGGCTTTCAAATATATATATATATATATATATATATATCTAGATGAAGCTTATTATTTTCCAGAACTTCTACGGTGCAAACTTTTTGTACAATGGCACTTTTCACGTATTTGTGGGTGTTTAAATTTGTGTGTATTTAAGATACACACATGAGTGAAATATGCTAAAATTTGACATTTATAGATTCCAACTCCCCTATTTTCTTAGTTTTCTTTAAAATTCCCTTGCTGTCTACAGAACAATAACTTTGTAAGTTCGCAAAGAAGGAAACTTTAAAATTTCGTTGGACCTTTTTTTGGGTATCTGATGCTCTTGATTTGCTAACTACGCTTTTCTTCTCATCTCATATGAATGCAATTATGATCTTATATCCATTTCTCAAGAATTTTCTTAGTTGAATTTTTAACTGTAGATTCTTGATCTATTTAAGCATTGTTGATACATTGAAGTTACGGCACTAACCAAATGATGAATTAGGCATTCAACTGATCGTGAAGTTGCCCTAATGATGCTCATGGCGTACCTTTCATATATGCTAGCTGAGGTATGATTCTTTTTAACTTTTCTTATTTTCTGTTTTCTTCCAATGCTGTCACTAGTATGGGAGTTGGTGATTTCCTACTTTCTGCAGCTATTCTACTTGAGTGGCATTCTCACTGTATTTTTCTGTGGGATTGTGATGTCTCATTACACCTGGCACAATGTAACTGAGAGTTCAAGGGTTACTACCAAGTATGTCCTAGCGGAAATTCATTGAAGGTTCATGCAAGATGGTGGTTGTATTTTAATCTAGTTCAGTGTATTTCTCATAATCCTTTGAATCTCATCAAACTCACAGGCATGCTTTTGCAACCTTGTCATTTGTTGCTGAGATTTTCATCTTCCTCTATGTTGGTATGGATGCCTTGGACATCGAGAAATGGAGATTTGTGAGTGATAGGTATTTTAACTGACCGTTTATAGTTTATTTATGCTTTCAACCGCACCTTGGTTCCACATACATTATACTCTTAAATGCGTATTCCATAAAACTACTATACTGAGATACTTGCTTCCTTTTGTTCTTGGTGGTGTCTGTGTGTTGAAGCCCTAAAACATCGGGTGCAGTGAGTTCAATACTACTGGCACTAGTTTTACTTGGAAGAGCAGCTTTTGTTTTTCCCTTATCCTTTATATCCAACCTATCAAAGAAATCACGTAATGAAAAGATCAACATCAAGCAGCAGGTAAATCCTTATGCTTTTGTGATTTTACTGTACTTTTATCAACCAATCAAAGAATTGCCCTGAGGTTGATTTTTTCAGGTTGTGATATGGTGGGCTGGTCTAATGAGAGGTGCTGTATCAATGGCCCTTGCATACAATAAGGTAACAATATATTGCTCCCCTTATTTTATCTTTCCAATAACATTGATAGTTATGTCTACATTTGTGACGATCTTCCTCGTGAGCGCAGTTTACAAGCTTGGGACATACTAATGTGCGAGATAATGCAATAATGATCACGAGCACCATCACGGTTGTTCTTTTCAGCACAGTGGTATGATTTCTCTTTGCTATGGAGTGAGTAGTTACAGGCTGCTTTTTGAGCATCTTATAACAGAATTTGGCCTGATGTCAATATAGTTATTTGATGTCAATAAAAATTACAAGGTTTGATAACTGGAGATGAACCACTAACAACAAGCCACTGGTTCTCTTTTACTTGCATCTTAGTCTTCGTCAATTTTACAAATTTAGTGAGATGATTTTCATCATGGAACTGAGTCATTTCCCTCTTGATTCTGATCAGGTGTTCGGTTTGATGACTAAACCTCTTATAAGATTTTTGCTGCCTCATACAAAAGAAATTCTGAAAAGTGTCACAGATGCATCAGATCCAATCTCCTCAAAATCAGTTGTAGTGCCTCTTCTTGGAGAGGGGCAAGATTCCTTGGATGATATTAGTGGCCCTGCTCGGCCAAACAGTTTGCGTGCCCTCCTGACAACCCCAACACACACTGTTCATTACTACTGGCGCAAGTTTGACAATGCCTTCATGCGTCCTGTGTTTGGTGGCCGGGGTTTTGTTCCTTTTGTTCCTGGCTCACCAACAGAAAGGAGTACCCACGATCAATGGCAATAAGAGAGAGACAGCCTAGATGTACAATCTCTGTAAAGTCGATTGTTTTTGGAACAAACGAGCAATACACATCGAAGCTGCTGGTGAGAGTTTTTGGCAGAATGTTGGCATGGGTTTTCAGGAAGCTGTGTATCATAATTGGCTCCAGCCTTTCTATGTATTATAAGTTTGTATATGTGATTTCCCTTGACCTGGGAGTATTGACTACATCCATAGTTCCTTGTAGAATGTGTCGCTATTAACTTTGCCAATGGAAAGATAACTTAATCAAGAGGGCTTGCCAAGTTCAAAGGATTAAGTGCTTTCAATTTCGGAGTGTTTGGTTTCATCGTACAGTTTCATCTACCAGAATATCCTAATTTCTATGCGCACATCATCATTTACTTGCAGCTCGGTTAAAGTTTAAGCACCATAAACTGATTTAAACAGGCTAAACTAAGGTAAGATTTAAACAGGCTAAACTAAGGGAAAGCTAATATCTCTCACCGTTCATCCAATCATAGTTGGTTTAAGATCCGAGGATTTAATTATAATTACCATAATAATGTCTTATATAATTGGAGGGTTTGTCGGGATATTAGCAGCGAGGCCCGCTGGTGTTGCAAAGTCCACCCAACTGATGAATTGCCAACCGATGAACTTGAAGCATTTGCCTTAAGTATTAGATCCATGCCTTCATCCCTAAAGAAGCTATGTTCCCCACGATATAACGGCTGTTTTGACTGAAAGCAACCGCATCATAGTTATGCCACTGGGGAAGATGAGCTTTGAGAAAAACGTATTGGTGTTACTGGTCCATAATTTGGAGATATGGTTTCTCTAACTTTATTATCCATTAACAGCTATTACGTTTAATAGTTATTATGCATATTATATCCTTTAACAATTTAACGTTTCTTTTTCTTTAATATGTATTAATGCCTCTTGTAATTGTTTCTAATATAAAAACCCCTCACTTGTACTCCTTCACTGAAGTTGATGGAGAAGGCGTTAACCCTAGGGTCGGATCTTGTTGTCCTGCTACACCGTAGAGGAGGAATTTCTGACTTAGGGCAATGATTTTTCGCGACGCCTTGCATTTTAGATAAGTTGTTCCAATTTAATTATTATTGCTATTTTCTCTAACAATTTAAGTCGAAAATATTTTGTTGTGTTGCTACTATTTGTTAGAAATTACTACGATTTTGCTACTACGTATTTATTTTGGTAGAAGTTAGAATACGGTGTTGTTTCTTCTTATTGTTTGATTATTACGTGTGAGAAATTTTTGCTTTTGGATTTAATATGTTGTCTGCAAATAAGAATAACGTAGGTTCTGTACTTACTGTTCTCTATATAGGTTTAGCCCCTATCACCGTAGTCTCGAAAATTATACCTGACCTAACTAGATTAGAGCCTTCAGATGGGAGAAATTTTAAACGATGGTCTAAGAAAATTCTGTTTTACTTCCAACAATACAAAATCGATTATGTACTGTTTCAAGAGACTCCTAGTGACAATACTGATCCTAAGACTATTAAGGATAACCGTATCATTAGGGGAGTATTACTCAACCATATGGTCAACCATTTGTTTGATATCTACTGCAAGTATAAAACTGCTAAAGAAATTTTGGATGCTTTAAAAGTGAAATATGGGACGGATGATGCCGATACTAAGAAATATGCAGTTGCTAGGTAAAATTTACCACTGTTAGTGATAAGCCTATTATGGATCAACTACATGAGTATGAAAATCTAGTTGCTGAAATCATTGTCGAGAGTATGAACATATGAGTTATTTCGAGCTAATGCCCTAAAGAAACTACCTGCCTTATGGAATGAGTATAAAAACCAGTTGAGGCATAAAAAGAAAGTCATGAAGCTTCAGGAGTTGATAGGACATATAAAGATTGAGGATGCTAACCATGCACAAGATAAGATCAAAACACTCACTCTTGTCCCTACTATTAAGGCTCATGTGATAGAACATAAAAATGATAATAACTTCAACAAAAATGGTGGACAAAACAAGTCTTTCAACAACAAACAGGGTCAGTTTAAGCACAAAAGGATTGATGATGACTATTGGTGATACCAAAAGTCAGGTCATCCTATTGCCAATTGTCAGGTTGTTAGAATCAACTATGAGAAGAAAGTCCAAGGATAGAAATCGCGAAAATTCGGGAAAGGAAACCAAACGGGGTACTAACGGGATAAGTAAAAGAGCTTTGGTAAGCTCAAGCTAATACTGTTAAAGCTGGTGATGACAAGGAGATCATTACTGCTATGGTGTTCGAAGTCAATCTTGCTGGAAATTTGGTTAAGTGGATCATTGACACAGGAGCCACAAGCCACGTCTGCACCAAGAAGGACGTGTTCAAGGAGTTGAATGATGATGCTAATGGTGAATTCGTATACATGGGCAACTCTAGCAGAGTTCCTGTCCAAGGAGTTAGCAAAGTCACTCTCAAACTCACTTCTGAAAAAGTGTTAGCATTCGAAAATGTTTTGTTTGTTCCTAATATACGTAGAAACTTTATTTCTAGTGCATTGCTTAACAAAGCTGGTGTTAAACTAACCTTTGATTCTAATAAGCTAGTTCTAACTAAGAATGGGAACTTTGTTGGAAAAGGGTTTTGTAATGAAGGCTTATTTGTACTTGACGTTGAAATGAATGCATCTACTTCTTCTGCTTATATTGTTGAGTCTTTAGACCTATGGCATTCTGGACTTGGGCATGTGAATGTGAGGTCGATTAAGAGGATGCAAAGCTTAAACTTATTACCTAACTAGATCACTAATGAAATGAAAAAATATCAAATTTGTGTTGAGGCTAAACACTATAAGAAACCTTTTTAATTAGTGACCGAGATAGAGTTACAATTGTTAAACTTAATATACACAAATTTAGGTGATTTTAAGAATTATATGAGTAAAGGAGGCATGAAATATTATATTACCTTTGTGGATGATTGTTCTAGATTTACTAAGATTTACTTATTGAAAAATAAAAGTGAAACAAAGGAAATGTTTATGAAATACAAAGTTAAGGTTGAGAACCAATTGGAAAGGAAAATTAAGAGATTAAGGTCTGATCGAGGTGGTGAGTATAGTATTGATTTCCTTACTGATTTTTGTGAAAAAGTTGGTATTATTCATGAGCTTTCAGCCCTTTATACACCTGAACAAAATGGAATAGCCGAGACAAAAAATCGAACACTCAAGAACATGATGAATGCAATGTTGATTTCCTCAGGATTAGCTGATTTTATATGAGGGGGAGCTATTCTTTCAGCTTGTTATGTTCTAAACAAAGTCCCTCATAAGAAACTAGATCAAATCCCTTATGAAATTTAGAAAGGTTATCCACCTAACTTGTGTTTTTGAAAGTGTAGGGGTGTCTTACTAAGGTTGTTTTACCTAAACATAAAAGGAAGAAAATTGGGCCTAAGACCGTTGATTCAATTTTTATGGGATATGCCTCTAATAGTGCTACCTATAGATTTATGGTTAAAGAAGAAGGATCTAACACTTATGGACCAATTATAGAGTCAAGAGATGTAGTATTCTTTGAGGATATATTTCCTATGAAAGTGAGTGTGTAGGTTTCTAGAGATTCTGTCCCTAGTTCTTCTACTAATGATGAAGTAGAGGAAGAGGAAAATATTGAACTACAGAAAAGCAAAAGAGCTAGAGTACCCACTAGTTTTGGTTATGACTTTATTGCTTCCTTTATGGTGATAACACTTGAGGAGATAAATGATGTTTTTATAGTGACTTATATTATTGAGGAAGATCCTAAAACTTACGAGGAAGCAATGAGATCTATGGATGCTATGTTTTGGAAGGAAGCCATAGATAGTGAATTAGAGTCAATCATGTCTAATAAAACTTAGGTTTTAATTGATCTACCTCGAGGGTGTAAGCCTTTAGAGTGTAAGTGAATTTTCAAAAAGAAATTGAGACCTGAAGGAACTATTGAGAGGTTCAAGACAAGACGTGATTAAAGGCTTTAAACAAAAAGAAGGATTGGACTTTTTGACACTTACTCTCCTGTTACTAAAATTTTATCTATAAGGATGTTGTTTGCTATTGTCTCAGTATTTAAATTTCATTTGTACCAAATAGATGTTAAGACAGCTTTCTTGAATGATGATATATATGAGAAAATTTATATGGTTTAGCCCTAGGGGTTTAGAGTGCTTGGTCAAGAACAAAAGGTGTATAAGTTGGTTGAGTCTTTGTATGGACTTAAACAAGCTCTCAAATAGTGGCATGAGAAATTTGAAAGTGAGATTTTCAAACATGGTTTCACCTCTTGTGATGTTGATTCTTGCATTTACATGAAATCTGATATCAATGGTTGTGTAATCATAACTCTTTATATGGATGATATACTTTTTTTTGTACTAGTTTATTTGTCATTGATACTACTAAGAGTTTACTAAAGTCTTCTTTTAATATGAAAGATCTTGGACCTGTGGGCTTTATTTTGGGAATCAATGTTGATAGGACTGACTCTAATTTTAGGTTACATCAAACTCATTATGTTGAGAAAATTTTAAAGAAGATTGGTTACTATGATGTTGATCCAGTCAAAACTCCCTATAATGCTAGTGTTGCTTTAAAGAAAAATCTTGATGACAGTGTTAATCAAGCTGAGTATGCCGAAATTCTTAGTAGTGTGATGTTCTTAATGAACTATTCTCGTCATGATATTGCATAATACGTTAGTGGACTTAGTAAGTATACTCATAATCCTAGTCAAGAGCATTGCAATGTATTGATTCATTTGTTGAGGTATTTGAAAGATACTAAGCATTATGGATTATCTTTTGGTGGTCATCCTCCTGTATTGGAGGGGTATTCTGATGCTATCTGAGTTACGGAGAGTGATGATATACACTCAACCAGTGGTTATATTTTCACTTTAGCAGGAGCTGCTATGTCTTGGAAATCATCTAAGCAAACGTGTATTGCGAGATCAAAAATGGAGGCTAAGTTTATGGCTTTGGAATTGGCAGGACGAGAAGCTGAGTGGCTAAGGAATCTCTTAGCAGATATCTCACTTTGTGAAAAACCAATTTCTTCTGTGTTTCTTCATTGTGATTCGCAGGCTGCCATTCATGTTGCCAAGAACAAGGCATACAATGGAAAAAGTAGACATATCATATTGATACATAAAATTGTCTGTACTTTAATTAAACATAGTGTAATTTCTTTAAACTATATCAATTCAAAGAGAAACTTAGCGGATTAGTTTACAAAAGCTTTGAGTAGAAAACTAGTTTCAAAGTATGCTAAAGGGATCAAGTTGAGCCCAATTGTGTATTAATCTCGTGATGGACACCCAAATTGGAAAACTAAGTTCAATAGGTCAAACGAAGTTATGTGGTGACTACTTACTTGTACATTGTTTGTAAAATAATACTGAGATATTCAATTATTGTATAGCGTCCTTTAGCATGACTTTACTGTGTTTGCTAAGGTTTGATTGTTTAATCCTTAATGAGTTCCATAGCCCAAGTTTGGGTGGTGTGAGCAATACACGCTTGATGGACTCACCTAGGTGATTATAAGAGGTTAGCCACCCTCCTAGGAGAGTAATTGGGCTATCTCTCTAGAGCGATCATGAGACCAGGGCATTTTGAGGCTTTTAATTCTCTAGCAGGTTTTGTCTCCAATTTTTTTAGACACCTGGTTTAAGGCTTAGTTCACCTGATTGCTCACCTATTTTTCTTCTAAATTGTTACAGTTTTTTTCTCAAGTTTTGGACCAAGCGGGGGATTGTTGGTGTTATTGGTCTATAACTTGGACCTACGGTTTCTCAACTTTATTATCCATTAATAGCTATAACCTTTGACCTGTGGTTTCTCAACTTTATTATCTATTAACAAGTATAGCGTTTAATAGTTATTATGCATATTATATCCTTTAACGTTTTAACATTTCTTTTCCTTTAATATCTATTAATGCCTCTTGTCATTGTTTCTGCTATAAAAATTCCTCACTTCTACGCTTTCACTCACTCCTACGATCACAATTCTACTCACTTTTCCTAAATAAGGCACACATCTTCTTCCACGTAAAAAAACACCTTTTATACACATATCTTCTTGTCTTTTCAATTTTGCCTTTGTCGGTTTTTATTAATTTTCAGAGATAGTTTCTATTCCACCCTTTGGAGTACACCGAAGCTGGTGGAGAAGGCATTAACCCTAAGGTCAGATCCTGTTGTCCTGCTATACCGTAGAAGGGGAATTTTTGACTTGGAATGTTGATTTTTCACGACACCTTGCATTTCAAATAAGTTATTCCAATTTAATTATTATTGTTATTTTCGCTAAAAAAATGGACACGTGGAGAATACGGTGGTAACTTCAAAGCCACGCCAGATGCGGGTCTAGAGCAAAAGATAGCGAGATTGAGACAACCTGATATCATAGGATTGCTTTCTTTTATATAACCCTTAATTAGCTATTGTAGGAAAGTCAAAAATAATTGTTGGAATTGGGAAATAATTGTAGAAATTATTATTATGTTCCCCATTAGGGGACTTCTTCTATTTAAAACCATGTTATAACCAAGGGAAGGGAGAAAAAACTACATTCAATTTTAGGCCATTTTCAATCATAACTTTGGAAAAAGGTTGATCTCTTATTACTGTTTTCTTCCTTTCTTGCTTGGAATTGTCTTCATTCTAAAAAATTGGTCTGAACTGCCGACAATGCCCTCTCATGCCCACTTCCTGATTAATATCTGACTCGTGCCTTAAGGGGTTAGAAAAGACGGTGGCCTCCCTTAAGGAATGCCTTAAAGCCATTCCCTTCATGCAAAAAAGACATCCAAGCCAACACCGCCACCTTAACCGAATTTTACAACATGATATGTGACTTACATGCTGGAAAAACCATAGCTTCAAAACCTACCCCGGACCTGACCCCTCTTCTCCAGCCCACAGCTCCATACCTAACAACCAATACCCACACCACCAGCCTCGATCACTCTTGAACCTAGCACCTTTCCAAGACGTTTGACCTTCCAGTGTTCAATGGTGATGATCTAATTGGCTAGCTAGCGCATGCAGAGTAATACTTTACGCTCCAACAAACCACAGAGACCAAAAAGGTACCCCTAACCCTCATTTGCATGGAATGCTTTGCCCTCCATTGGTTTTTTTGGCTCTAACAAATCACGCTAGATTTGAATTGGTACTTATTGGCCACTGAACTCATTAAAAGGTATGATGGTCGCCTTTACGACAATGAATTCAAAAGGCTTTGTTCTATTCGTCATACTTCTTCCATTAATGAATTTGTTGAGTTGGTTACATATGTTTCAGGTCTTTCCAACGCTCACTACTTGGGCTATTTCATGCATGGCCTTCAACCCACAATGCGTGCTCACCTACGTACCCTTGGCCCTAGCACTTTGATTGAAGCCATGGAAATGGCTCGTTGCGTGGAGAAAGAACTTCTGTTAACCAATGATTCCAAAATGCAGTATCGGTACCGACATCAGCGGTCTGCATCATTTTCTAAGAGCCCAGCATTGGTTACAGATCATTAGGGACCTCCTCTTCCATGTCCCTAGTCCACTCATGACAGCACCAAACATTCTACTGATAAGTATATTCCTCCCAACTGCCGCCTACTAGCTCCCCTTTCAACCTAACCTATATTCGCGGGTCCTCCTTCTTGACCAGCCCGCCACCTTTTAGATTAGGAGTACAAGGACCTTTGCAACAAAAATCTTTGTTTCCAATGTAAACAATCATATCACCCACTTCATAACTGTCCCAATAAGGAACTCCAAACAATTACTAGTAGCGAAGGTGATGACATTAGCATTGAGGATTTTGACGCACTTAAGGTAGATGATCCCACCCCTATTCCACCCTTGGTATCTGAGGGTCAGGTAGCTCAACTAGACTTGCCTCTTTATTTTATTGGTGGAATTAATTCACCATAAACTATAAAATTGCAGGGTCTTCTTTATAATATTGAGATTGTAATAATAATGGATAGTAGTGCTTCTCACAATTTTCTGTCCCAAAAAGTGGTGAATCATTTACAGCTTTCAGTGGACAAATCAGTTGCTCTTCAGGTGTCCAGTTGGGGAAGTGTAGCAGGTCTCCCACCGTAGGATTATGCGTCGTTGTTCCTTTCTCTATTGATTTATATGATGCTTGGGTTGATTTTTATGTGTTTGGATTGGTTGGAGTTGATGCCATATTGGGTGTCTCAAGGTTACAAACCTTGGGTAAGGTAAAAATAAATTGATCTACACTAACAATGTCATTTGAATCTCAAGGCCATACCCACAATCTTCAGAGAGATGTTTCACTGCACCGTACAATAGTAAGACATCGCTCTTTGCTCCGCACTATCGAGACAACTTTCTGTGGTTTATTGCTCCATGCCAAGGTAACTATTTGGTGTAATGATGACATGGATTATTATTATGCTCCCTATTAGGGGACTTCTGCTATTTAAAACCATGTTGTAACCAAGGAAAGGGAGAAAAAAATACATTCAGTTTGGGGCCATTTTCAATCAGAACTTGGGACAAGGGTTAATTTTTGGTTACTATCTTCTTCCTTTCTTGCTTGGAACTGTCTTTGTTCTAACAATCATTTAAATCAATTCAAATTGGCATTTTTCCCATTCGACTAAACATTTTAAGGAGAAACATATTCACATCCTGTCATTAGTCTCTTTGTTTCTGAGCCCTTTTTGTAAGACCTTCTAAGAGTGCTCATATTGAAGCTTATACTTCTAAAGCACTTGTATTATACCTTTCAAATAATCATATGTTTATAAATTTAGACGTACCACATTTATAGGTTTTTAAGGGCTATCATGACATAATTGGAAAATTACAATGACTTTGAATGGGTCGTCTACCTTCCTATACTTGTCAACTAGTCTGAAAGAAAATATAATTTTGACAACCTCCAAATCTTTTGTTATGTTTGCTAAGTTTTTCAACATACTAATTGATGATTAATGAATATCAGATGCCACCAAAATGTTGTAACATGAAAACTAGCTACTGCAAATATGATAGCCATAAGCCATAAAAATTCGGAACAACTCAATTCCTTAGTTATCAAGAGCAATACAACCGAAAAGACTAAATTTTCATCACTATCAAACTCTCCATCAACAACCTAAGGCAGAAAAAGGCATTAAAAACCCCAAAACTTGAATGGGGATTTTATGAATTCATCTTTTTATCCATTCCACTGTCTCTTCTTGCTTTTTTTTGCCACGCCAAAAGACCATATTGTTGTGTGTGTGTCTGTGTGTGTGTGTGTGTGTGTGTGTGTGTCTATATATATATATATATATAATTAACTAAGTTACAAGATAAACGTCTATAATATCAATATACATTACAAATAAAATTATGATAAAATTATAATTATGAAATTCATATTATATTTGACTATTATCTCTAAATTATTTCTAGTTATTACTCTATTTAGACCAGGAATTAATAGGTTAAAAGATTAGTACACGTTATAATTTTTCTTTATAAAAAAGTAATCAACCTCATAAATTAAAGTATAAATATTTGGTGTTTGTTAAAAAATAAATTCATTAAACTGACTTGACGTGAGAATTTCATATACAACATTACTTGGTTTCTATGAAAATATGCGTTGTGATGATTGTATAAGCAATCTTTTTAACTTAAAATCTTCAAAGTATTTATATAAGGATTGTTGTGTTATTATTGATTAGGACCTATCCTAATCAAAAGTAACTTGATTGGTAATAATTGAATATGATATAAATTTAATGGAGATACTTAATGATTGACATAAGATTCTTTACCTTAAAATAATATAGACAAATATTCTATTGATCTCTATTAGTATTATTTTAAGGAATCCTTTGTTAATGTAGAATTACATTGTGAAAATAGTTTTCAAATATATTGAAAGAATAAATTACTATTAATAGAAAACTAACGTGATTATATTCAAATAAAGTAGATATTAATTTTATACTTTATGTCAAATCAAAGAATTGAGTGATGAAATAATTGAATTATATGAGAAAAATCATACACAGAAAACTTTGGCAAGATTGTTTTAACATTTATAATATTTAAGTAGTGAATGATCTATCGCCAGACATCAAGTTTGATCTATGAATATAAATTTTTATTAAAAAATTAGATATAAATAAAAAAGTTTTTAATTTTCATCTTAAATATAACTTATGACTATAATTATGTTCGTTAAAAGCATATTTGGAAACCTAATAGGTTACATATAGATGAACAAATAATCTAATTAAGTTGGACTTGATTTTAAATTTTTTAAAAATTAGGATCAAATATGTAATTTGATAAATAAAGACTAATATTACACATTGAATCTTATTAAATCTTAATTAGTATGTAATTAAAATTAATTAAAAATATATTTAAATTAATTACTAAAAAATCCAAACCTTATTAAAAATGAAAGGAACCCAACAAGAGCTAACACTCTTTACTATCGTTACATGTCAGATAATTGTGCAATTGTGGTAATTTCCATATAACTAATGAGTTTAAGTAGAGTTGTAAAAAAGGAAACCAAGTTTTTTTTCATATACTTTATCATTTTTATAGATCAATCATATTATAGAATTAAGGAGACATTATTTTATGAGAAATTACGTAGCTTACAAGGTGTCTTAGAAGGGTCACAACTATGGGAAGACGCCTTAAAGGAGATATTATTTCATGAGAAATTACGGCAAAAAAACACAAGCTTTTTTTTTGTTAACCCACGAGATGTCCTAAAAGGGCCGCAACTATGGGAAGGAGCATTTAAGTCATCCACACCTAGACTAATCCCCGCTCGCATCGGGTCAGCCCATAAGGGATAACGTATTGGCCAAACAAATTTTTCCATTTTCAAGACTCGAACTCTAAACCTCTGATTAAGGGATGAGAGTGTTAAGCCACTCACACCGTCTATGTTGAGACGATTTCCAAAGACTTGACCGAATCAATTATTAGAGCGATGGACATTTAAAGTCCACTTCACGAGATTAGTGTTCCAAGAGAACTAATAATTTTTAAAGATGAAATTGACTCGTTACTTAGTTTTTAATTAATTAAATATTGTTAATATAACAATGTAGCTTAATTGTTAAATTGTACTCAAACTAATAATTTCTATTTTAAATTATTAATTTACATCAAATTTAATTAATTTTAATTAAATTTTAGAGTTATATTCAATTATTATATTAAAAACATTTGATTGGTCAAGGTATAATTTAATATTATTTCTTAATAAAAATTTAAAAAATACTAATATTTTTCAAATTTTAAAATTTTTACAAATTACTTAAATCACAAGAGAATCTCACGTCTTTTTATCCCTATAATTTCAACTTTACAGTTGCATATAAATATTGTACTTTCCATCTTGTAATTTGCATTAAACTTTTAGCAGGGAGACCCACCAATCCAAGCTGTAATGTTGGAAGTAATTTAAATTCTTGGATATTGTATCCCCAACTGGATGTCTGCAAATAACCTTTAGCATTGATAATTACCTAGATGAGGGTCGAGAACCCATGAAGCTTTATCATCTCCCCTTTAAAGAACATAATTGGTTTGGATTTAAATTAAAAAAACTACTTAAAGAGCAGAAGATTTGGATTTGGACATGGCGGTTAATCTGAAACTATTGAATTTTAACGTTGCACGACCAAAAACTTAAACGGGTATGCAGAAAGAAAATACTTCTTACACTATATTGGAGAGAGAGCGAGAAACTATACTTGTATAATTCTTTTTCAGACAACAAATTACAACCATAAAAATGTTCACTTAAAAAGAGGGTGTGTTATTAGAGCGAATTTCCTTCCTATTGATCTATGTAACAATACTCCTCCTATCAGACAATTATCAGGCATTCTCTACATCCCATACTCCATGCTTAAAGAGTTTAGGCCATATATTCAACCACATTGACAATCTTGGAGTGAATTGGCTGAAACAAACTTATGGTCCTACATCTAGCTATTAACAAACCCTGATATATTCTGCGTCCTCACTTCATTTCAAGAATGAGAAAAGTACCCAAGGACAACACTCAAAAGTGCGACCATAACAACAAAAAGAAGAGGGAATCCCTCTTGCACCTCTCTTGCACTTCTCTTACTCAAAACCTCCTGCAAGCAGAGGTAGTCCACTTATGGTTCTAAGAAATCACGCAAGAAAATAAAAGGTTTTTGTGGTTGCCTGAGAAAGGAATAGTAAATTCTAGGATAATGCTTTGAAGCCAAAATGCAGCACATGCAGTTGAATTTTCATAACTTACCAGTTCTTGCTGTAAAATTTGCCTGTCGTGAATGCTCTGTCTTCTTTCCTCTATTAACTTTGAAATTGTAGATTCAACCTGCACAGAAAAATACAAGGTATAATTTAAAAATTCATAGGAAAAGCCAAAAATTAAGAAATCTCAACAATCTTAAGAAAAGAAATCTCAACAATCTTAATAAAAGCAACGGTCTAGTTTATAATGGAGATCTAAAGAGTGTCAACTATAAATAATTATCATGCAAAATTCATTCTCTTATCAGTGTTCACTTTTCTTTTAATAATCTAAGCAATGGAAGTAGAGATTCAAATTCTATCTTCCAATTGGTGATTAAGAATAACAAATATTCATAATCACCAAAAAGAGCGTCCATGTAGATCAGAAAAACCTTACAAATACTAACCTCATGGAACTTCAATTCAAGTACATTCAACTTTGACCTCATCTCTTGAATATCAGAAACGAACTTCAGCTCACCCACAGCCTGGCCTTCTGTTAATTCTACATCCCTGTCAGCATCCTCAACTGGACAGGACTCACAATGATCAATTGGCTTCAGTTGCTCATCATAAACAGAAATATGATCTGGTTTCAACTCCTCATCCTTTGCCAACTTTGACGCCTCAGTGTTAACCAAGTCTACATTTGTTGACAAAGCTGCCTCATTTGCTGGCTTCGACTCATTACCGATATTCATGTCCTTTGCCTTCATTTTCAAGTTCTTAGTTGTAGCAAAAAGCCCTTGTCCATTAATTACTTTGAACTCTTCATCCTGTGCATCCTTTGACTCATTTGCAGCAGTTACTGCATTCTGTGGCTTCAACTCCAGACCCTCAGTTTTAGGGAAGAATCCTTGACCATTAATCATTTTGAAATCTTCATCCTTGGCATCCAGTTTTGACTCATTGCCAGTGGAGACATCATTCTTTGTCTTCAATTCCATGCCCTTAGTCGCATTGAAGAACCCTTGGCCATTGCTCATCTTGAACTCTTCGTTGTTGGCATCCGTGGAAACCTGCTGCTAATAATAACATTAACCACAATGAAATTATTTTAGAAGAAAATTAAGAAAGGATCAGAAGTAAACTTCCATCATGCACCAGATCAGTATCTTTGATTTAGATATTCACTTTTACGAGGAATTTCCAAAATTGTCAAGCAACAAAAATAGAGTTTCTAACCATGGGTGGATTGAGAAGTTCTCGTCTCTTAGACACTGGATCTTTAAGCATTGGTAATTCGAGAAAAGGAGCCTGCTTTATCTCTCTATTAATCGGTGACAGTACAGGTGATTGAGATGGGCTAACAAAGATCACTCTTAGCTTGACCTCTTCAACATTCTTGTCATTATCTTTGGAAAACTGACAATCAAACAGGAACATGCAGGGACATGAAATAGAAAAGAATATTCCAACAGACTTGGTGTATCAAAAGTCAAAGTGCAGCCACTTACCATGACAGAAGTTATATCCTTCTCAGTTGTCCCAGTGGGAACAACAGCGCTTTGGATTAAGAACTTGTCTTTGCATATCAGATTAGGAGGAGCTACCTTTTGAGCTTGCATTGTAACTATTTAGGTGACAAACCAATCAGTATGTTAGCAGAAGGGAATAAAGTGTAAATAAGAACTATATGCAACACAAAACAGAGTAGACAAACTGACATGGAAGACAGGGTGAACATTAACATTAAGAGCTGAAGTCCTACAAGGTTTCCAAAGTAAGCATAAGAAGATCTTAATGCAGGTTAAAAACATGTAAGAGGATTGCATTCCTATTAAGTGCAAGGATGTGCATTCTTGGACAAAACAGAAGAGATTAGGGAGATGAGGAGGTATGTATCACCTACAACTCACAATTGATGCAAAAATCTAGAATTATGTGAAAGAGGGTGATAGGAACTCGAAATACTTCTATAAAATTATCCAAGCTAGAATGAATAGAAACAAGATTGTTTCAATTCAAAATGCTGAAGGGAAGGTTATCACTAATCAAGAAAGCCTCAAGAAGCTTGCCTATGATGATTATAAGAAGCTGCTAAGGTCCAACATTAATGCATCCCCTCTTTCTAAATAACTTAGCTGGCTCCTTTCCAAGTAATTACCCAAATGAACTGACTAGCGATGTATCACAAAAGAGATTAAGGAAACCTTGTTTTCCTTTCACCTAGATAAAGCCTCTGGACAAGATAGGGCTTTAATATAAGGTTTTTCCAAAATACTTAGGATTCATCAAGTGAGATGGTGGTCAATTCAGTGAATGAATTCTTCAGATCTGGTAGGATACTTGCTGAGATCAATAAGACATATATATGTTTGGTTCCAAGGTGGCAAATCCCGCCACTTTGAATGATTATAGACCTATTGATTGTTGCAATGTGGTCTATAAAATCATTTAAAAAATTTTAGCAAACAGGTTAAAGAAGTTCTTGCCTAGAATCATAAATACTTATCAGAGTGCATATGTTCAAGGAAGGAATATTGATGATAATATTTTGTTAGCTCAAGAATTATTGAAGAGCTATAACTCAAAGGAAGCCATCAAGTGTTGTGCTTTAAAGATTGATTATGCCAAAGCTTTTGATTCCTTGAATTGAAACTTTATCCTTAGCTCCCTACAAGCTATGGGTTTTACTTATAGATTCGTTACTTGGATTCAGAATGACATTACTTCAACTCATTCAGTTCTACTGAATGGGGCGCCAACCAAACTCTTTAGAGCTGCTCAAGGTCTCAGGCAGGTGATCCATTCTCACCATACCTATTTGCCATTAGCAATGGAATCTTTTCCAAGCTCACCAAGTTGGGCATTTTCCACTGCAGGTGTAGCAAGTTGGGCATTTTCCAACTCTCGTTTGCAAAAGATCTGGTTATGTAATGTGGTGCTACCTCGACTTCAATTAATCTCCTTATTAACTCTTTGGAGGTATTTAAAACCATCTCAATTCTAGCTTTTAATCACTGTAAAAGCTTCTTTACTCTCTTTGCAGGTGCTAATCCTAATGCAGGACTTGTAGCCATTTCTATGGGTTTAAAACAACTCCTTCACTTTAAGTATCTTGGAGTTCCTATCACTATAAAATAAAAAAAAAACTTAATCAGTCTGATTGCTCCCCCCTTTTGGATTCCATTTGCAAAAGACTGAACAATTTATGCAACAAATAATTGCCCTATGGAGGAAGACTTCAGCTGGTGATTTCTATTCTGAGTAGTTTGTACATATATTGGTGTTCTCATCTTACTCTACTAAAAGGAATTATGAAAGCTATCGACAAGCTATTTAGAGACTTCCTCTGAAGTGGAACAAATAACAGAGAAAAGATTCCCAAGGTTAAACAGTCCAATGTTTGTAAACCAAAGCAGTTTGGCATTTTGGGTATCATCTCAGTTCGAGTGATGAGCAAAGTCTTGTTGGCCAAAAGGCTTTGGAAGCTTTGTACAGACAAAGAAGACCTCTGGGTGAAGTGGATAGATCTTTATTTTTAAAGGGAGAAAGTAATTGGTCCTTCGAGGCCTATTCCAACATCTCCTGGATAATGAGACGGATTTTGCTAATGAGGAATATGGTTCAACTTTCCTTTAAACATAGGATTGGGGATTGCAATAAAACAATTTTTTTGGTTTGATCATTGGTAGGAGTCGGGACCTCTCTATAAATTGAGGGACTTTCAATCCCTAAAAGCCATTATTCCCACACATACAAAGGTTCAAGTCTTGATTAAAGATAACAAATGGGCCTGGCCAATTCATTCTATAAGGGAATTCAAGGAAATCCTTGACAAATTGCCAAATTACTCTTCTAATTCTTCCCTACTAGATATGATTCGTTGGACTGGGGACAACTCATCAATGTTCACCACTAAATCTTGTAAGAGACTCCTAATGGGATGACAAGACCTGAAGCCTTGATCAAATCTAGTACGAGACTTGGCTTTATATGCATCTCACTCCTTTATTTTGTGGTTGGTAGCTAACAGGAGTCTTTTTACCAAAGACACCCTCAAATTTAAGCTGACTAAGTTGTCCTCTGCACTGTGATCAGAGGTTCATGAAAACTAGGATCACATTTATTTTAGGTGCACGTACTCCTCACAACTATGGAACCCTATTATTAGACTCTTCAGACTGCATTGCAATAGGTTGTATTGGATAGAAATAATCTCCTGGGTTTCCAGTATACACTTCTATAGCAAAAGGGATAAAAAGCAGTTTAGGTTGACTTTTGGAGCAGTGGTTTGTTACATACAGAGCAGCGAAAGGAACAAAAGAATATTTGGCAATGAGGCACTTGATTTGAAACTAATTTACAGAATCTAATACTCAAGATCAAAACAATAGCCATTGCTAGGAACCTTCCAAACATAATGTCTCCTCGATTGTGTAATAGTTGGAACTTATGATAGGCTTCCTTTATTTGGTTTACTCTAGCCAGAGTTACTTAACTTGATCTCTCTGTAAGTTGCATTTCGTAAGTAGATACTTTGTTCTTCTAATGAATTTGCTTATCTTCCAAAAAATAATTACTCTCTCCTAAGCACCTCTTCTTAAGATATAACTCCTTGGATCCAAATCTAGCATTTCACCACACTAGCCCTAACCTTCCCAAAAGCGAAAAGGTCATCCTTTTTTTTTTGTTGAATGTAACGAAAGGGGAGAAAAAAGGTGTTAACAACAGGTAGATAAAGGCCAAACATGATAAAAATTCATGTCAAAATTACATAGGCAATCCAAGACTTCCGTGCTACTATATACATTTTGCTAACCAATGATTAAAAAGGCGAAAACCCAAATGCATATGAAGACACCCATTATAAGAGTTGACCAGCTGAAAAGAAAAATTCGTCATACCAGAAAATTCACAAGTTGAATTGGGCAGAACAATTCCAACGTTTGGTCTGACACAGTATTTCTTGGGTGAAGTAGTCTTAACCTGCAAAGACCATAACCGAATAAGAATCGACAACTGAAAGGCATTGCAACAACACAAGAACCAAAAACTGCTACTACAACACAACTACAAACCTTGAAAGCCACAGTATGAAATGTTTTATTGGTAAGTTGCACTGAACATGTGCTTTGCTTCTTCAATTCGACTACAAAAGCAAGCAACACTTGGTAAGGTTCATATACAAATCATCTGTCATATCTCTCGACAAAATGAAAAAAAAAAAAGAAGAACGTCTTTAAAGCAAATAGAAAAATCATGAAACAACTTACAAATGAATTCCATCTCCATGGGCTGGATCTCCAAAAGTTGCGAGTTCATTATGATTCTTCTTTTCTTCTTCTTCACTCTTGTTCCAGTCAATCAGTACATAATCCTAGGATCACCCAAAAGTTAAAACTAACTTGCCTGCGTAATCATGAAAAGATTGACCAACACCGAATTTTTTTAAAAAAAAGAACAACTTATCCGTAATATCTTCTATCAGGTAGATTCTTAGTGCTCTCTTTTCTAGTTTTCTTTAACACTCAGATCCGGAAAAAATAAAAAGAGTTTTTTCTTCTTAGTTTAAGAGAAAAATCAAAAAAACCAAACAGAATATTTTCGGGAAACGTTTTGGAAAATAAAATTAAAGCTCAAAGGCAGCTAGTTTGTATGTGTATGTTTAACAGAAACAACGATCAGAGTGAAATGGACAGGTTGAGATCGTCGTCTCCCAAATATACAAGTTTAAGAAGAAAGAAATCCAAAAATCAACTAAAACAACGGACCTTTCACAGAGTGCCTGCGGGGTTTACAAAACTGCAGACTAACATCTGCTTAGGGATTGATTGAGCTCCGGTTGTCCAAAAAGAAAAAGATGTTAAACGAGAGAAACGAGAAGAAATCGTCTTCTTCTTCTTCGTCTAAATTAATTGTAAGAATTAAGACTTTGATTGACACAGACTTAACTCATAACTCTCTCTCTCTCTCTACTACTGCAACTACTACTATTATTGCTATAGCTTTCTCTCTTTCATTTCAGAAAACGACCACGTTTGATCTCCCAATATTGGTATTCTCTACAGGACTTAGCGCACGCGGAACGACAGCGTTTGGAGAAGAAAGCTATAGGAGAGGCATGGAGATTACCAGGGGGAGAGAGAGAGGGGGGGCGCTTCAACGAGGAGGAAGAATCCCAAAAGCAAAGAGAAGTGGGCATGAATTAAGAGGAGGGGGGGATATTAATATCAGCACCGTTGTTGTTTGCGTTTATCAGAAGCAAACAGTCGATGAATAGAATAGAAGCTGTAGACAGAAGAGAGCCGTATTAGCGTTTGGTTTGGTTGAGTTGATCACAAAAAACGGTGGTGCGGTGCAGAGACTGTAGCGTAAGAAAATGGCAAGTAAAAGCCAAACTACGGTCAGCGACAGAGGGAGAGTGAAGCTAGTTGTGAGAACGAGCGCGTGGGTCCAATTCTGATCAGCAGTTGTACCGGTTTCTTTTTTGTTAAAAAAAAAAAGAAAAAACCATATATTTTATTCTTTTTTATTTTTAACCTGTGTGTTTAGATTTAGAGGAGCAGGTTCACCAACGGGCAACTTCAAATCCAACCATGTATTTTAGTTGAGTTAATTCGGAATAAACAAATATCGAAAAGGTGGATAATCATTTCAAAATTTTTAAAGGAAATTCCGTTATTACCCTTCTAATTTTAAAGCATCTACTCAGGTTGCTGATATGACGATGAAATAATTTCCTACTTTAGATGTAGTATTATCAAAAGTGTATTATTGTTTGTCTCCACCCACTTGATTCCATACCCTTTTGATGTGGATCTGATTCTGTTTTATGTATACAATTTATACAAATTGACATTAATCATTATGACTTCCTATATAGGGACACCATCAAATGATGATACAGCTTTCTTCCTATCCTATAGTGGGATTTGGGACAATGGATGATGCTATTAATTAATAAATACATATATTATATGTATTTTTAAAGTCAACTCTGATAAGAAGTTTCACGGAATGTGCGTGTAATGAAATTATGAATTCGATTCTCTACCTAATTTACCTATTCATATTACATATCTTCGATTACCTAAAATCCACTAAGATTGGAAGCATCTAAAGCGTGATTATAGTTATAACGGGAGCAAAGCCAAAGGTAGCTGACTATAAGTAGAAGCTTGAAAGTGAAAGACAACTGACCGGGTTAGTTGATTACTGGATTGATGTTGAGCAGCTTAACCACTTGGAAGAGAAGAAAATCATTAAGAACAGCTAACGATAATCCCAGCTACGGACAAACTAAATTCGATTGAGGAAGACAAGCATGAGAAGCACCTGAAATTGGCGGTCACGTACACCAACTTGCGTGGTGGTGGGAGTGGGACCTTTGACACTGGAAGTAGCTAAATTCCTTATTATATCTGTTTGATGTCACTTTCACTTTTGATTTTCTTTACAAGTTCCTTCAATTAAAGACTACAAAAGTAGGTTTTCTTTATAGATCCCCATTTTCTGAAATACAATGAATAATAGTTCAATCAATCAATTACTTACTATATAATATAATAAATTATTGATTATCACTAATATAAAAATTAAATACCAATTTCAAGAATTCTTTTTAAAGCTTCCTAAGACTTTCACTTTATGTCATTAATTATTAATAAGTAAAAATTAATAAAAATCTTTGTCTAATTACTCTCATAAATTCAATAAATACTTACAACTTAACATAAATCCACTTCTCACATATATGAACCCATTAAATTATACAAAAAATCAAATTGACATAAAAGATTTCTTATGATTTAATTTTCTGCCATTTTATTAACAAATAAAACTATAAGTAATTTCTTTTAAGGATGTTAATCACTTTAAAGATGAAGCACCAATATTGATTTCTCAACTGAAGTAAACGGATAGGTCAAAAAAGCACTTTCCAACCTTCACCAATTAAAAGCTCCAAGCCTAAATGGATTCAATGCTCATTTTTTTAAGACCACGTGGGAGATTACTAGGCCACTTTTTACTGAGGTTGTACTAGAGTTCTTCGTATCTACAAAATTGCTCAAAGAGGTAAATCACATATTCATTTGTCATATTCCTAATAAGAGGCAACCATCTTTTTTTTACTGAATTTAGACCTATATCCTGTTGCACTACTGTTTATAAAGTGATTACCAAACTTCTTACTATAAGGCTGAAACTAGTTCTATCAAAAGTGATACATATGGCACAAGAAGCATTCTTACCGGGGAGAAGTATCAAAAACAATATTCTCCTTTTACAGGAGTTGCTAAAGGAATACCACTCAGGGAAGTCTATCAAAAGTTGTCTGATGAAAATTGATTTTTTTAAGGTATATGATACTATTAGTTGGAGATTCTTGGAAGAATGCCTAGAAGTTGTAGGTTTACCTTCTAAGTTCAAACACTAGATATTGGCCAACATCCAAACATCCTCTTTCAGTGTAAAGGTGAATGGCGTTCCTTCGTTGACATTTGTACCAGCCAGAGGTATTAGGCAAGGGGACTCTCTTTCCCCTTACCTATTTACTCTAGCAATGGAAGGGATTTCTAGATTGCTCTCTAAATTTCTTTAAAATGATGGCAAATTCCAATTTCACCATAAATGTAGAGAAATCAAGTTGACGCATTTGATTTATGCAGATGATCTTATGCTACACAATAGTGCAGACACTCATTCCATCAGAATTTTAAAAAACCTACTGCATATTTTTTTCATAATGGTCTGGCTTAAAGGTTAATATGGAGAAGAGCAATGTGTACAAATCCTCAGATGTTCAAAACAAAGAGGACATTAGTAGTATTGTTGGCTTTTGAGTGCACACTCCTCCTTTCAAATATTTGGGAGTTCCAATCACTACCACCAAGACAAAACTTTCAGATTTCATCCCCTTGATTAAGAAGAACAAAGAAAGGATCGTTGCCTAGCAGAATCATTTTCTCTTTATGACAACTAGATTGACTCTCATCACGTCGGTATTAAATAGCTTGCACATTCATTGGTCTGCACATGTTGTATTGCCTAAGAGAGTGATCAAGGAAATTGATAGAATTTTAAAAGCTTTCTTGTGGTTCAGAAAAACAAAAAATGGTAAGAATGCCAAAGTGAAATGGAGCAAGGTTACGTTACCAAAGAAGAAAAGGGGACTCAGTATTATCTCAATATCATAAATATATGCAAAAGCTTCTTTTATTCAAAAGAATATGGCAACTCTTCATTGATAAAAAAGCTTTATGGATTAAATGGGTAAATGAATACCATTTCAAAGATCGAAATTTCTAACAAATTGAAAATTCTAGAGAATGTTCATAGACTTTCAATAACATCCTCAATTTGAGAGACTAGGTCTACCTTTACATTAAGAATTAGTTGGGGGATGGTGAAAACACTTGATTTTGGGTTTGATAATTAGACGCCTACAGTCCACTTATCCAGAGAGTAGAAATAACACATCTTAGTAACCGTATCCACTACAAGAAAAATGGAGTTTAGCGACAAACATTATTGATGGAAAACCTACGCATTCCGTCGGTAAGCTAAGTTAGTAACGAAATTTACCAACAGACCAAGGCTTCGGAGAAAGGGCCGTAGGTAATAATTTGTGACGAATCACAGATTTTCCATCACTAATATACCGACGGATATTTTGTGTTACCGCCCGTAAATTTACCGACGCACAAATATGTCAGTAAATTACCGACAGATTTGGTTATTCCATCAGTAAGTTAATGACTAACATTACCGATGGAATTTATTTATCTGTCGATAAATTGAATAGATTTTACCTACGAACTTTGTTTTTCCGTCGGTAAATTTACTAAAACTGTTTTTTATTTTTCCTTGCATTTAATTTTATTTGATAATCTTATGGTTAATGCATAATTTATACAGTTATCTATTAATGATATTTTGCTTTGTTAATTTGTTAAAACAAAAAGTTAATTGATGATATAAAGTAAAAATTATCTTAATTGATAATAAAAAATTATTTTGTACATAATAAGTATTCAATTCATACGAAATGACTATAAGTACGTTATTCATTTGATGAACGTGGATGCTCTGACTGCTGTGATAAAGTGCTACCCCTCTCTTTCAACTCATCCACCTCATTACAAAGCTGGGCTATGTATTCCATCGACTGTTGCAACTAAGTTACTAATGTCTGTACTGTGCTCTGAAACTCATGGACTTCATTAAATGCGGACTACTAACTAGATGTTGCTATACTGGATGTGGAAGATTATGAATAACATATGTTTGCAAATGAACCTAAGCCAAATATCCTTCCACGAAAGTTACCTACCACCCGCTGCATGAAGATATGTTTGACTCTCATAAACATCTTCAGACTGCTGAGACTGTCGTTAAATGCTTTCTTGTATTTGGTTCTATTAGAAGGCAATGTTTAATAAGTGATAATTATTAAGCATTAATATTAAAGTATAAATTTCACATACATTTAGCTTTCTACATCGGGTGTTGATGAAGATCACATCGTCATGCTTCTTAGTATACGTATGCAAAAAGAGATGACAAGGTGTAGGCTTTATGCCCATAGACTTTTCCTGCATTAGAATAGAATGTTATAAGTGAACTAAAATGTTTAAAAATTTCGGTAGAGTTTCTTATATTTTTATGACCTCCTGTTGAACAAAGAAAGTAACTCAACAACACAACCATATATGGTACTAGACATTTATAACATTGTCATTATCTATAATGCACATATTTTTATTCCAAAATTCACACATCAAATTAAATTGAAATACATCAAAGTAAAAAAATCAGAATATAAATGTAAATTGTAGATATTTACAAGTCTCTCTGCATGCTCGTGGTGGGTACTAGATCCTCCAATATGTACAGGAAGACTCTCTCCTCCCGTTCCTTCAAGTCTGTTGGTAGAATTACACTTCGAAATGAACATTGCCTAGGGTGATGTCTAATACTGCTGTCAACGACTCCATATTTCTTCAGAAATATAAGGAGATCGTACACCAGTCTTGTGTGTTGCACCAACAAAATCTTTATAACATGTACGAGCTCGTCTCTACCATACTTTATAAATAACCATGTCAATTTTAGAATTTCAAAAAAATTCTTTCTGAAAAAACAAAAAAAATACGATAATTACTTATAACCTACAATATTTATCTAATTAATGTATAAAAATTAATTAAAAATACAAAAGATATATTTTGTTGTACCTCAAACTCTTGATAATAAAAATCTTTTGTCGCCTAAGAGATATTCTTCCATATATAACCCTCAAGGTCAATCTTCTACTTGAATTTGGATGTCATGTTTCTTGAGTACGGTCCAGACGAAATCAACCTAGTATAAAAACAAATAATTTTATATCATTTTTAAATTTGAACCTATAAGTTAATTATAAACATATGGTGTTTCATGTATTTCACTTACAGATTGTTGACAATTGTAATGTAAGTTCTTCCATCAACTCCCTCATCTCCAGGTTGGAGGTTGCCTCCTTCACTTACATCGTTTACCCCTGATATCTTTATCAGTATAGGGGTGTGGATGGGGTAGCAATAGGTACATAAGGTGTTTTCTCATCTATAATGTAGTAGCTGGAGGTACAGCATCTGATTTGGTTACAGCTGCAAAATGTGATGCTTCACCTGAATAGTAACTGGCTCCAAATCGTGGTCTAAACCTTAGTCGCAACATATCATGTTTTCTCTTTGGTGGCATATTACCTGCAATTCATATTTTATTAAATATTCTAGAAATATAACAATTTCAATTCAATATATAACAATATATTGAAATTTTAATAATTGATTTATTGAATCTAATATTCTATTACAAACACAAATCAATCAATATCAGCACTTAATTGTATATCAAAATCACCATCATCTTCTTTTTCTGAAGAATTAGAATCAAACTTAGGCTCCTCTTCAGATCTCTCACCCTCCTCATCCTCTCTAGATGAAATTTCAACATATTCATTATTTGGATCGTTCAAAGGTTCATTCTCGTCATATGTAACAGATGCATTTATTTCATAAACATCTTCCTAAAACGTTTCACTTTCAATTCTCTATTCTCCTTTTCCATGTAATTTAAAAACACCTTTAGCTTTAACTTTGCAAACAAACAACTAATCTGACTTATCTCGTCGTAAGCTGGGGAAAAGGACATAATCTACCTGGATCACTTGCATTGCCAACACGAAAGGTTCAAATTGTCTAAATCTTCTTCGTTGGTTGATTTCAACTAGATTATATATCGGTTATGCACTTTTATACCGACATTTGGAGTTGGATCAAACTAGTCACACTTAAATATCACACTCCACTTTATTGGCAATGCAGGGTACTTAATTTCAAGTATCTCAATAATTTTACCATAGTAATCCATTAATTCTCCCTATATGCAAACTCCACTATTTACTATTGCCATGCTATGACCATGATATTCTATATGATATTCTCCATTAGTGAAATACACTGGATAAGATTTAACAGTTCACAAAGGTCCTTTCTCAAGATCACATATGAACTTGTTCTCTATTAGATTTTCTAAGGCCTACACAAAAGAAATTATCATATTAAACAGTATGATGTCATTTGAACTCTTTAATCTTATAATTCAATCATTTCAATAATTATAAGTAAAACTTACATATTTCTCAAACCATCGAGGAAAGTATCTTCCAACTTCTTTATTGAAATCATCATGTGTTTCTCGGGAATTAGCTTGCGTAATCAATTTTCGTATAATCTAAAAACAATATTATGTATTTCAGTTGTGAATAACACTAAATTTCAAAACCTAAATAATTAATTTCAACTTACTGCACGAAAGGTTAAGCCTCTTAACAGTTCAATAAAATGTAACCATGGGCAACCTCTATTTCTTCCTCTATTAACATTCTTCTTGTTGAATGTCCATCTTTTCATCCAAGATGTGTGAAAATAGATAAGTTACCATCAGCATCACCCGTTCCTCCCTCATCATCATTAAAAGGAACTTTTCTTTCTCTTGTGGGAATATGCGGTTTAAAATAATGTGAACAAAATGTACTAACTTCTTCCACTAAATAAGCATTATATATCAAAACTTCAACTTTAGCCTTGTTTTTGACATTTTTCTTCAAGTGAGGCAAATATCTACATTAGCGAATGAGGTTATTACAATTTTGTTATTAAAACATGTTATTACTTCAATTACAATATTTTTGTTGAATTACCTCTCAAATGGATACATCCATCGATATTAAACTGGACCGAAAAGTTTAGCCTCGTGTATTAAATGCACAGGTAGATGCTCTATACAATCAAAGAAGGAGGAAAAATCCCTTCTAATTTGTACAAAATTATTGGAATTTCCCTTTCTATATTTTCCATTTCAGCCAACTTATTTCATATAATGTTAAGCTTTTGAAAAACAAACTTAATTCTGTTATAACTTTCCAAACCTTATTCAGTAGCAACTCCTGAAATGCAATTGGAATTAGCCTTTGCATAAACACATGACAATCGTGATTTTTCATCCCAAATAATTTGTACTTCCTCACATCCACACACCTTGCTAAGTTTGAAACATAACCATCTGGAAACTTTAGACTTTTCAATCATTTACACAAAATTTCCTTTTTTTGTCCAAGGTGTAACATGATTTCGGATATTTATCAGTGCAAAGATCTTTATGTAACTCATTCCTTTTACAAAAAAGTTTCAAATTAGCTCGTGATTTTGCATTGTCTTTTGTCCTCCCTTCAGTGTTCATTATGGTATTGAACAAATTATCAAAAATATTTTTTTCATTATGCATCACATCTAGATTATGACGTATCAAATTAGTTTTCCAATATGGTAAATCTCAAAAGATGCTTCGTTTTCTTCAACCAAAGTTTTTTACTAATGCTTGTATTAACTTCATCAGCTTCAAATTCTATAACTTTCAATAACCCTAATTTATCAATCTCCTACAATATCTCTTCACCAGCTTTGTGAGGGGGAGGAGGTGTTTGTACCATTGTATTCTTAATGAAATTTTTTTTAATCCGTCTAAATAGATGATCTGGAGGAAGAAATTTCCTGTGATTGTCAAACCAACATGTTTTGCCTCTGTTTGGAAGATAAAATGCATCATAATCATTGTCATAATAAGGACAAGCCAATTTCCCTGCTGTGCCCTATCTAGAAAATGTAGCATATGGCAAAAAATCACTAATGGTTCATATCAAAGCTGCTCTCAACAAAAAATTTTATTTCATAGACACATCATATGTCTCAACACCATATTCCCAAAGATGTTGCATTTCAGATATCAATGGATGTAAAAATACATCAATTTTATTCTTTGGATTTGTAGGCCCTGGCACAATCACTATCAATAACATATATGCCTCATTTACACACATCCATAGGGTTCAATTATAAGAAGTAATTATGATTGGTCATGATGAATATTATTGGTCAGATTGACCAAAAGGTTGAAATTCATCTGTCGACAATACCTATCTGTCGACAATACCTACCTAACATTTCAACTTTTAGCTACAAACTCATAATGGGTGTTAGTAAAATGTTTCCATGCCAGCGCATCCGATAGATGACTCATTATTCCATCTTCCTGTTTGTGTTCACTATGTCATCTCATATGAGATGTAGTAACATCAGAAGCATATAGTCTTTGAAGTCTCAGAGTTAGTGAGAAACAATACATCTACTTCTAAGGTACTAATTTCTATTTCATAGAATGCTTTCTAAGCTTGAACCTAGATTGACCATAAAATTTGCACTTTTGTAATTCCACATCATCTCCCCAATACAACATACATCCCAATTTGCAACAATCAATCTTTTCAATAGGCAAACTAAGACCCTTAATAAATTTTTTCATATTGTAACAACTATCAACTATTGTATGATCAGGAGGCAACAATTCGTTATACCATCCAAAAGTTTTATCAAAACTATGATAAAAATATTCCCTTTAAACTTTATGTTCAATATTCGAGCAATTGAAGATAATTGAGTCGTTGTCTTACAATTTAGCCATAATTCTTGGTTAGCTGAGTGTAGTAAGTCAAAAAATTGTTTTGCATGTGGGTTTGGTTCTTCTTCAAGATTTTCTATTTTTTCCTGAAAGGTATAATCGACTACATCATAAACCATTTGAATGTAAGCATTTTTAGTTGCACCTACATTATTTATTCTAAATCCAATCCCCCCTTCAAACTCATCTAAATTCACTAACGAGATTACTTCATTACCCCTTGAGGTGCTACAAATCAATAGTTTCCTATATCGTGTCCACTCAAAATAATTTGGGACAAACCATTTTCTTAGCAAATGCCCATTTAATTCATCAATAGGAAGGAAACAAATGTGTTTGTACTTTTTACATGGACATATGATATTTGGGCCATCCATATATGCAGGTTGAGAACATGCATAATGAATAAAAACTTTAACTCCCTCAACAAACTGAGGATTAATGAAACCAGCAGGTATTAATCGTCTATACATCTAAGATCTATCAACATTACTCATTTATGCAAAACTGTTAATTTAAAAGAGTGAGTTCATAATTAGTATCCTTTATGTCCCCTAAGTTTACAAAACTAAACTTTACACAACATCCTCTAAGTATTAATCAATCAAATTAATTACCTACAATTGACGGCAATATTATGGTATGTGACATTGTTTACACTTCTGAATGAAAAAAGTAAGTTCTTGCTGTAACTCCTAAGCTCGTGAAATTTTTCACCAATAAGCCTCATGAGAGATGCATCATTGGTTTCCAGCCTATATACTGTCCTAGGGGTTTATTAAGCAAAATTGTCTTGTCTATTAAACGTATGAATTTCTTGTATTAATACTAAGTTTACATTAATCACATTTAAGTTGAAGTATTTATGTTTGAATTAATCAACTACAATTGATTTCAATACTATGGTACGTGGCATTGTTCATACCTATGAATTAGGAAAGCAAGTTCTTGCTGTGATTCCTAGGCTCATGGAATTTTTCACCGATAAGCCTCACGGGAGTTGCATCACAGGTTTCCAACCTGTATACCATCCTAGGGATTTATTATGCAAAGAATTGTCTTGTCTATTGAACATATGAATTTCTTGTTTTAATACTAAGTTTACATTAATCACATTGAAGTTGAAGTATTTATGTTTGAATTAATCACCTAAAATTGATTTTAATACTATGGTACGTGGCATTGTTTACATATGTGAATCAAGAAAGCGAGTTCTTAATGTGACTCCTAGGCTCATAGAATTTTTTACTGATAAGCCTCATGGGAGTTACATTATTGGTTTCTAGACTATATACTGTCCTAGGAACTTAGTTATGCCTCAAATCATCCATAAGATCTCAAACTCATTCCACATACAGTAAATACTTAGACCATTAAAGAAAAACATAAAAACTCATCAATGATTATAAGAATATTCTAAACAATAACTCAAAATCAAGACCTCCTTTGTATTCACACAAAACCCAAACGTATCATAATCGTATTATTAAAGCAATACATATAGTAGCATTAGTTGGACGACCTACCTAAATGGACGGACAACTCCAAACTACAAAGAAGAAGGATGAGTGATGCTCTTTAACACAATATAGGGCCTGCCAAAAAAGAATATTTTGTATTTAATATAATACACTTGTTCAATAGTTTTGTTATATTTTTAATATATTAAAACAAGAAAATCAGAAAATAATATTGTTTATTTTGAAATAGAAATATGTGGACTTTTAGTGGGAGTAATGTTAAAAATTAATATTATGATAATTTCTGTCGCTAATTCCTAATTTTCTTGTAGTGTAGGAATCATGCTTAATAAACATAAGGTAATTTCCAAAGCATATATCCATAATGATAAGGAAAGATAAGAATAACTCAATATGCTCTTAAACAATTCCATTAAAGTATGCTTATGCCTTTATGCAATACTGTTGTATTTTAGTGTGACGAACATTATGTATTAAGGACATACATTATGTTTTTTTTTTCAGAATTTAACAAATAGGTCAAAACATTATCCAATTTCAATTTACCTTCCACAAAATTTACCACCTTTATAAGACCTAACAACTTTCACTTTTTGGTCTAAGTATATTTTAACCACCCTCATTAATAAACACCTTTAAGGCATTTATTGATTATGATTCTCGTATAGCAATTAGACAAATCTATAATGTAAAATCATCAATAAAAGTGACATAATACTTTTTCCCATTAAAAGATGAAACATCAAAAGGCCCATATATATCAAAATATATAAAAGTTCAAGGTGTTGTGTGCTTTTTATGTTTGTTTTCTTAATTATGTGTCTTATATGTTTTCTCATAATACCATGCACATATTTACTAAAATGAGTAAAATCTAAATTAGAATGATTTTATTCTTTATATTCTTTCTTTAGATATGTTACTTAGATGTTTAAGTCATAAATGAGCTAAACTTTCTTCTACTAAACTATGTTTAATACCAACATTTAATGCAAGGCCAACAAAGTCTCAACAAAAATATCATCAAACTTTAATTTGTATAAACCATCACGAAACCAATAAAATTGTTATTATTAAATAAAATGCAACATACATTTGAAAACTGAAAGGAATATCCAACTTTATCAAGTTCAGATAAAGAAATTAAAATTTGAGAAATAGTAGGAATATAAAGTGTTTGGAAAAGGTATAAATGATGTCTAATACCTAAATTCAATTGATAAGTTCCAGTGGCTTCAACTTCAACTTTGATTTAATTACCCATAAATATAGAATTTTTATTTAACTTTACGGTTTGGGTCATGAAGAATCTCTGCATCATATTTAAGATATAATTGGTAAAACCAAAATCAATCCATCAAATTAAAAGGAAAATTTGTAATTTTGATTCAAAATGTACAAAAGCATTGTACTTACGTTTCTTTTCATACCATGCTTTACTAATACATAAAAATGATCATTAATTGTTTCACAAATATCACCTTCCATATAATTGTCCAATTTCATTCTATTATATGAAATCCTATCCCTTTTCTATATTAACTCCTTTAAATTGACTTCAGGCTTGCTAATCCTAATTACGATGACTAGTTACAGTTTCAAAGTACCTTCCATATAATTATTCATTTTCCATTTCAAGTCTTATGTAACTACTCTAGGCATTTTCTTTAGATTCTAAGGCATTAACCAATTTTAGGCATTAACCAAGTCTCACCAACATCCATAAGAGACATTTCCTCGAACAATCATTGGCAACCTGAATTATCTCTAACTAATAACAAAACAATTGCATTTTTTCATTACTTACCAACAACATCACATTCAAACAACAAATAAACCACTAATTCAAAGTAAAGACGCATAAATAGCTTGGTTTAACACATCCAAACCAAACCCCACCCACCGACCCATGGTCATTTATATACCCATTTAACAGCTTCGTTTTTTGGAGACAAAAGAAACCCAATAGATTTGTTACTTGAAAATGATGCATGATAGACCAAAGGAAACAAAAATTGACGGTAGAAGCATGGGAGGAAGAGGGACCAACGACATTGATGGTGGGAAGAAGAGAGAAAATAACAAAGGGGAGGGAGAAGGGGGGCTTCGAGGTAGTTAAGAGCGTGAATAAAACGAAGTTGTTTGAATTAAAACCAAACGGTGTCATTTTAATTTATTAACAATTCGACAGTTACCAACGAAACTATAATTTTGTCGGCATTTTACCTACAGAATTGTGGTTTTGTTAGTATTCAAGATGCTTATTTTTCCTACCAGCCATTGCCACCTAGTTTTACAACGGACTTTACTTGTCCATCCTATATTCCATTGGGAAAGTCGCGGGGATAATTTCCCTCCAAGTTTTCCGATAGATATTTTGGCAATTTCAAAAAATAATTTTTTAAACAAATTTACTGAAAAAATATTAATTTCCGTCGCTAATTTACTACAAAATATTTTTCGTTGGTAATTTTCTACCGGTAATGTGTTATTTTCTTATAGTGATTCGACTCAATGCGAGGGTCTCTTCACTTATCCACAATGGAAATTGGAGGAGCAATGTTTGAGGATTCTCTTTGCTCACAGATTACTTGCCTACTATTCCTGAGGAAGTAGGAGAGGACTGCATTATTTGGATGCCCAACCTAAGAGGTACTTTTCTTAATAGCTTATGTCATAAGATAGTTGCATGCAATGCTGAATTGGTGTCATGGTTTGATATCCTTTAGAGGCAGTCATTAAACCCAAAAGTTTCAATATTCTCTTGGCCAGTAATAAAAAGTAGACTCAGAACCAAAGATAGATGGTTTGGAAATTATGATCCCATTTATGTTCTTTGTAAACATGCAACGAAGAGTCAGAATCATTTATTCTTTGAATGTAGATGCACCAAGGCAATATAAAGTAGGATAATGCATATGCTACAACTTCCTAGGTTTACCTTTGAATGGAGGGAGACTCTTAATATGATCATTGCCTCCAATTGGATTTGAAACATTCATAAGGATAATTAACCTAAAATTAAGATCTCTCTTCAATTGTTTATTAATATGATATTTACAGGTCTACTAAGTTACTAACTTTGCACTTTAATATATATGACTTGATTCAATTTCTCAATTTATTATCAAGTATAAACTTAACAAATATCACAAAGATATATCTATTGAATTCAACATGAATAAGGTTAAACAAAACACTTCAAGAACAATCCCTAATATGGATTTAGAAACCCATAATGATGTTCAAAATCCTAATAATCCAAATTAACATCCAAGAAAATGAAATATAAGAAGAGAAAAGAAAGAAAAATAGTTTTGTGTCTTGATCTGGAAATCTAGAAAATCTGGAGTTGTTCTTTATGTCTCTACTTTGATCTCTTTGATTATGATGTATAGCCTAATTTTTGGTGTTTTTCTTTGCCTCAAATACATCTTAAGACTTCTAGGGCCCTTTTTAGGGTTTTTTTCACTTAATTTTGCTCTAAAAATAGCCCTGAAAAGTCAAAAATAAAAATTTTCATATGCTAAAAAACACTCTTTCACGATCATAACTCTTGCCTTGTCCATATTCTATCATAATTGTGCATGGAGTCACGATCGTAACAGAGAATGATCCATGTGGTTGCCTCATTTCTTCCATTCTCAAGTTCTTCATCTTTTCTTCAATTTTCTTGTTTCCACCCACTAACAAACACATCAAATATCTTTTGAAACAAAAAATTAAGGTTAAATCCTTGCTTTAAAATAATCGAACATATAAAAACACTAACAAGAACACAATTCTAAGTTCTAAACACATGATTACCATCTAAGAAAACACTAAAAAACACACTCAAGCCTCAAGAAAACATATTATAATATACACCTATCACTATTTAAGGCGACCATAGGTATAAGACAAGGTGATCCATTATCACCTTACCTCTTTGCTATTTGTATAAAAGTTTTCATAGACTAACTGAAAGCAAGATTAAAAAAGAGGCCTCATTCAAATAGCATCATGGGTGCCATAAGTTAAAAATCTTCCAGTTTTCCTTTACAGATGATCTATTCTTACTTTGCAGAGTTGACTTCAAATATATTCAACTACTACTGGATTCCTTGGAGGATTTCAAACTTCTCTCTAGACTTAATTTCAATCCTCAAAAGAGTTCTTATGTCATAAGGAGCTTCTAAACACCAAGGGCCTTACTCAAAAAAAGCCTCCCTTTAAATATCTTGATGTACCAATAGAGTTTTCTATTCTAAAAGGGATTGCCTTCCTCTCTTTAATGTAATAAATAGAAGGATTCACAACTAGTGCAATACTATCTTATCTTATGATGGGAGACTTCAACTACCTATCTTTATTTTGAGCAATCTATATACTTACTGGATCTCCCATCTGGATCTCCCAAAAGCTGTGATGAAAGACAATGACAAAGCTTCAAGAGACTTTCTATAGAGTAGTGCAAGGAAAAAACTCAAAATTCCTAAAGTGAAATGGACAGTTGTAAATCATCCTAAGAAGTTTAGAGGCCTAGGCTTCACACATCTATATGTAGAATGAGTAAAGCAATGCTCATAAAGAGACTTTGATCTTATGCTCTGAAAATGAAAGTTTATGGGTGAAATGGACTCACTCACAAATACCAAAGGAGAAGTCTATATGGAACTACAAAGCTAACCCAGGAATCTTCTAAACACTCCTTCATACTATGAAAATGAGGGAGTTAACCCATCCTCACATCAAGCACAAAATTGTTAATGAAGGTAGGACTCTTCTGGTTTGACTCATAACATAGCAATGGGCCTCACCACAGAATGTCTGACTTTCAATTACTTAGAAATTCTACACCTCCCAATACTAAAGTCCCTACACTCATCAAAAACAACTCTTGGTTCTAGCCTGTTTAGTTTATTAGAGGGAGACAGGAGTTTTGTAAATCAACTGATGGAGTTACTCTTGACTCAAATACAAATGATACAATCATTTAGTTTCTAGACACATCTTCAAGATTCACAACACAATCTTGAGAAAAAAAACTCCTAAAAGAGCCCCTTCCTACATCATCAACTTATAAACTAATTTGGGATTCTATAATAACCCCCTCTCACTATTTTATCTTATGGCTAGTAATGTAGTATCTTACTCCCGCAAGACCCGAACCCGACATCGATGGGTGATGTCCGAGCTCGTGCCCCGCGAGGGTGGCACGCTAGAGCAGTCAATCACTCAGAAATCGGTATAAAAATTTTCTTTTGTTTTAAACCATAAACATGATATACAAAAATCCTTAACCAAATCGGGCCCACTTTATTTCATAAACATTTTCAATCATAGCAGTACAATCATCAAAAATTTCAATGGCCATTAGAGCCCCGTTTCACAAATATAAACGCTTTAGTTGTTCGGAATACAATTTTATACAAAAAGTTGCAGAATAAACAATTCAATACAA
>JAOQMS010000178.1:11687815-11717415 GCA_027563885.1 Erythroxylum longipes
ATTTATGTGCATATATGCTAACATTATACATGAGCAAGAAAATGCATTTCCTTAATCTCTCTTTGAGCTCATATGTAATGAAATTTCGGGTCCTAACCCTTAATATGAGAACGGGTTGTTACAAGTAACACATGCCAGGTTGGGTAGTAGAGATGTCCTAAAATTTTCAATATCAAATTTGAATTGCCTATTGTGCAATGAGGAACCTGAAAGTGTGAATCATCTATTTTTTTACTGTAATTACTTAAGCTAGCTTTGGAGGCCTACCCTACACAAGTTTAGCACTTCCTACCCTTACTTTAACATATCATGTATCCTAGATTGATAAACTACTCGTCACTTCATAACTAGTAGGGATACAAATTATTCAAAAATGCTTTAGGAGTCTCTACTTACTACATCTAGAGACAAATAAACAAAAGGCTATTTGGACCATCTTTTACAATGGAAAATTTGTGTCTGGGATAGCTCAAAACCTTCATAAGATCAAAGGTAATTTCATATCAACTAGAAGCACAACTTGATTTTATTACCTCTCACAACTGGAGGCTAGGATTCTAAAATACAAGCATGCAAAAACATCAATAAACAGATTGGTAAGGACATGCACCACAAGCACCATTTCATGCATTCGCGGAAAGGGCATAATAAAGAGATAGAAGTAAAAAGGAAAATGAAAGACTAACTCGGTTCTAAATCACTATAACAACAGTTAAAACTTCAGCTAAGACTAATTTGGTTCTGAATCACTGCAACAACAGTTAAAACTTCAGCTTAATTGAAAAGCCTATAGACCCTTAGCCCATAAGCAAGAAAATAGAAGGGGGTGAACTACTGAAGATGGAGCATGAAGCTTAAACAAATGTGTTTGGTTTGGAGCAAAACAATGCCTTAGGACCACAAACATGTTCCCTTAGCAGATTGTCTTTTATTTTACTAAGGAGCTCAACTATAGCTCACTTGAAATTACGCTTTTGTCTTTTGGATGTATAACTGTTGCATTATTAATAAATTACTTAACCTTTAAAAAAATTGTGTTTTTCCATATTATGATTTTACAGTGATAGAATATTAATAGTGTTTTCTAGAAACTAAAACCTACAAGGCATGTAATTTCTATTTTCCATGAATATTAAAAAGGAGGCATGCTTTTTGATGTTTTTATGTTCTTATTGGTATATCTTCAGTTATTTGTGTTACGAGGTAGTTTGTGTGCCTGAATTTGAAGTTTAGTGTAATTTACGGTTGGTATTCAGTGTTGGTAAAGATATTTGGAAGTGAGTTTTTATGTTTTCATGTTTCCAACATTCTCTCTCTCTCTCTCTCTCTCTCATTTCCCGATAGTGACCCATCAATCAAGCTCAAATCTTGCTCTCTTCTTCTCCTTCTTTCTTCAGCTAGAAGAGAGAACTGAAGATGAAAAGCCAAACCCAGACCTGTTTTCTTTTCTTTTTTGGTTGTTGTAATGAGGTATGTGATTGGGATTGTCTTCAGAAGTTGTTTTCAAGTATGCATTTTTAAGAGACTGCTATGTCTGTCTCTTTCAAGTCTACCTGTTTGTAGCTTTGTGTGCTCTCTCTTGTGTGTTAGTACTTGTTTTTGTGTGTGTAAGTATTTGTGGCGTTGTCGGTAATGAATTTATGTTGTATGGGAGCTTCTCTGTTTTTCTTTTTGTTGATGTAATGGTGGATATGTGTTGACATGTGATGTAGATCTGAAGCTTTTGGATCACGGCCTAAGGAGGTCATAAAATTAATGTGTTTGCATATTACAATGTAAATAAAATTGAAATCTTTACCATTGTGCTGTGTTATCTTACTGCTATTTTGTGGATCTCCTAGCTTATGCTTTTAGTTTTCACTTCTTCGATTCAGTGGGATTCCTTTGGTTTATAAGTGATGTAGTTTAAGTTTTTAGTTAATTTGGATTAGATTTGTGCCTGTAACGAGCTTTTGTACCCAACTTTTCTATTTTTGCTGGATGAGATTCGATTCTTTATTAGTTCTTATCCAGGTTTCTCTCTTTTTCTTTGAACTTTATTTATCTAGGACGACAAGAGTGTAGTGCTTCATGTTTTTATCGATTAATTTCCTCTTCATGTTTTTATCGATCAATTTCCCTTCTGCTATTTACTCTATCTCCAGGTTTAGTTTGGGATCTTAACCCTAATTTTCTCTTGGTTCGTGAATTCTGGCAATCTTTTCCTGTAGATTGGGTGAGTGTTGCTTGTCAATGCTTTTTTAGATCGATATAGATTTTTCCTTGGGTTTAAAGATTAGATTGCATGTTTAATTGATCTTATGTTTGCTCATTGCGTTGCGGTTGCTTGGTTTTTGGCTCTTTTTGGGTTTTTAGCTGTTTTTATAACTCGACATGTTAGTTTTCCGATTGGATCATAGTTTCTTCTCTTCTTTTTTTGTTGATTATTACTTTTTTACTGTCAAAATTGTGGGTTTGGATAATTTTATGTCCTTGATATGTCATTACTGGGTTGCGACGACTATGTAAAACACTAAGCTTTTTGGAGTCATATGATGTCTCTCATCTCATGATGGCATTGTCCACGGCGAAAACGGCGATGGTGGCAGAAGCATTAATCTCGGTGGCGAGGTGGATGGTAGTCAAGTGGTGGTTGAAGGTGGAGAAATCCAGATTTTCGCGAGAAGCTGGGTGATATTATGTGAGTTAGATAGAGTGGTGGTCATAAGGAAGAGGATAAGTAATAGTAAGGAAGGGAGCGAAACTGTAGAGAGCTGTATTGTGTTAGACTTAGAGTGAAGGAAGAGAGTGTCTGCTTAGGAGCTTTGTAGTTTGTAATTTGTAGTGTGGTCCGAGTTACACGTATAGAAGCATGCAGTTCAGGAAGTTGTTTTTTTTTGTTGGGTGTTAGAAGTATCACATGATCGTCGTCTCAAGCGGGTATGTGTTTACTCTTTTTCACGTAAATTATGCATTGATGTAGGATAGGACAAGCTGCATCTCTTTAGCCTTTAAGTGGGAATACATTCATCAGGTACGCATTTACCTTTTGCTTATTTATTTTTTGTGATACTTCACTTACTAACCTTATGCCTCTACCAGTGTAAGGCAAGTCCATTAGATTTTTATTTTTTTTATTATTACTTTTTATAACTTGATACATCAACCTTTTCTTTTATTCTTTTTTATTCTATTTTTTATTCAATTATTTTAATTTTATTTACATACTTTTTTAGCATATTAGTTTTACATATCTACTCTTTTAACCTGCATTATTTTTTTTCATTGTCACATTTGCATATGAGTCTACTGGAAACAACCTCTCTACTTTATAGGGGTAAGGCTGTATACTATCAGACCTCTCCAGACCCTGCTTTATTGCGAGATTTCCGACTGGATGCGATGATGATGATGATTAAAAAGGAGGCATGCATGCAGCCATCAAGATATATTGTTTTCCAGAAACAACAAAACTAAGGAACACACGATTTTGATTTTCAATCAAACAAAACAAAATTATCCCCTGAACAACATTAGACTAATTCATAAAATAAGTTTTAAGTCTTAAACTTATTAAATTATAATAAATTTAATCAAGATAAATAATTAAAGAGGATCTAATATCATTATTTAAAAAAACAAGAATTGAATCACGAGCGCAACAGAAAAATATTTTTTGCAATTTCTAGATCAGATATTTTTAGTTGAATAACTTGAAAAACATGAATCATAAATAAATGTTGAAACTTATCTAATTCAGATTTTTATAAAATTTTTCTTAGCAAATTGTTAACCACAAGTTATTCACTTATGTACATCCTTTAATAATATCCACAAAAGTAGAGAAAAAGAACTAAAATGTTTTAAGAGGAAAAGATAAGAGTGTTAGCTCCCTTATGACTTTGTTTTTTCCTATTTATAGAAAAAGATAATAGTTTTCTAATTAAAATTAAATTTGTTAATTATGATTAAAGTCTAACTCTACTTATAATTAAATTTTAATTTTAATAAAATTAAATATCTCATATTTGATCCGTAAAATTTTTCAAACTTAAGAAATAAGTCCAACTTAATTTAAATTGATTTTTTCTTTTTTAAACTACTATTTATGTGTAACCCATTATGTTCTTGATATATTGACAACAATTATTAATTCTAATTCTAATTCATAACTAAAATTCGATAATTAAAAATTTTCTTTAATTAAATAATTTATAATCATATATTAAGAATGACGGCTAGCAATAAGTCATAATCACTCAAATATTAAGAATGTTAAAGTAGTTTTAACTTGACATGTCCACACATAGTTATAACGTATAATTTAATCATTTTGTCGTCTAATATTTCAATTAAAAATAGAGTATAAATTAGTGTCTACTCTATCTAAATCCAATTATATATGTTCTTACTAATTAACAATTGATTTATAATTGATATTGGAAATAACCTTTTCAAATGTTAATTCACTTTAGCCAAGGATTTCCTTGAAATCACTAATAATCAAGAACACTAGAACATTCTCCTTAACCACTTTAGAATAATGAATCTTTCATTGACTTAATTATCTTCACATAACTCATACTATATTCAAGTAATAAGGTACTCTAAATAGAATAGGTTATAAGTAATATCAGAATATAGTAATCCCTATATTAGATTTAACGATTAAGTATATAACCATCATAATGAAAAAATCAACAAACACACAAATAATATTTCATTCAAGGCCCTCACAATTGGGTTAGTTTAATTACCTAATAAGCATTAACACATTTATTTAAGCATTAACACTTTTATTTATTTCTCTAGACCCCACATTTTAGCGTAACTTTCACTAGATGTTGTTATATATTGTATTGGTATAAAAGATTGACTATATAAATGATAAGAAAAAAAATACTATGTGATAATCTAATTAATGTCCAATTTTAATAAAATAATGATGATGAGTAATTTGAGGATAACAAATAAATGTAATATGAATTTCATAATTATAATTTTATCATAATTTTATATGCAAAATATATTTATTTCATGAATTTTAGCTTATATGTTAGTTAATTAAATAAATAAACATAAGATAAAAATATTTTACATTTATTATGTTACAAAATTAATTGATTGTAGGGTATATACTAATAATTTATTTTTTTTCTAGACGTTATTTATTTATTTTTCATTTTAAATTAGTTCAAATATGAAATTGAAATCGAGACATTATTTCTTCACTTTCATATAAAAAGTAGATATGGAGAGAAGTTGACCTTATAAGAACAGAAACTTTCCACTGCTGCTATCAAGCCAAAGCGAAAGCATAAAAAATGCATTAAACTGATGAAGAGTATGATGAGACGAGACGACAAAAAAACTCATTTCTTTTGCCACTATCAAACTTAAACACACACTTGTGACTCTCTCTATATATTAGTATTAATATTCCTCATTAACCTCTCTTGGTCTCACTTGCCTCGGTCTCTCCGTCTCTCACTTCTTTCTCTGTCCAGCCAAAGCTCTCTACCGTCTCTCCATGGCTGCTACTGCGGGTTCGTCCTTGTCCATGCAGACTCGCGCCTCTACGGTAATTCCTATCTCCTAGCAGATCTGTTTGTACTGTTGTTTGATCTTTCTGATTCGTTTTTATTTTGTAGTGGCAATTGTTTTGCTTGCCTGATGTGAGCGATTTGTTAAACTGTTGTGAAAGGCTTATTTGATCTGGAAATATATGATCTTTACTGTCCTTGCGTGAGATAGGTGATTAGCCGATGGGCTTAGAAGTTGGTTTGACTTTGGATGGTGTTTTGATGGTGGAATTTACTGTACAAATTTATTGGTTTGTTATCAAAATGTGTGTTTTAAGTGGTGGGGAGGACGATTTGTTCATAAATTTGGATCTTTAACTTTGGTATATCATGCATCTTGTTGTTGGTTGGGTGGATGTCGAAGTTTACTTTTTAGATTTGTTAATGGGTACTGCGTAATGGTTGACTCAATAAGTAGGGTTCTAGGTGAATTATTGTGTAGCTTGAAGTGAGATTTTTGGGACTACGCACCATTGCTTTTATTGTGTAAAGCATTGCTCAAATGGCGCAGCGATTGGGTGCTGAACTGATAGTTTTGAATCTACTGGGCAAAGAATTGAAGATTATAATGTTTTGGTTAGTTTTGAATCTACTGGGCAGAGAATTGAAGATTGTAATGTTTTGGTTTATTTATTTATTATTTGTTTAGTTTTGAGTTTGATGTGCATTTATTGTGCTGTATTCCCTCTTACTTTTCTATATTATTAAGTATTGTTTGTTTGAATTTGTTAAACAGGGCACAACTAAATTCTCTAGTTTAAAGGCAGTTTCTCTCTCTACTCTGGGAAAGAACTTCATGTCTTTCGGTTTGCGCCCGATTCCAGCTCATCTTCGGATCTCCTGTGCGGTATGTTTTGCCATTTGATATATACTCGTAATTTCCCAACTATCAATGTTACTGAATCTCAGGGCAATGACTACGGTTCTTGGACGAGGCTATCAAAGGAGCTATTGCACCAGCCCATTAATAGTTTGTAAATTTGGCAGATGCGAAGACAGAAACATGTTAACTGTGAATATCTTATCTAATGGGAATGAGAAATAAATACGTGGATATGGAGTTGCTAATGTTTAAGTACAATCTAGATATGCTTCTATTATTTATTTATTTAATATTCCAGACATTTAAATTTCATTGGAGAATATATGGTGGTTTTTCCCTACTTTTTGTTCAGAATGGTTTGCAGCTGTGTTATGAATTTACCTGCTTGTCCTAAAGCCATGTGGAACTAAATTAAATGTTGTTGCCCAGGCCAAACCAGAAACAGTTGAAAAGGTGTGCAAGATTGTGAAGAAGCAGCTAGCATTGCCCGATGATGCTACACTTACTGGAGAGTCCAAATTTGCAGCTCTTGGAGCTGATTCTCTTGATACGGTACCCAATAGTTTGTCTTTGTTTATTTATTTCGTTTTTGTTTATCTTGTTTGGGTTCGACTACCATGATGACCTTGCTTTGTTTATGGAAAGTGAAAAACATTGTTTAAAATCTAACTTTGGATTATACAATGATAGAGTAAGCTTCAAAAGAAAAATCTTATGGTACATGTAATTTTCTATCATGTTGAGGACCTGATTGGTTGAATTTTTTATTGAGTTTTTGGTTGAACTTTTGGTTTCTATTTTTTGTTTTGATTTCTTCCAATTTTCATAATTTCTAAAAACCATAAAACTTGTTTATTATTTCTGTTTTCATTTTTTCATACTCTGATTTATCATTGAATAAACGTATATTATTTAATTATTTAATAGTGATTACTAATAGAATATAACTAATATAATTTGACTTGTTTAACTTATTTTAATTTATAATTATTTTAAAATTCAGAAATTGAAAAATATTTCAAAAAAAACTTTCAAAGTTTATAATCTTTTAATGAATATATTTATATTTTAAAATAAAATATTTTAAAATACGTAAAATTCAAAATTTTAAAATAATAAATTAAATATATTAGTAAATAAATATTAGTTTATAAGTTATGTATTTTTTACTTGTATAATTATTTATTTAGATAAATATAATAAATTTCTATTAGTATGTGTTGATGAATATTATATAAGAGATTAATATATTTGCTTGATTAATTTATAAAATTAATTTATATTCAAAATTTATTTTATATTTAGTCATTATGAGTAATAAAACTGTGGTCATATTGATATTAATAAATAGGTTTGTGTTTATGTTTGAAAGGAAAAAAGCATAATCCAAAATAAAAAATGAAAAAAAAAATCATCATAAAAAAGGTAGAAATGGATTCAAATGATCCTTAACTTTTTGAACGAGTCACACAAGTCATAGATGCCACTGACACTGGTATGACATTATCACATAGACTATTGTGAATGTCAATTTATTTTTCCAGGATAACAAAACTATTTTTATATCACAAGAAGTAGGGAGCTAGGTTTAAACTAGAATTTTCTTAAATTTGCTAAAACACCAGATTATCTTTCATGTAATTTGTGCTGTTGGTTGCTTCCCTCACTCTAAAGTCGTTGGTGATGCTATCTATTTTACTTGTCACATCAACTGGATTATTCCCAATCATTATGATGGTACATAATCCTGCGACTTAATAGTGATTTCCTTGACAACCATTTATTTTCAGGTTGAGATTGTGATGGGACTTGAGGAGGAATTTGGTATTAGTGTGGAAGAGGATAGTGCCCAAAGCATCGCAACGGTACAAGATGCAGCAGATCTTATTGAGAAGCTTGTTGAGAAGAAAGCTTAGAACCAAATGCATATTTGAAGATCTCTTACCTAATGTGCCTGTGAACTCTAGATTTTGTTGATTTAAGCTGGGAAAACCCACAAAAAATTGCCAGAAATTATTAAGTTATGAATGATGATATCAGTGCTTTTTGCGTGTTTATTGGCCCGCCCCTCTCTGATACACATTTTTATGTTTACAGTAGATATTATTGCAATTTTTTTTTTGAAGATAAAAGAATTCATTAGACATAAAAGGTATCAAACTACAATGCTGTATCAAGCAAAAGGAATACATTACTGTTTCACTTATCCGTAGGAAAAATTAGGAAGTTTAGGATTCCATTGTATTCTGGAAGAGGTGCTAATGTAACATGGGGATTAAAACATGCTTATCTATATTAGCCTTGTCAAATATTTTCTCATTCCTTTCCCTCCAAATTACAAAAAATGCACAGTTGACTGAGATTTAGCAAACTCTAACTTTCCCTTAAAAGTTGGAACTTATTTTCAGCTCTTTTCAATATGTTGTTCCAATCTGAATCGTGATAGTAGAAATTTAAGGTATGTTGAATGCTAGCCCAAATGGAATTGGTGAAGCTAAATTTGAAGTGAAGATGGTCAATGTTTTCATGCTTAATACATCACAGCTCGCGTAACTTGTAAATGGACCCAGCTATCCTGTCTTTAGTTTTCAGTCTCTTCTTAGTTACAAGCCAAGTTATAAGTAAGCTTTTGATTTTAAGGAACCTTTCCATATGCTATTGTGCCAAGGAATGAGAGGGATAGGAGGCTTGTGAGCTTGGATGCATGAAGAGTTTGAGTAGTCTCCTTTGTTGCTTAAGGACCAAACAGGTTTATCAGGAGCAGAAGGATTAGGCAGGTTGTTTGGAAAGTAGCTTAGAAGCCTATCAGCCCCCTTGCCTTGAAAATGTGAAGAATTATGCTCAATGACATTTTTGACTCGAGCCTGAGAAGAGATTCTTGTAGAGAATGAAGAAATATCCTTCCTGAGGCAGAGGGGGTTTAGAGAAGTCCAATTATCAAACTAGGACCATGTATCCTCTCCATTCCTTACCTAAAATTTGAAGAATGGATCAACAACTAGCCTTTTTCTTAGAATCTAGAATTCTTTCCTTTCTGTAATTTGCCATAAGCAGGTTTCCTTGAGATAAAATTCATTAATCCATTTGCTCCAAAGTGATTATTTATCCTTGAACAATCTTCAAGTCCTTTTAGCCACTTGCATCGATTGGAAAGTTAAGATTGATATGAGACCAAGCCCCCCTACCTACTTCCTCTAACAAAACTATTTTGGCATTGTTAATCTTTCTTGACTAGAGGAAGTTTTTTATACATTTTTCAATCTCCATGATGATTCTAGGAAGAAGAAGATGAAAACTCCAATGTGCTAAAATGGGGACTCCCAGGTATGTAAATGGCAAACTATGAATATTTATATCAAAAATTTGTAGTAGGCTTTCAGTATTGGATATGTAAAAGGAGAAATAAATTCTACTCTTGCATCCATTGATTCTTAGGCCAGAAATCCTGCAGAAGCTCATAAGAGATTAATGCAAAATGGAAATGGATTATTGCTAAGCTCCACAAAGCAAAATTAGAACTCCAGCAAAGCTTAGATAGGTAAGAGACATTTCCTTGCATTTATGATGATACTTAAACTCAGTTCTTCGAGATAAGTTGAAGCAAATAATCATGTTCAGAATTTCCATGGAAATTACAAAAAGATAAGGAGAAATAAGATCTCTTTGTCTAATACCATTAAAACCTCTACATTAGTTAGTTGTAATACCATTGATGAGAATGTTATATAAAGGGGTTGAGATGTAGGAATAAATCCATTTTATAAAAAAGTTAAGGAAGCCAAACCATTCCATGCATATAAGGATGAAATTCCAATGAAGCATGTCAAAAGCTTTGGAGAAGTCTATTTTGGATAACATAGCTTTTGATGGTTCTGCCTGAGTTATAATCTCTTATCAATTAAGAAGCTTTGAAATCATCTTATTAGATAGTGTTACAATAAGAAATTGGGCAAAAATCATTGACGCAATTTGCATTTAGTAGTTTAAGGATCACATAGATGTGAGTAGCATTAATTTCCCTCAAAATTCTTCCTGAATTAAGAAATTCCAATATAGTATATACAAGGAGATTACCTATAATATGCCAGGTTCTCTAGAAGAAGAAGGCATTGAACCCATCTGGACCTGGGGCTTTTATAGAATGGAGGTTGAATAGAACAGATTTGATCTCCTAGAGAGAAAAAAGGTTGTTGGAGATTCATCCATGTATTCTGAGATAAAGTTATAGAGGGACCAATAAGCACTACAAGCTCTTGCAAATTAGATAAACCAGAAGTAATTGGAGCTCTAAGCAAGGTTTCAAAGTAGTTGAATATCATATTCTTTTAAGAATTTCTATCAATAACCATCTAATCATTAGTGTCTAGGAGACAGGTAATCCTGTTAGAATTTCTCCTTGCCAAAATAGAGTTGTGGAAGAATTTAGTGTTGAAATCCCCTTCCTTCAGCCAAGTTGTTCTTGTATTATGCATAAGCAGAGAATTATGGTCTCAAAAAGCTTTATTATAAATCTCCAGTTTACTAACTACATTATTTTTGTATGCAATGTTTTCAGGATAGAGATAGCAAACCTTCTAAGCTCTCCTCAAATCTCTCTTAGCTTCTTGAAACTTAATAGAGGCGGTGGATTAATAAGCTTTATAACATAATATGTATTATGATAATCTAGACTTCATGCATTAGCTCCATAAACCCATTCATACTTACAAGAAAGTTGAAGGATTTAAAAGGAGATTTGTAGGGAAAGGAAGGTGTGAAGTTAAGAATTTTTATGGTGGAATGACCTAAACATAGTGCGGTTTCAAAATGGGCATATGAATTAAGGAATTGACTCAGCCATGGATGGCTCCTGATGAGACAATTTCTTAGTTGTTTGTTACTATAGGTGTAAAAGAACCTTATTGATATGAGATCAGTCACTTCTAACTTAGTGACAACATCCTCCAGTCTCTGAGGGATGAAGAATGTAGTTCAAATCACCTGCAATCAACCAGGACTTAATTATAGAGGATTGAATAGAGAATAACTCCTCCTATAGCTTAGCTCTTTGAAATTCAAAGTTGGCTGCAAAAATGATTGTAATCTCAACCGTAATCCATGGCTCAATGAGTTTGCAACTAAGATGACTGAATTGGTCTGAAGATTTTATACAGAGACCTATATTTTTTTAATATTGTAAGCATACAAGATTCTACCATTGTAATGGTAGTCGTGGTTTGATCCATACTTCTAGTTTTTTCATATGATTTTCGTAACATTGTGAAGTTTATGAGCTTTTATTCTTGTTTCAAGTAATCCAAGCAAAATTGGATTCCTTTCCGGTAAAAGATCTTGACAGCTTGTCCCTTATGAGGTTCATTAAAACCTCTAATATTCCAAAAAATCATAAATATTTAGACATATGAGAGGTAAGTCTACCAACCCCCTTTGGGTTTTCTCCTTTGCCTTCCTGATCTTCTGCTAGATGTAGGAGTGAATTGTTCATTCAGCTCTTGCCTCTCCTCAAAGAAACCTTGATGAGGTGTCTCCTCTTCATGTTCACTCTCAGGAGGGTTTGCACTAGCTTTTCCTTGATCTCTAACTAGATTAATGGCTTGATTATGAAGCTAAATCTCTCCTTCTACTAAAAATGCATTCTAATCTTCAAACATAATATCAATAGAATTGGTTTCTGTGTTTGGTGTTGCTAGTTTTTCTACTATTCCCATTAACTCATTGTAATCTCGTCTAGAGAACAATCTCTTTATTTATCTCTGGACTTGTTTTCCCAGCTAAGGTTCCAATTGTGAAATAGCTGAATTTTATCTTTTCATTAGCAGGATTGAGTTTCATAACAAACAAAACTTTAGGTAGAGCCTTCTTGGGATTCATCTCCGCACAAATTCGAGCATAGCATACTTTTTCAAGCTTAACAGTGGCTGAATCGAATGCTATAGGTTTCCCCACTACACTAGCCAAAAAAATTAAGCCATCCATAGACCACTATTTAAGACGAATGTTGTAGAAATTGATCCATAAGACGATGGATTCTATGTTGTTTTTGTCAACTTCCAAACCTAGTACCCATTTGTGAATAAACATGGGTTGTTCACCCACGTGCCAAGGGCCTGATTCCAATATCGTACAAATACTATCACCATATGTAAACTTAAATATAATAGTTTCCTCCTCAGTGAGTAGGATTCTATCTAATCCTTTGTTATCTCATCTGGTTTGATCCCGAATTTGCATGAAAGGAAAAGTTGGCCTTTTATTAAGGAAGAAACCAACCAAGGTATTGCTCCAGAGTTTAGCTCTGTCTTGAAGAAGCTCAAGAGGAGGAGATACAAAACCATCAACTAAGGTAGATGAGAAATGTTTAGGCTTTACAAGAGAGGTTTCAACTGAAATTACATAATTCCAACATTCCCAGCACCTTTCGGACCTTCAACTTTCTGCTTGCTCAGATCCCTCACAATGTTGACATCTAAAGACTCTTAAGGAAAATGGTTATGCATTACTCCTAAGGGAGAGGAGCCTCCCTTGGAGGTTTCCTTGGAACTTTCTAAAGTAAAAAGTTACCTTAAAACTGCTTGGAGCTTGCCAAATATGCTTCTGTAAGACGAAAGTTACTATTCCAAGGGGTAAGTTACTGTTCATTCGGAAGAGTTTCTTACCCGACACGATATTATTGTAATCTTTTTTTAAGAGAAAAGATCCAAAATTAAACAGCACGCCGGGAAAGACAGGTTCCCGATAAATCCTCTAAAAGGATCATGTGGCACCCTATAGGAGGTGTGGTAAAATAAGTGACTCCGACATCAAAATGACCCGCATAATTGGCAAGCCAGTCGGCGCAACTGTTGCTCTCTCGATAGATGTGTCGATGAATAACAGTTCAGTTTCTATTGAATAGTTCATTGATGCCTCGAACTAGAGAGTTGAGAGATCTGGTCCGGTGAACCGGGAAAGAGAGGACATCGATCACCGCTGTGGAATCCACTTCAAGTTCGATCCGGTAGCACCCCAGATTCCACGCAAGGGTCAACCCAGTGTAAATGCCCCAGAGTTCCACAGTGAATGGAGTGCACTAGCCAAGGTGTTGAGTAAATCCGCCCTTCCAGTTACTGTCACTATCCCGGAGAAGTCCACCTGCGGTAGCTACGGCCAAGGCTCGTTTGCACGCACCATCTGTGTTTAATCGGATCCAACCTATGGGAGGTTTGTTCCACCTAATGAATCGCTCCAGCCGAATGCGAGGACCTGCGGCCCGGGCTCGATCGTGCCAAGCTGCTGACTGGTGTAGAATACCAACATAAGACAAAATAGGAAAAATGGGTGAGGATGACCAAGAAAACTGATCATCGAAGAGGGACAGATTCCTCCATTGCCAGAGGAACTAGCAGGTAATGCCAAATAGGATGAACCAGTCATGCCCCATTGTATGTCGGTAAGATTGGAGATTGTGAGTGAGCCACTCCCTCGGGGACATAGTATAGATGGCATGCGAGACGATGTGAGAAGGAAAGTTGTTTCACACTTGTCGGAATTTAGCGCAATCACGCATGACATGCAACGAGGTTTCCTCCTGCTGGCAACGCACACAATTGCCGTCCGGAGTCAAAAGTCGTCGTACTCTTTCCTGGTTTGTGAATAACTAGTCCTTTGCTAGGAGTCAGAGGAAAAAACGAATGCTTATTGTAATCTTTATCGTTGTATAGACAGTTACAAAAGGTAAGAAGTGTTGGGAATTATAAAGGGGTCGTAACGCAAACACCTAAGGCCTTGTTGCCTCACTTCTAATCAATGAAAATCCCAGTTCAAAGGCTGTTATGCTAGGTGATCCAAAAGGTGCTTGTAGAAAGGTGTTTCTTCAAATCCATACTCTAAAAATTAAGTTCTTTTAACCAAATTGAAAGAACTACCATTTTCCTGCAAAACATGCTTTTGGATTTTGGAACCTCCGAAACAGTTTGAGAAACAAATCCCGAACGGGATGTACATTGTCGAGTTAAAATTTATCCCTCGCACCCTTTTTTCTTTTTCTTTTTCCTTTTTATGTCAGTCTTTAGCTACGCATTTCATGTCGAGTTGAAACTTAGCTCTGTAGTCTTTTGTGTTTGTCCTTAGTAGTTATTTATGTTAGGGTGTCTTTCGTGTTGGTTGTAATTGCCAAAGAAACCTAACAACCTCCGCGGTACTTCCGAAAACCACCAGTACAAGGAACTTTGTCAAATAGGACCTTGCTTACTAGTCTCGTTTAAGGTTTATCAGACCAAAACTAAGGGTACCGAACATTTTAATGATCGGACCAGAACTAATGCCACCATACATTCAACTGGCCGAGAGCTCGAGATATCGGATATCTGAAAATTCGACGCTAAGCTTCTGAACCATATTTTTCTCTAAAGAGCAAGGGAAAAACGCGGTAAGAAAATGGAAAGATCTAATATGAACCAACCTGGCAGAAGATGACAACCTTCAGATGGGCCCTCTTTTACCTCGTTCACTTTTGTAGCATAAAACATTCCATCACTAGTTCCAGTAAAATATTCCTAACACTAAACCCTGACACACTATACTTAGTGACATACTGGAAAGTATAGATATATCTATAGTGTCATAACCAGATTTGTTTAACAGATGCTCACTTTCTTACTCCCAATCAGCATCAAAGAAGCCAGCATCTTTCATCTCTGAATAGTATACATTCTCAAGATGCAAATCTTCTTCCTACAGTCACGAGAAATGCAAGTATTGGTCACAAATGTTTCTGTACTCGTAACAGAAAGACTTAAAGTTTGAAAAGGAGGGTAAGGTGAAATCGTGACAAACCTGGAAAAAATCTGCTAAAAACGTTATGTACAGTAGAGGAAGGTAAAAGGCGTGGTAGCAAACAATTGTTGTAGTGTACAACCTGTAGAAGAAGATTGAAGAAGATTAAGGATCATTAGGAATACATATAGTTCCAGAAGGCCTTTTGTGGAAGAAAAAGAGTTCTATTCAACATTACCAAAAGCTGAAACCAGCCCCGCTTCCCATAAGCCCACAAGCAAGCAGTGCCAGTGAGTTCAAAGTGAACATTATTGCAATATATTTGTAGAATGCAGGTCGTGCTGCATAAAGGAAATGACAAGTCATGAACCATCTCTGATAGGGATAAATATACTTTACCAACATGCATGTACTGAGAACCTTACCAGGCAACCTGTCCCTCCACTGAGAGTGGTACATCCATAATATCAGGCCATAAACTGCAGTTAGCACGAGCCTGTGGATAACCCATAAATTCCACTTTTTGGTAAGCTGTTCTTCATTAGTATCAATGAAAAGTGGGATCCCCAGTCCAAACAGGTAAATTGCCTGCACAGAAAACATCAATTAAGTAATTTATATTTCATGTCATAATCTTGGCCAGCTGCAGCAATTTAGTAGAGGCAGGCATAGAATTAAAAAAACAAAAACTGAGGGTAACTTCATCCTACACAAGCACAAGCTCATCGTCCTCATCTACTTATGCAGAAGTTTAGAGATGTCTAACAAATTCAAATGTCAGATATCATATTTGGCCTAAGGATAGCATTTGGTAGACAACTCTAAAAAGGGCCGAAATAAGTTAAAAGTGACACCAATATTCCCCAGACCCCTTAAGGTGCCTTTTGGCATCAAGCTAGCTATTAGAGAACTGCAATGATTAAAGTGAGAAATGAAGTACCTTCAAAACTATGTCCAAACCAACTACAAGCGCTGAGATACCAAAGGGCCGGGTCAAAGCATCAAACCCACTAGAATAATTTCCTTGGTATAGAAAGGCAATCAAGCTGACTTCCAGAAACAACATTCCAGATGTTGTAAACAGGGATAGGATGTTCCATGCTAACTCTTTTCCAGGAGTGCACTCCCATGCCTGCAACAGTGCCAAAAAAAAAAAATTGATCTCCATCTAAGGGAAAAAGGGAAAAAAGCTCCAAAAAGAATCAAGCATCAATAGTGGAAGCATGTAAACCAGTTATTTGTTAAGCATAGTTGCATGCAAGAAGGTTGTGAATTATTAAGATATGAAAAGGAAGTATTAGTGGACTGAACTATTTTGATGCCAAGTAGGCAAAGAAACAACATAAACTACAAAAACTCTGCACAGACCCTGTACGAATAGTCATGCATACAAATGTACAAAGATACACAACACCTAGAGAAAGAGTGAGTGTGTTAGTATTATTGAGGTACCTTGGTCAGAATTGGTTGAGCATCTTGTACAACAATATGCAGGTCTTACGCAGTCATATCTATATGTCAGCAAGAATTTGCAATATATAAATGGAGATAACTAAAGAAGTAATGTCAAAATCGAATGAAGATGAAAGGCAACAGGTTGGATCCTGCACCAAGTCTTCTAATTCTTGTGCCTCAAGTATCCGATCATAGAAGAACTAAATTGACCAGAATCATGATATTTGGATATCCAGAATGAGAAAACATTTAGACAAACAACCATAAATGTAGAATTAATCCACTGATAAATCTCAAGATAAAGGTGCTTCTTGACCAAAGGTAGTTTATGGATGGGTATCCAAGAAAGTTGACGAGAAAAGACATTGGTAGGAGGAGAAAGAAAGGTAACTAAATGTCGCATAGCAAGTTCCAATTGTCAAGGGTTTTGTTCAATAACGTTATCGATTAAACATCTTTCAGACTCAGTTTGATCGTAGCTTTTCATTGATCCCCTCCCAAAAAGAGTTCCAGATTTGGTAATAGTTATCCTTGTAGGTATAACCTTAACATTTGAATTCTTGCTCAAGTTGGAAGTAGTGCACGTTAAGTTACAACAACTACATCACCATGTACATCAGACCAATACTTGGACATCATTACTGCCGTTTTGTTTGATAATTGCCTCCTCAAAAGTGAATCAACAGCTACATTTACAATCATGACACGTGAAACAAGGCCTTGTTTAACAAACTAATCAAAATTTCACAAACTCGAAGAAGTATAGGCTCTCCATGCACATTTCAATAAAAAACAGATAGCAGATGACAATTCAAGAAACCACAATTCAATAGCTAAATTCATGAATCCGAATCATAAATACGAGCATAAATGTAAGTATAGTTAATACCAAAACAAAAGGATATTTAAAAAATCAAGAAAAAACTAGCTAGCTTGACAGATTCTAATAAAAACTCACAAACCTGAAAGCAGCACCAAGCAAGATTAAGCAAGCTGACGAGCCAAAGACTCACATAATAAGCGATGATTATATGGGATCTCCCATGGGATAGCTTTCTCAAGCTTTTCTTAGTCTGGAATGTCAAGTAAAGCACAAAACAAAGGGAAGCCGCAATCAAGATGATATTGTGTAATACGCCATGGCATTGAGAGAACCAATTGAAGAGACCTTGGCCCGTAAAGCGGCCATCGCTTAGAGTAGGGTTAGGGTTTTGAGAGATGGGAATTGAAAAGGAAGAATCTCTGGTCTCTGGTAGATGATTTTGCATGTTAATATTTCCGGGTGGAAGAAAGACTCGAGGAAATTGGTGAGGTGGTGCGACAGAAGCAGTGTTAAGATTGAATTGTAAAGTGGGCGCGTCTGTCTTGGTTAAACTTCTGGTCAGGTATTCTTGTCTTCTTCTCTTCTGTAATTCCTAATTAGTGGATGAATGGGACAGAACAGGACAGGACAGATGTCTGACTAGATTTCTACCCAATAGACTATTTATGTGGAGTTAGCATACTTAAACATATCGGATTTTAACTAAAATACCCCAAAATATAATAAATTAAATATTTTGCAACTTTAACTCCAATTATTTTAGTTTGATATGAAATAGGCACTTAATATGATGTTGATACGAAATAGGATATGTAAATATCGTCGTCTTACACCACCGTGCTTTTCCTGTTATGTTCCAACTCCAAGCCTACATATTTACGAAAGTTTAGTTCAACCTAGGGTCATTTCTAACTTATTATAGGGCTGGGGATAAAATAAGAAGAAGGACTTTATGAATTGATAATGTATAAATATGTAAAATTTAAAAATATGTATTTTTATCAAACAAATTTAATATTTATACATAAATTACTGAAGTCATAAATCTATATACTCAACAAAATACTATGGGCAAATTATTATAATAGTAGCTAACAACTTCTTACAAATGTCAACAACAATAAAATCACTACAAAATAGCAGCTACATCAATAAAATAATAACAACAACAACTAATCAGTAAGATCAAATTGTAAAACACCAAAAGTTCTGCGCTAACAAACGTACAAATAATTCATGAAAAACAATTTCTCTACATACTTTTAAATGCAAAATCATTATGTCCAATATATCTTTCTCGATACATAAAATAGTTAAATCATTCAATATTTTTTGTAACATTGATGATCTCAAGTGAGTTTTTAATAATTTTAACTTTGAAAAACTTCTCTCTATTGATATTGTAGTCATAGTTACAGTCAATAAAATTTGATAAGCAATTCAAACATTTGGATAAAAAAATCTGCAGGTTTAACAAATCTAAGAATTTCAATAGATAGTATTAACTCATTTGACAAAATCATTTCTAACACTTTTAATTTAGAAAAAAGATCATCTAAATCCACATCTGACAAATTATTATGAGAAAAAAAGTAGTAAAATTAGTGCAATATTTTCTTTGTTCATTATCATCCTACAACCTCAACTTCTTTAAATCAAATAAGAATATAAAATTACTTTTAAATGTCATTAATTTTTCAAATTTATTCTTCAATAAAGCAACTGTCATATTCCTAACAAGTAGAAAATAAATAACTTTAGAGGACTCCTTAGTTGATTTTATTTCTCTATCATGTTCATTACATCTAGTTGAAAATGAAAGCCCTACATTCATCTAATGTGCAAGGCTTTTGACAATATTTATAGTGGAGGTAAATCCTTCATCCAATGTGCAAGGCTTTTACCAATATTTATAGTAGAGATAAACCCTTTGTTTCTATATTTCTAAAAAAAATATCATTACACCTTCTAATTGCTCAATAGTAGCATCGATGCACATAGATTTAGACTACAACTTTTTACTCACCATGTTAATAGCAAATAAAATCTTATACTAAATAACCATACTAGGTAAAAACTCAAAACTCTCAAGTGTACTAACCAAACTTTCTGCTTAACTTTTTGACTTAGCATCATCATAAGATCTAGATAATTCCATCAAAGCCAATTTTATTTAAGAAGCTTGAAATCTAATAGCTTTCACACTTTTTATTTGACTCTCCTAATGAGTAATGGACAATGATTTCGTAGTTAAACCCAAAACATTTTCAAGTAAAACCTTCCAGCTTTTAGGAAAATTTGAAAATAATGCATATATGTGTTGCATAATTCTAAATAATGAAACAACTTTAACATAAGAATATGCCATATCACTAAGAGTAAAGTTAAGATTATAACAAGCACATGACATATATAGTGTTCTCAGATTTATTTTAAGTAATTAATTTTGAACTCTTTAGTGTTTTCCCTTTTTATTAGGACCATTATCATAACTTTGACCCCCTCATATTGTGGATATTAAGATTAATAGACTTTAATGCTTTCAATAATTCATTAAAAATCTCAATCTAGATGTGTCATCTACCTTTAAGAACTCTAAAAAGTACTCCTCTATTTTTATTTTGTTATTTGACATTCACTTATCATACCAACAGACTCATTTGTTCTTATTGACTCAAATATAAGGTACAATCAAGAATTATAGGAAATTACTTCACCTTTTTAATGACCTTATGATAAAACTTCTATGGGCCAAAAGAGAAATAAACTCATTTTGAATTTTGTGACCAAGATAATGATGATGAATTTTATGATTTTAAATGTGTTTAACATGATCTTACATTATTACATCACATCAAATTCAATAATCATCTCAATCATCCTAAAAAATTAGTATTATTATCTTAGTAAAGTTTCTCATTGGATCTTTGAAAAGTCAAATTATATTTAGCAAGACATTTCACAACAAGAACTATTCTTATCAAGACTTGTCTTTAACATTCTTTCTCCTTTACAATTTCCTTAATGCAAATCTTTATCAATTAATTGATTTTTGCTCAATCTTACTTTTAGTTCATTCCAAGTGTTCATGTTAGTCATATGCTCAACATTATTCTTATATTCTTTGAGTCTGCATTAAGATGCTTTTTTTTTTAGATGCTTGCAATCTCTAAACCCAGCAATTGCTAATGCACTTTGTTTGCTATTAGATTCGAACAACTTATAATAAAAACAATATAATTTATCTATATTATGAATTATGAATACTTGATGTTTTTGTATTCACTGTACACCACTATTTATATACATGTTGTATGCCTAAATGTGGTAAGTAGTTATTGTCAATCCCTATAATCAAGCTTCCTATAATCAATCTATAATATCTGTACATGCTTTCATAATCTTCGTAACAATAACACTCCCCTTTAAGTTGGAGCATAGATGTTTATCATGTCTAGCTTGTTACACAAATATTAAACCAAGGTCCCATTTAGAGCCTTTGTTGTTGGACCCCAAATTTTCTTAGACTCTATTTTATTAAATTAGCAAACATGAATATAAGTAGAATTTATGAATTAGAAATTTTTAGAGTTTAATTTGATCTATTATTATTTTCGTGTGGTAGCATAGATTAAAAAGGAAGAATTAGAATGAAGATAAGGAGATAGAAGACATTAGATTGAATAAGAAAGGGTAAGATTGGAAGATTAAATTTTGTCTTAAACTAATAAGACAAGAAAAAGAAAGAGACACTACAAGAAAACAGCACAATTGGCGACGCTTAAAAAATGTCACAGAATCTCAAAAAACGTCATAAAATAACATTTGCGACGTTTTAAAAAACGTCACAAAAATGTCCCGGAATGTGGTGTAGGTAAAAGATTTACGCGATGGTTTTGGAAAAACGTCACAGAAAATACTGACATTCCGCGATGTTTTTGAAAACGTCACTGAAAGATTGGACATTCAGCGATATTTTTGAAAACATCACGGAAAGTCACATTCCGCGACGTTTTTCTTTTAATTATTATTTTTAATTTAAAAATTTTTAAATTTTTTTTATAAATCTTATTTGTTTAATAACTATTCACTATTATTTATAAATTTTATTTATTTAATTCTTCAAATTTTTAGTATATCATTAATTTTAATAATTATTCATTTATCACAAGAATTTCATACGTGCAGACAATTTATTATTTAATTGCAATTTGCAAACATGTCATAATACACTAATTAATATAAAAAGTACATCATAAGTGTATAATATATCAATATGAGTACATATATCTAACCTAAACGAAAATTATGTGTAGAATATAAAAGTTTTAAGAGCTTTTTTTGTTGTTCAATTTTTTTAATACTCCTAACTTTTATAGTATTATTTTGCAATAAAAATACTCCTAACTTTTCCTTGAGCCCTATTTACATTCTCCAGGTAACCTGTTTTTGCCAAATTCTGCTCATTGTCATCCTCCATTTTATGGTGGTCATCACCATTCTTGCCCATCTCGTTATTCTCTCCACATCAGCATCCTGCTTCAAAAAGTAACTTGTGTTAATTAATGAACAACACAAAAAAGACCGGATGCTTAAATGTGCCAAGATTAGTTCCATAAGATCTCATATTGAATCCACAAGACTCATATAAATATTAGAAAAACAAAAACAACAATTAAACAAAAGCTCAATTCCAACTCAAGATTATACAAGGATAAATCGACCATCTAGGAACTTTGTTGATTGATAATGTCATTGCCAATTCCCCGATGACAAGATCAACTTTTTAAATTAAGTAAATATGTCTTTCAAAAGTCATATGAGCTTTTAGTGTATTAATTCTACTGCATAATATTAATATAACTTGTGACCCAAAAAAAGATAGTTCAATGCGAAAATATTTCAAAAACCAATCAATAAGTATAACAATTGATTATTACTTTTTTCTTTGGAGTCTTAGCAGACTTTTCATCCTCGCGATCTTCCTCCTCACTGGAAGTATCACCAAAGCTCTCCCTACGACTACTTTCCTTTTTATCAGCGACCTTCACCTGAGGAAAATTTATGTGAATTACAGGTCATACAAGTAATTAAAAAAATCAAACACATCAGACAACAAAAATATAAGTAGAATTCAGTTGAACAAAAAGAATAGAAGTTATTGGCAGAAGTTTAGATCTAATTAGCTGTCGATACACAAAAGAAACTTCAAAAGAAGATTCTGTTTCTCGTATTAACAAAAGTAATGGGAATTTAGATCCGAGAGCTTACTTTTCTTGGCTTCAAATCTCGAACTATGCTTCAAAGCTTCTATGTACTTTACGATAAGGAAAGGCCTCTTTGCTTGTTCTTCCTTGGACTTTGGGTGGACGATCACATTTTTGTCATAATCTGTAAAATTTTTTATACCCTTTCACAATTTCGTGATGTTTGCTTTACTATAACCTGATTTACTTACAACTCTTTTTAAAATCTCGCTGATATATAAGTCTAAAAGGATCGCATCCTTACCCTCAACTTTTGTTCACTTACCAGAATATTTGATTGGTCGGTCTATTCTTATTGCAAGATTTTCTACTTAGTCTTATCTTTAAGCTCCCTCTAACTATTCTTTTTCACTTGAGACTCGAGAATTTAGCTTCTTGAAAGGTCAATATTCTTTCATAAACTCTCCTTTTTTTCCTGACTACTATAACTTGAAATCGTTCTTATCTTTAGAATATCAGAAAGTTTGGTCTTTTACAATTAGATAAGAGTCTTTAACACTAAAGTTTCTATCCAGTTCTAATCTGATAAGGTGCCATGGCACTTTGATATACACCTCTCTCTGTCTGTCTGTCTGTCTCTCTCTCTCTCTCTCTCTCTCTCTCTCTCTCTCTCTATCTATCTATCTATCTATATATATATATATGTATATATGATGATTCCGTCAGATTTCTATAAGTTCTCTAAAGTTTTCTTTCACAAAAAAATCACAAACTAAATGTAGTCACATGGGAAGATGGGGTAAAGGGAAATACCCCATTCAAACAGACCTCCTGTTGCAACTTTTAGCTCATCCCTAAACTATGGATGATTATGATTGTAATATTCCACTCCGATAGACTCCACTAAGACTTCACAGAATAGCATCCAACAACTTAAACCAATAATTAAAAGACCACAAGCTTTCAAGCTAGCCACACGGTAATCACCAATAAGACATCTACTTAAAAGTAGAAAGAGCGCTTGGAATTAAAAATGAAATAATCAATCCTTTGCAACTTCAATGGTGATTTCGTCAACAACTAAACTTGACTTCAATCACAAAGCACTGCGTATCACATTACCTAGTTTTACATACAATTACCCCAGCTTCACTTCACCTACAAAACATAATTGCTATTACCCAAAGAAAACACAAAACCGATACCCAACAGCCACAAAAATCAGAAAATCCCAGATACGCAAGTAACATAAAAAATCACAACCAGAACTTCAATGGGTTTCTCAAACCCAACTTCCAGAATCATCGAGCCTTCTCGACAATACATCTCCATTCAACACACAATTCTCAAGACTAGAAAACACAATCGCACATTCGACATCCATAAAACTGAATGTTCAAATATTATGGGTTTTGAAAACCAAAGAGTGTGCGTAAAAGCTATGGGTTTCAAAAAACCCATTCATAGGACAATTATAGGCCACAAAACTTATTTTAGAAACTTATACAATGTAGTTTCTAAATGAAGCCAAAGCGTAGAGACATCCAATCCTTAGCTAAAATCTATAACACCAAACAACCAAAACTCATCTATCTATCAACCACAGAACACTCAACAATAGTAGAAAGATTAGTGGGTATTATAGAAAATGAAGCTTACAGCTAAAACCGAAGAAAAGGGAGAGACATTGGAAGCTCGGATCGAAGAACAATCGGAAGGAGGGAGGAGAAGCTCGACAATGACGTCCCTCTCTAGCTATCTATGACAAAACGAAAACGTGGAGGTTTTAAAATGACTGCAAGGGGGGCGGTTGGGGAAGGGGTAGCGGGTTTTAAGAAAACCAAAACTTGGTTTTTCTCTTGCGGTAGAACATTTTAGCTTACCCTTCTGTGACGTTTTCTTCAACAAAACATTGCGGTTTTTATTCCGCGACGTTTTATTCATAAAACATCACGAAAAGTGTCACAAATTTGCGACGCTGTCATAAAACGTCGTGGAAAATTCAAAATTTTCATGACGTTTTTAAAATTTCACGAAAAGTCTGTACAATTTGCCACATTTTTTCAATAAAACATTGCGAATTGTATAAATTTTTTGTAGTGAGAGTCGTGGAAGAAACTAGAAGAAGAGAAGGAGAAACCTAAGCATAGAAAGAAACAGAAGAAAGAAAGAAAAGAGCAAGGGGAGAAGAGGAAGAAGATTATTAGCTGAGTTTTCCTTTTAGGTAAACCTTATTATTCTTTTTGTCTTGATAGAAGAAGGAAGTAGAGAAGATAGGTTATATGCTGAAAGTGAAGAGAAAAAGTAGAGAACCGAAATTCTTCTCCTTAGATTTTTATGAACCTTAACTAGTTTTTAGTTCTTCTAGTTAGATAAACCAAGAATAGATTAAGTTTAAGCACATTCATGGATATTTAAGCTTATGTAAGCTTTATTCGAGTATGATGATTAAATGAAAATATGTTTATGTGAAGGGCATTAAGAAGGTCGAAATCAATAACAAGAGGAAAGACAAACTTGATCTTGGAAATATCAAGTAAATAGGTAGGTAATATGTTTATAGTTTTGTGATGATGAGCTAAAATTATTTATTTGTATGTGTACTTAAATTCTTGCTTTTACTCATTGTGAATATGGGAAAAATGTCCTATAAATTTGTTATCATGTTTATTTTGAAAGAAACTGCAATTTAGTATTGATGCAAAACAGAAAATTTAAGAAGCATGAAAATATGAATATGTTATGAAATATGTATGCAACAGAAAATTTGCTTATATGGGCAAAAGAGATACTATTTCGTTCGTCACGTGCACGTCGACCTAAAGCCTTCTCCTAGCTGCCCGCTTGTGGCATATGAGCTTCGAAAGATAGACTCATTTCATACATGGTGTAAACGTTAGTTTCGCCATTTCATTCTCGAGCCATTATATTTGTGCATTGCATCTTGAATTGTTGAGTATAAAGCATAATTGAGTTTTATGATTTGATTATAAATTGATTTTATGATCTGATTTGTGAGATGAAGTATTCATGTTTATGAAAAATTCTCAAATTTAGAATGTGAATGTTGTGATCCGTTGAAATTAAAATAATACTATATATGTGTGTGTGTGTGTGTGTGTGTGTGTGTGTGTGTGTGATCCGTTGAAATTAAAATAATACTATATGTGTGTTTGTGTGTGTGTGTGTGTGTGTGTGTGTGTGTGTTTGTGTGTTTGTGTGTGTGTGTGTGCTTGATTTGTGTGTGGTTTGTTATTACTGGCTATAAACATATTAGCCACTAAGCTTCCCAGCTCAACCCACAAATTTTCCACTCTTCAGGTACAGATAAAGCAGATCACTGAACCCTTTGCAAAGCTTTGGCAACTCTGAGATTTTAGTCTTGTATAACTAGTTAGTTGAAAAACTTTTGGTACTCTAGAAGCATATCAAGCATGAACATTTATGATTGTATTTTGTATTATGCTACTGATGTGGCTTTGGATATGTAATATGAAGATGTGCAAAAACTCTGTTTTGTTGAAAATTTATAGTGAAAGTTGCAGATATTCTCTTTTGTATATGTGCAAAATTTTCTTTTCTGTTAAGTTGTCATTGTGGCTGGGAACAAGATTATTGGTTGTGTGATGATCTTTTGATGGGTTTTCTTTAAGTAAATTATTTTAAAGGGAGTTTTGTATGTATGAATTTAAATGTTGGATTTGGGTCTTTTGGTTATAGTTAATAGTTATATATAAATTGATAGTAGAAAGAAAAGAAGAAAAGGAGATAAAATGTAATCTGAAACTTCATGGAATAAACTGTATTGATCTAGGCAGAATTTGATAAAATTGTCTTAATGAAAGTTTTAGATCTTTCTCTTAGCTTTTTAATGACATAAAGTTTGTAATTTTTAGTCTTTATAGTAGAAAGTTATGATGTTTTGAAGTTGGTATGTGTGATTGGAAAGTCATGATCGTGCTTAAGCAAGATCGCGACAAACTTCATTTTTGCTACTATTCATCAAAAGTCTAAGGAATTTCACCACTATTCATCAAAAGTCGCAATCGTGCTTTAGCACAATCGTGACGCCCTTATCTCAAGCCCGTGACTCTTCTCCTTTTGCTTTTCTTGTTTTATTTTCGTTATTCATTTGTTGATTATTTGTTTTAATGCCTAATCCAATTTATTTTCTTGTCCATTTTATTCTATGTTATTTTAATTGAATTGTTGGATATTTTTTTTACTCCCTCTATGAATTTTATTTATTTATTTATTTTAAAAGTCCCTTAATTTTTATTTGTTTGTTTGTTTAATTCTTTTTATCTTGTTGTTGAGTATATATATATACCCCAGTTTTTGACACCTTGTCATCTTAAAATAGGAACCGAGACTTGGGGCTAACATTTGTAAAGAGATCCCCTAGTTGTTCTACAGTCTTCATATATCCTATAGGTATTATATTTTGTTGCACCTTTTTATGAACCAAGTGACAATCAATTACATTATGCTGAGTTTGTTCTTGAAACACATGATTAGAGGCTATATGAAGAGCAGCTTGGTTATCAAACTATAATTTCATTGGTATAATAACTTAATTTCTGTCAAAATTTGATATATTCACATTATTTCACATACAGATTATGCCGTAGCTCTGTACTTTGATTCTACACTCGAGTGAGCTACAAAATTTTGTTTCCTACTTTTCTATCAAACCAAATTTCCCCCTAAAAAAACACAATAGCATGTGGTGGATTTTTTTAATCAATCTTGGACCTTGCCCAATTTGAATATGAGAAGCATTCTATATGAGTGTGACCAAGATTTCTATAAAGTATATCTTGTCTAGGTGCTCCCTTTAAGTAACAAAAGATTTGCTCCAAAGCAGCTTAGTGATGAATTGTTGGCAAAAACATAAATTGGCTTACAATGCTAATTAAGTAAGAAATATGAGGACGAGTCACTGTAAGATAATCTAGCTTTCCAACCACTCTTTTATACTTCTAGGTTTTTCAAACAAATCTCCATCTTTTGTGAGTTGCACATTAGGTGACACAGAAGCAATATATGGTTTAGCCCCTAATTTTCCTATTTTAGATAACAAATCTAGCACATATTTTCTTTAAGATAAAAAGATTTCATTTTTTTCCTTATTACCTCATGTCCCAATAAGTATTTTAAAACTCAAAATCCTTTGTTTGTAAATAACTATGAAGGAATGTTTCCATAGATAAGATCCTAGTGGCATCATTACCAGTGATAACAGTATCATCTACTTATACAATAAGAATAATAACACCATATGTAGAATAGTTATAGAAGACAGAATGATCAGATTTGCTTTTGTTTATTCTAAATTGTTCAACGACTTAACTGAACTTTCCAACCAAACACGAGAACTCTATTTTAACTATACAGAGATCTTCAAAGATGACACACTTTCCTATACTCCTTCTGAGCAACAAACCTAGGTGGTTGCTCTATGTAAACTTTCTCTTCTAAATCTCCATATAAAAATGCATTCTTTATGTCCAATTGATGCAAAGGCCAGGTATGAGTAGCTACCATAGAAATAAATAAACTAACATATGTTAGTTTAAATACAGGAGAGTAGGTACCAGAGTAGTCTACACCATAAGTCTGAACATAGCCTTTGGTAATAAGGCAAGCTTTAAGTTGAGTTACTGAGCCATTAGGATTTAATTTAACAAGAAATACCTATTTACATCTAATAGCGTTTTTTTATGTATGTAAACATTGAATTCCAAGTACAATTAGTATTTAAAGCATTTTATCTCTTCTATCATTGCCGCTTGGCAACTAGGATGAGGCAATGCCTTATGAATAGTTTTAGGCATAGACATTGTTAAGTCAAGAGGGCTTTATGATAATTAATTTTGATGACAATCAAATAATAATAATATTAGAAATAAATGAACTAGTTTGATGAGTGTGTTAAGTGTGCAGAAGTACAAAACACAGAAGAAGTAGAATCACAGAAGAAGCGAAAGACAGAAGAAGTAAAAACACATAAGAAGTAGAAGACAGAAGAAGTAAAAGACAGAAGAAGTAAGACACAGAAGAAGCAAGAGACAGAAGAAGTAGATACAAAAGAAGCGAAAGACAGAAGAAGTAGAAACACAGAAGAAGTAGAAGACATAAGAATTGAAAGACAGAAGATGTAAGATACAGAAGAAGTAAAATACAGAAGAAACAAAACACAGAAGAAGTAGAAGATACAGAAGAAGTAAAATACAGAAAAACAAAACATAGAAGAAGTAGAAACACAGAAGAAGTAGAAGACAAAAGAAGTAAAAGACAGAAGAAGTAAGACACAGAAGAAGTAGATACAGAAGAAGCGGAAGACAGAAGAAGTAGAAACACAGAAGAAGTAAAACACAAAAGAAGTAAAAGACAGAAGAAGTAAGACATAGAAGAAGTAGAGAAACAAAAGAAGCGGAAGACAGAAGAAGTAGAAACACAGAAGAAGTAGAAGACAGAAGAAGTAAAAGACAGAAGAAGAAAACACAGACGATACAAAGCAGAAGATAAGCTAGTACATCGAGCAGTTAGTTAGTTGGAGTTAGTTACAGAACTCAATAAATAACGGTTTTCGAGAATCAAGAAGTAGTTATCAAGACTCAAAAAGTGGTTATCAAGATTCAAAGAAGCGGTTGGAGACTTAGACTATAAATATTGGTCGTAGTCGAAGACTAAATAAAATTTTGAGAGACCTTTGATTCTACAACTTTTGAGTGGTCAAGTGTATACTTAAAAAATTCTATAGTGCGATATTGTAGAGCTAAACTACTGTAACAATGGCTCACGATATCTTTCTAGTGAGAAAAAAAAGGCAAAGCCCCTGGAGAGGCTAAGATAGCTGAAAGAATACTTGGTGTAAGAGACCTGAAGAGGCTCTTGAAAGAGAAAGAATACTTGTACATTTGTTGAAGTATAGTGAATACTCAGACGAATTCTGAGGACTGGACGTAGCCCAC
>JAOQMS010000178.1:11728651-11740798 GCA_027563885.1 Erythroxylum longipes
ACACTTTATGTTTATGGTTTTCAAAAAAATTTTATACCGACTGTTTAAATGTTAAGTGATGTGGCACGCCACCCTCGCGGGACACGGATTCGGATATCACCATCGATATCGGGTTCGGGTCCAGCGGGAGTGGGGTGTTACACATTGAATGTTGAATTCTTACTATGATTTTTTGAAGTCATTCATCTTTGGTTATGATTATATAGTCTGAGAAAATATAGGAATTGAGTAAATGTTTCGGATCTTTAGCTTAATTTGGATGTTTTTCCCAAGGACGGTTAAAAGCTAAGTATGGGGGAAATTGATATGTGTTTAATTATTGATACATTTAATCATTTACACTTAGCGATTAATGATACGAAAATGTTAAAGATACTCACTTTAATTCATATATGATTTTAGGAACAATTTGGAAACAATGAAATTAAAGTGAGTCGAAAGCACTGCATTTTGGCCATTTTCTGAAAATCGATACTTACTTGTATTCATAGAGCTAGACAAAGAAAATTAAAAGATAAGAAAAATGAAGACACGAAAACATGAAGAAAAGAACTTGAGCTGCATAGATTATGGTGAGGAGAAAAGCATGCAATAGGTGGATAAATGTTGAACAAAACAGCAAAGTGAAGGCATTAACATAAGCTTAAAATGACAGGTAAGCGGCTGGATATAGGAGTAAAATGACATTGGAAAGTGGGAGCAGTCTAGCCAAAACACAGTGCATGAGGAGCAACCAGGAGATAAAATGTAGATGGACTTCTGCGTTTCATCAGTTGCGCTTAACGCAATTGTTGTAATTCATCTATGTTTTAGCGTTTACGTTAAGCGTTTTAGCGTTTACGTTAAGCATAAACAATGTCGTTCAAGCTAAAAAAAAGGGAGCTTGTCGGTTATAAACAAAGGCGTGAATAGTGGCTAGGAAATTAAGTATTATTCACCACATTAAAGACAACAGTGAAATAGAGAAGAGAGTAAGCTGTAAAAGAGGAAGCTTGTGGCAGGAAGAGTGAACAGTGACAGTGGACATATTTATTTATTTGTCCCATTAGTGAATATCAAACAGTAGGTAGCTAGGAGAGAAAACTGAAGAGTGGAGAATCGAAGGGGGTCATCAATAGGGTTATATTAGTGGGGCTGAAATATTTTTTCGGGATAGACTCATGAAGGGGTAACATCCTGACACCGGTTCGGAGGTGACATCATCGCTGACGACCCGAGTTAAGTGTATTTTCTTAGTTTTGTTGCTTCTTTCTCTTATTAGAAATTGATTGTGTTATCCTATGTTAATTGATTTTGGTTTTTTTGTATAAATAATCTGATTTTCGTTATTATTCAGTTATTTGTGTATAAACACATTAGGATTGTGAAAAGATAATTTTAATGCATTCATTGAATCCTTTAATTGCATACCCATTACTAGAATTTTGATATAATCTGTAATTGTTATGTTGAACTTCATGCGTAGCGACTAATGATTCATAATCATTAAGGATAACATGACCTAAGTTAAATGACGCATCGTATATAGTTCTTGCCTTGATTAATCGATTTTCCTAATTCGTAATGCTATTGCCTAATTAAATTTAAAGATCGTACCCTAGGTTATTCAGTGGCTAGGTTTAATTAATGATCGTATCTTGATTAAACAAAACCTAAAGGAAAACTCAGGTTAATTACTAACCCACGATTAATAGTTTTTAGGAGAGGTTTGAGAACAATAAATCAATGAAATATGCTTAGTTAGGGTGTAAGCCGAGATTGAACCAAAGAATAGGGTCCCTACGAATTCCACATTTTTATTATTTTTTGCATGTTTTCTTTAATTTTTTTATTAGTCTCGTTTCGTTTTATTTTCTTATTTCAAAATCCAAAACCCCTTGTTAAACCTAAACACTAGTTAATTTCATTTCATAAACTTTACACACATTCTTTGTGGGATCGAACTAGACTCACTACTGCTACAATAGTAGTCTAGTTATTGTATTTTGACTAGCGTTATGACACTCCGATCAAGTACAAAACAATTAAATTACTTGGGTCAACCACAATGAGGTAACAATCCATACTCTAACACTTACAATCTTGGGTGGAAAAACCACCCAAATTTTTTGTGGGGTACTAACAAGTGAGAACATAAAGACCTCCTAGATTTCAGCAAGACCAACTTAGATCTTTAGAGAACAAAATGGACAAGTTAATGGATGTATTGGGTTTAAAGTTCTCAAGCCAAGAGGAAGTCAAAGAAGAAAAGAAGAGAGTCAAAAGAGAACAGAGGCAATGTTTAACCAGATTGAGAAGAACCACGTTTCATTCATCCATAACTTAGAAGTACAGGTAGGTCAACTTACTAATGCTTTCTGGGAATGCTCACTTACCAAGCAACATTAAGGCCAATCCAAAGGAACAACTCAAGGAGATCACACTTAGGGGTGGCAAGCAATTGGAGGAGCCAAGTGTTCAAAAAGATAGCTAACAAAAGGAAAATGTAGAAGAGAAAAAAGAAGATAAGCCATATGTAACACTTCCACCCTACAAGCCTAAGATTCCATATCTGCAGAGGGTGAGACAACATCAAGTCGACACTTAATTCTCCAAATTTTTAGGGAAGTTGAAGGAACTTCAGATTAATTTGTCTTTGGTGGAGGCATTAAAATGTATGCCCAATTATGCAAAGTTTTTCAAGGACATATTGACATACAAACGCACTTGGGAGGACAATCAAACGATAACCTTAACGGAGAACTATAGTTCGATCATCACAAGCATAATGCCTTCAAAACTACAAGATTTAGGGAATCTTACTATTCTATGTTTTGTTGGTGATTTTGAATTTTCTAAATGTTTATATGATTTAGGCGCAAGTATTAACTTGATGCCTTTGTCTATTTTTAACAAATTGGGGCTAAGAGATGTCAAGCTAACATCCGTGCTTATCCAACTTGTGGATTAATCCATTAAGAGGCCATTTAGGGTAGTAAAAGATGTTCAAGTAAAATTGGATAAATTTATAATTCCTATTGATTTTGTTCTGTTGGATTTTGAAGAAGATAGGAATTGTCTATTGATTTTGGGTTGGCCCTTTATGAATATTAGTAGGGCATTAGTTGATGTACATGAAGCAAAACTAGTTTTGAGAATTGGTGATGGGCAGGTTGAATTCAATATGATTAAATCTTTGAAGAAGTTGGTGGATGGAAGTGCTTGTATGAAGATTGATGTTGTGGATGATTGTGTAAAGGAGGTTGAAAAGGAAGCTAAGAAAGTTGTTGTAATGCATAGAGATGAGAGTGTGAGTGAAGAGGAATTGTGTAAGGAGGGTAAGAAAGAGAAGTTAGAGAAAGAAGATGCACTCACACCACCCTCTATTGTAAAGCCTCCCGATGTAGAACTAAAAACCTTACCTTCTCACCTAAGATACACATTTTTAGGCAAGGACCACACCTTACCCATCATCATTTCCAACCAATTGGATGTTGAGCAAAAAGAGAAAGTGGCAAAGACCATTAAGAAGAGGATGAGATCCATGGGGTGGCAAATTTCAGGTATTAGGGGGATTAGCCCCAATATGGTGATGCATAGGATTAACCTTGAAGAAGGATGCAAGACAGTGAGGGAGAGGCAAAAAAGGTTAAATCCAAACATGCAAGAGATTATGAAGAAGGAAGTGGTTAAGTTTTTAGATTCAGGGATTATATACCCAATTTCAGATAGCGAGTGGGTGAGTCCATTGTAATGTGTGCCTAAAAAGGTAGGCATGACAGTGATGAAAAATGAAAAAGGTGAATAAATTTCCACTAGGACCATCACAGGTTGGAGAGTGTACATTAACTATAGGAAGCTTGATTTGGCCATAAGAAAGACCCTTTCCCATTACCTTTTGTGGACTAAATGATTGAGAGGGTGGCTGGCCATGCTTTTTATTATTTTCTTGATGGATATTCAGGATACAATCATATATTCATATACCCACATGACCAAAAGAAAACCACTTTCACTTATCCTTACGGGACTTTTGCTTACAGGAGGATGCCTTTTGGTCTATGCAATGCACCAGCCACATTCCAAATGTGCATGATGGCCATCTTAGTAGATATGAATGAGGACATCATGGAGGTATTTATGGGTGACTTCTCTATTTTTGGAGACTCTTTTGATTGTTGCTTGTTTAATTTGGATTGAGTGTTACAAAGATGTGAGGAGTCTCATTTAGTCTTGAAGTGGGAGAACTGTCATTTCATGGTCCAAGAGGAAATAGTTTTGGGCCATAAGATCTTATGTAGGGGGATTGAGGTAGATCGAGCTAAGACTGAAGTGATTGAAAAGCTTCCACCTCCTACCAATATCAAAGGCATCCGAACATTCCTTGGTTATACAAGGTTCTACAGACAGTTTACCAAGGACTTTTCTCTTATTGTGAGACCAGTAACTAACTTGTTAGTTAAAGATGTATCTTTTGTGTTTGATGATGATTATTTAGATGCTTTTAACAGGTTAAAGATGACACTTACAATAGCACCTATTTTTATGTCACCAGATTGGTCACTTCCCTTCGAGATCATATGTGATACCAATGACCATGCCATTGGCTGTGTACTCAAAAAGTGAAAGGAGAAGAAATTACATGCTATTTACTACGCTAGTAAGACCATAACAGGAGCACAATTGAACTACACCACCACTGAGAAGGAGTTACTTGCAGTGGTATTTTTATATTAAAAATTTCGTTCTTACCTTTTGGGCTCAAAAGTTATTGCTTTTACATATCATACGGCATTGTGTTATATCTTTGTAAAGAAGGATGCCAAGGCTAGGCTCATCCGATGGTTGCTTCTACTTTAAGAATTTAACATTAAGATTAAGGATAAGAAAGGAGCAGAAAATGTTGTGGTAGACCACCTATCGATACTTGAATGGGAACAAAATGAAGAAGAAGAGGAATTGAAGAGCGTTTTCTTGATGAGGCCTTAATGATGGTAGAAAATCTTTTTCTTCCTAAGTTTACAGATATTGCCTATTATCTCTTAGATGGTATTCTTCCCGTAATCTCTCGTATCAACAAAGGAAGTGTTTCTTATTTCAATGATCTCACTATATTTAAGATGAACTTGTGTTATATAAAATATTTGCTAATAGTTTGATTTGCAAATGTGTCCCTGAAGATGAAATACCTAAAGTTTTAACTCAGTGTTATAGTTCAGTTTATGCCTGAAACTATGGAGCAAACAAGACTGCTGCTTGCATTTTAAAGTGTGGATTCTACTAGCCAAACTTATTCAAGGATGCCTGAGATTTTGTATTACGTTGTGATAGGTGCCAAAGAGGGGGAAATATTTCAAAGAAAGATAAAAAGCCACTTTTAAACATCATAGAGGTGGAGATATTTGATGTGTGGGGCGTGGATTTTATGGGACCATTCCCATCTTCCTTAGGTAACTCTTATATATTGGTTGGAGTTGATTATATGTCTAAATAGGTTGAAGCAATAGCTACTCCAATAAATGATGGCAAGGTGGTGCAACAATTCATTAAGAAGATCTTTACTAGATTTAGGGTACCTAGAGCTATCGTAAGTGATGAAGGGAGCCACTTTTGCAACAAACCCCTTTGAGGCACTTTAAAGAAGATATAAAGCTTATCATAGAGTGTCAACCCCTTACTACCCACAAACAAGTGGCTAAGTGGAGGTGCTGAATAGAAAGAAAGTTAAAGAATATTTTGGAGAAGGTAGTGAGCACTTCAAGTACAGATTGGGCTTTAAAGTTCGATGATATATTGTGGGCTTATAGAACAACTTTCAAAACTCCCATGGGTACAGCACCATATCAACTTATGTATGGTAAGGCTTTCCAATGACCATAGGAGTTTGAGCATAGAGCCTATTGGGTAATTATAAAATTGAACATAGATTGGAAGCTAGCAGGAGAGAAGAGATTGTTATAACTTGATAAATTGGAATAGTTAAGATCTGATGTATATGAAAATGCCAAGTTGTACGAAGAAAGGGCTAAGAAGTGGCATAATGGCCACATTAAGAAGAAGGAATTCAAGAGGGGGGACTTAGTGTTTTTATTCAATTCACAACTTCGGTTATTTCTTGGAAAGCTCAAGTCAAGATGGAGTGACCCATTTAAGATTGTTCAAGTATTTCCCCATGGAGCTTTGGAGTTAGAAAATGAAAAGGGTGAAACTTTTAAAGTTAATATGTATAGTTGCAAGCTTTACTTTGTAGGGCCATTCTCACAAAAAAGGGAAGTACTTTCTTTCCTTTCACTCACTCTTTTATGATTTCATATGTAATGGTCAAGCTAATGACCTTAAGTTAGCATGTTTGTCTTTCATTTCTTTGTCATTGTGTTATTATGGTGTTGTTTTGATTTGATAATATTTAGTTTGGTCTAACTTGTTTCACCCTTCATTCTTTTGTTTTTTAGGTCCCCTATAATGCATTTTTAGGTTACTTGAAGATTTATTGTGCATCATAGTTTGTTAGAGGACCAAAGGACGAGAGGAAAAACTCGCCCCACCACCATAAGCCCATCTTGCCCTTAATTTTTTCTATTATTTTTTTGTGTTTTGTGTTTTGTTTTTCATGGTGTTGTTTGTTGGATTTGGATGTTCTCTTTTGCATGTTGAGGACAATGTTTTGTTCAAGTGTGGGGAAGTAGACTTTGCATTTATGTTTGCATTTTTGTATGTCATTTAGGGTGCATGTTAGGTTGTTAGTATTAGGTGTGTCATGTCCCTTACATTTGAATCTTTGTGATGAATGTGTTTCCATGAGATTCTATCATTGCTAGTTGGAATGAGATTAAATGCTTACGTGAACTCAAATTTGGATACTTGAGTGGAAAGTGAACCATGTGGAGTGATGAAAGTAATTGGCCACATAAGCTTACTCAGAACTTGACACTTGAACAATGAGGTAATTTATAGAAGCATAATGGATTTTCATTTAATCCTATATGAGGAATTGAGTCGTTATGACTCCATTCTATAGTCATTTCATTTCCTTATTTGTGTGATGCTTCATTAGGTAATTACCTTCAGAATTTGCTTTGAGTCAGTTTAAATCTACTAAATGCATGCTAGATAGAAATGATTAAGGCCTTCTTGCTTTAACCATTAGCTTAAATTACCTACCCTGTTAGTAAACCTTGTTAGCCCCAGTAAGCCTTTAGCCTTTTGTTTCTTGAAATTACCCCATTTTTAAAAACTACAAACCCCATTAGCTTGCCCAATCACAAGTTAATCGAGTGTTAAGTGACACTTAAGTGTGAAATCACAAGTTAAGAGGACATGACATATAGTTGTTATTTTTTGTTCATTGTTTCTTTATTGTGAAAAAAGAAAAGAAAAGAACAAGACCAAATGAAAAAAAGAAAAAAAGAAAAAAAAGGAATAACATATTGTAGATTCAATAAGTGTGAAGAAGTAGTCTTATCCATTGACATATCTTAGAAGTTTATTTGTGCCATCCTTTTGTAGACTTAGTAATTTATAAATGCTTGTGATAACCCCTAAAACCTATTTAACACACCTTAACCCTAGTCACATTACAACCTGAAACAAAGTCCTTCTAATCTATCCTAGCAAGTAATACTGTGGAGGAGAATTGGTGTACTAGCAAGCCTATGATAGTCTCATTTCCTATAGGAAGATTGAGCAAAACATTAACCATCAATCACTTGAGAGAAATGAGTGAAATCTGTAAGGAAAGTCCATTTTGAATTTATACTTATCTTTGAGTGATGGTTTCATGAGTTAAGTTTGCTTATGTGCACTAATGAAAATTAGTAATGATGTGTGTAGTAGCTTGGCACTTGAGTTTGCCAAAGTTTGAGGGATTGCATGCTTTAATCTTTTTGAAAATGAAGTGATAGAATTTTATTGGTTGTATTTGATCTTTGCTTAACAAGTGATCGGGGTGTTATGCTATGAAAAAGCTTTTATATTTATATCCTCGATATTTTCGCAAGCACACGGGTCATTCTCGTAATACCTAAGGTATCGTTCCCATAAAGAGGGTTAATCTAGTCCTAAAATCTAAGATCGGAGACTATTAAATAAATATTAAATAAATAATAAATTTTGACTCGAAGACTAACTAAATCAAATAACCAAATCAACTAACAAAACAATAATTGACAATTAACACTTAATTTAAAAAATCCCAATGACGATTAACAATTTTAAATAATAATTAATGGAAATTTATCAAATTGTTGAACAATGATCGTACACCCTCAAATTTCACCTAATGAGTTTACTGAAAGAGAGAAAGGGAAAATTATCTATCCTTAAGGTCAACTTAAACTATTACGATTTATCGAATTAACAATTCTAGATGATCCTAGGGTCAATTACCCTCTCTTAAGTTATAATTGAACCTTAAAGCATAAACCCCAATTAGATTACGGGAAGTTGCAATCTCTCAATTGCCAACCTATCCAAAACCTAATTAGTTCTTAAGTTCTCTAATAAACAATTGGAAACCTAGATGTGATCTCTCTACACAAGATCTACCAACTTGATTTAATTTTGAATCTATTAATTTACCTAATTCTAGTTAGCCCAAATTAATCATTTTCTCTCGATTCACCTCTCAGTTTATTATCGAGATATGAAGTGCAGAATAAATCACAATTAATTCAACAAACATACAAAACAATCATATTTCATTAAATCAACAATAATAATCCAAATGTGAGTATAGAACATCAACCACAATGCAAGTCTACACTCAACTATATATCTTAATTCTATAATTGAATAAAATTGAAATACATAGGAACAAAACTCGACGGGATGATGGGAGGCCGCGACTTCAAAAAGCTTCTTAATCCAGGAAGCACGTCATGTCTACGTGGTCTTCCTCTTCTCTCTTCCTTCGTCTCTTTCTCGATCTCTCAAGGTTCTCTTTTAGGGTTTTGTTTTTAGTGGCTAATCAAGGCTCTTTCCAAGTATGCTTCATATGTCTCTTAATGTTATATTTATACTTTGGACTAGGGTTTATTTTGGGTCGAAACAGTCTGAAAAGTCTTGTGAAACTTGAGTTTTAGTGTTAAGCCGACACAGGCCATGATTGTGGCCCTACTTGCCATGATCGTCGCCAGCGCCTAACCCTCTCTGTTACGATCGTGGACCAAAGTGCATGATCGTGGCCTGGCAGATAGCTCTCTTTCAAGATCGTGGCCCAAAGTGCACGATCGTGACCTGGGTCCTATTAGCTCACCTCTTTCTGTCACGATTATGGCCTGTTGTGCTATGATCATAGCCTATGGTTTTGTCCTGAAACTCTTCGAAACTTCTCCGTTCTTCGCCGTTTACCCTTAAACACTAACAAACACATCAAGTTACCTAAAAAATATAACATTTAAGCTCAAAGACTCATACTAACCCATAAAAAACACTTAAACATATAAACTAACACAATTAAAACCTAAGTACACACTAAACACTCAAATTAACACTAAATACCTAACAAATTAAACCCTAAAACATAATGCAAATCACAACTATCAACATCCCCACACTTAAACGTATGCTTGTCCTCAAGTAAACAAAACAACAAACATACAACACACAATTCAATAATGAGACAATGGTTTCGACTTTATGAAATAAATTTAATCTTAAACACAATCATACAAGTTATATCTAATCATTAACATGCAAAATCTATGTCTGGGGGCTTTGAACTAAATATACAATTTAATCGAGATCTAAGTGTTAATTTATTTACCCTTTTTAATTGAAAACATGCATTAATAATTATTTGGTCCTTCAAACTCTGTAACTATTCCTAAGTATATTTTCATGAAAATACAAGCTTGTTACAAGTTATTTCATTAAGGAAAAACTTTTGTTTAAACATAGACCTAGTTTTTTTATGTCGAGGCAAACGTTGGTAATGAATGTCGATCCGGTTGCTCAACTAAGTCATGTTTTTATTAAACAGCTTGGTTGAAATATCTTTATAGCTTTTTAACACGAAGCCACACATTTGTGATGCGTGTCGATCCGGTTACTTAGCTATATCACATTTTCAACTAGCTACTAGCTTTATTAATAACCCGAAGGCCAACGTAATAGTGATTTATTTAACAAAAATACCTTTTATTATTTATTTATTTTTAATAGCCTACCTTGTTGTTTAAGCTACTCATTTCCATGAAAAATACTAGTTAAGCTACTTGAATTGAAAGCCCCCAAATTATGAATGAATTTGACAATTTATAGGGTACTAAATTTACATTGAATCCTAATTAAGTTGTATATTTATCCAAAGACTCCTATTTCACTAATTTTGTGAGATAATGATTATTTACAACCTAATAAACTTTGCTCAAAATTAAATCAATTTCACTCCATCTAAACTATTGACACATTCAAACAGTTCACAAAATGCGACCTAATAACTATCATACAATATGCAAAATCACATTTAAAAGCAAAACACATAACCTCCCCACACTTGAACAACACATTGTCCTCAATGTGAGAAGAGAGCAACCAAGCACATGGAAGAAAAACATAATTTAAAGTAGACAGAAAATAAAATGAAAATAAAAATAACCATAAAAATTAAAACTGAAGGCTAATTTAAAAAAGAAAAATAAATGTGTTAGGCACAAATCATATGGAGATTGAGGTGGTGATGGTGTCGCCTTAAGAGTTCACACGAATCACTAATGTTTTATTGAAAATAAATCTAACTATAATTAACGTTTTCAAACAAATTCTAAACTTGCTAGTTTATGGTCCTTAGCTTGACCTTGCGTCCAGGAAAGCGTCTTTAATTATTCAGAGACAAGGAAATTACTTTCTTATCTTTGGGAATTTCTCCTCCAAAATAACACATATACTGATGTCCATTGACCTTTAAAGTCTCCTTATTAGCTTTTTTCAATTTGAGAGCTCCATGATCAAAAACTTGAATGACCGTAAATGGCCCACTCCATTTAGATTCCAACTTCCCTAGAAATAGCCTCAACCTTTAATTATATAACAGAACAATGTCTTCTACTTTGAATTCCTTTTGCTTGAGACAAGCATCGTGCCATTTCTTCACCTTTTCCTTTTAAAGTTTGGCATTTTTGTAAGCATTAAAACGAAACTCTTTAAGTTCGTCCAATTGTAGAAGTCTCTTTTCGCCAGCTTGTTTCTAATCAAAATTTAATGCTTTAATCACCCAGTATGCTCAATGTTCCAATTCGATCTGCAAATGACATACTTTCCCACAAACGAGCCTATATAGAGTTGTTCCAATGGGTGTTTTAAAAGTTGTCCTATAGGCCTGTAAGGCATCATCTAGCTTTGTTGCCCAATCCTTTCGGAAGTTGTTCACTGTCTTTTCTAGAATTCGTTTCAGTTCTCGGTTAACAACTTCCACTTGCCCACTAGTTTGCGGATTGTAAGGTGTAGTAACTCGGTGGTGCACTCCATATCTTTTTAAGAGGGCATCAAAAGATCTGTTGCAAAAATGTGCACTTCCATCACTTATTATTGTAAGTGACACTCTAAACCGGTTAAATAGTCGTTTAATGAACTTCTACACTACCTTCCCATCATTGGTTGGAGATGCTACCGCTTCGGCCCAACATGAAACATAATCAACTCCCACTAAAATATACATGTTACCCATTAAAGATGGGAATGGACCCATAAAATCGATGCCCCATACATCAAAAACTTCTACTTCTTGAATGTTGGATAAAGGCATTTCATCCCTCTTGGAAATGTTACGTATCCTCTGGCATCGATCACATTGTGCCATATAGGTTTGCACATCCTTAAACAACTGTGGCCAATAAAATCCACTTTCAAGTATCCAAGCTATCGTTTTTTTGGCTCCATAATGCCCAGCATACTGACCTTTATGACAATGCTTTAGGATGTCTAACATTTCCTCATCTGAAACATAACATCGCATTAACCCATCTACACAAGCTCTATATGGGGTTGGCTCATCCCATATATATTGGTTACAATCATGTAAGAACTTCTTCCTTTGTTGGTAAGAGAGTTCTGATGGAAGTTTACCACTAGCAACATAATTGGCGATAACTACAAATAAATTACCTACTCTAAAAGATTTGTAAATAGTGATGAGCAGGGTCGATCCCACAGAGACTGGTCAAGCTTATT
>JAOQMS010000178.1:11740898-11776611 GCA_027563885.1 Erythroxylum longipes
ATCAGAAACACTTTCAATTATTCTAACCCATTCAAAATGACCAAATTGCCCTTTCCCATAAGTGAGGGGATGTTACAAGTTTTCTTTTAAATTTCCAAATTCTAAGCCCTCCTCCATGCTCAAGCTCCACGATCCCAAGTCCGATGTTGGGCTCCGAAAACGGGGTCCAACAATAAGTGTTGGAGTAGGAATTGTTTCACCCTCCTTATCTATACTGGGATCACATATAATTCACTTGCTCCGGATCGCTTTCCTTCATCAAGTAACAGTCCACTGTATCATGATACATTTATCCATAGAGTTCACACTTGAGTTATACAGCTTTTACCGAAGCTGAAGACAAAGCCTTCATGCTGTTGAGCTGTCACATCAAGTTATCAATTTTCGTTTGCATTTTGTCATTTGATCGATAACCACAATTCCTTTTTGCTCTCGGAAGGTGGTAGCCTGTTTACTTCGCTAGTTCATCCACAGGTAGCTACTACTCGCCATTTCCTCTATCAGCTTTTGTACTTCATCAACTGTCTTCCTCATCAGTGATCCTCCTAAAGTTGAATCAATTTTGCCTCTCATCGGTGTGTTTACTCCATTATAGAATGTTTGTAATAAGAATTCCTTAGGCAAGTTGTAGTGTGGGCACTTCTGTTGCAAATCCTTGTACCTCTCCCACACTTCGTAGATCAGTTAACCATCACTTTGTTAAAAATTGGTAATTTCCTTAATGATCTTAGTAGTTTTAGTTAGGGAAAATACTTATTTAAGAAAGCACAAACTAGCTGATCCCACATCATGACATTGGTTGGGTTAAAGGAATGGTACCAAGCCTTTGCTCTATCTTTAAGGGTAAAGGGGAAAGCCTAATTTTGACCGCATCTTCCGACATCTAATGGTACTAAAAGGTATCACAGATTTCAAGGAAGTTCACTATATGTGCTATAGCACCCCAAGCCTATCTGACACGTGCTCGTACATCCTTCTGACATTCGAGCACATGCCTGATGGAAGCAGTGCGCTAGACCAATCACTTTCACCTATCTCATGGAATTATAAATTAAAACACGAATAACACAAAATCTAAAAACCCAATTCTTCATTTCATTTCATAAAACCAATTGTACATTGTAGCATTACAATCATTATCCATAATTATACAATATCAAAAGCTTATTATAATCTACGACTTTGTTTACAAAATATGCTACATGAATGAGGAATTATACAAAAATTCTATTAAGATCAAAGTATAACTTACTTGATAAAACTCCAAACTCTTCAAAATCACATGAACCCTAGCTTTCCATGGATCACACAATCATTAACATGGAAGTGGGGTAGGTTAGGTTTTTAGTGAAAAATGAAGAAGACAATAAAATGGAAGTAGCAAGTGAAAAATGAGGACAAGGTTTAACGTTGATGGAGGTGGGTAAGTGTCATGGAAGTGAAGAAGATTGAAGAAGATGAAGAAGATCATGAAGAGAAGACGAAAGCAAGAAACAAAACAATTAAAATGGTCTTTCAATGTTAAAAGAATCGTGGATGAGTATGGCAAGGCAAGTGACACTTGTCACCTCCCCATGGTTCCATTTGGTTCCCTTTAATAACCAATCAATTTATCTCCAATTTCTAATCCAATTGTCTCTCAATTTTCTATATCATTGGTCATTAAATCGTCAAGTCATTTATCAAAATTTCTACTACCCTTTGACTCTTATTTTTACTACCATTTATCAATTGTCTTGCCACTTGACATTGTTCCTAGTCTAAAAATACTCAAAATTTTAGAAATTTCTAAATTTCCACCAAAAATTCTAAATCAACATTTATACTCACCAATCAATTTTCAAGACATGTAATCCATAATTTATATCATAATCATATTAAAATCAATTATATTTAAAAATGTCAAATGAATGCATGTAAAATGATTATAATGTGTGTAAAAAAAATAATATTCATATATGTGTGTATGTTATATTATGCATGAACATGAAATGCACTTTCTAACTTCTCAATAATGTCTCTCATATAGAATATTCTAGGTTTCTAACCCTTACCATGGGAAAACGAGATGTTACAATTCTCCCCTTTAAGAAATTTTATCCTCGAAATTCTTACCTGATTCATCGAATAGGTGGGGATATTATTTCCTCATCCGTTTCCCATGTAGCTTCCTCACTCAAGTGATTCTTCCTAAGGACTTTCACTAATGGAATTACTTGGTTTTTCAACTGTCTGGTCTAATATGCCACTATCTTGACTGGCTCTTCAAAATAACTCATATTACTAGCTATTTCAACCTCCTGAGCCGATAATACATGCATCGGATCAAACTGATATCTCCTGAGCATACTCACATGGAACACATTGTGTATCTGAGACATCTCAACCGGTAAGGCTAATTTATAAGCCAATGGTACAATCCTCTTAATGATCTCACAAGGACCAATATATTTAGGGCTTATCTTACCCTTTTTACAAAACCTTAGTACTCCTTGCCAAGGCGACACTCTCAAAAACACTTTGTCTCCTACTCTATATTCCATATCCCTTTGGTGCTGATCTACATAACTCTTCTATCTATCTTGAGCTACTTTAATTTGACTACGAATCATTTTTATCTTATCCACAATATCTTGTATCAGTTCTGGGCCTTCTACCATTCTCATACGGTGCCATTCTAATACTTCTGTGATAGGGGTTGTTGTAAGCAAATTCAATTAAGGCTATATACTGATCCTATGCTCCTTAAAACTCTAATACACATGACCTGAGCATATCCTCAACAGTTTTAATTGTCCTCTCACTCTGTCCATCTGTTTGAGGATGAAATGTAGTACTGAAGTTCAACTTCGTACCTATAGCTGTTTGTAAGCTTTTTCAGAATCTCAAAGTGAATCTGGGATCTCTGTCCGATACAATGGACACCATAACATATAGTCTAACTACCTCATTCACATATCTCCGAGCTAACTGATTTAGTGAGTTATTTTCTCTCACTTGTAAAAAATGGGCCGACTTTGTCAATCGGTTCCCCACAATCCATATTACATCATATTGCCTCAGAGTTCTTGACAATCCCATAATGAATTCCATCGTAATTCGCTCCCATTTCTACTTTGAAATAGGTAATGAATGTAGCTTCCCAAATGAAGCCTGATGCTCAATCTTAATCTACTGGCATGTTAAACACTTAGCTACATATTCTACTACTTGCTTCTTTATCCCTGGCCACCAAAAATATTGCCTTAGTGTATTATACATCTTAGTAGTACCAGGATGCATAACATAGGCTGCTACATGAGCTTCCTCCAGAATCTACTTTCTCAATTCATCCACATCGGGTACACACAGTCTCTTCTTCAACCATAGTATCCAATCTCTTAGTTCAAATTCAAAATCTGGGTTCAACTTCAACTTCTCAATAAGTTTCACCATTTCAAAATCTTTACTTTGCACTCTTCCAATTCTATCATGTAACATTGGTCTTAGTCTTAGTGTGGCTATCAATGCCTCATTCTGCTCTAGATTTAACTCAACATTTAGTGCTCTCAATTGAACTAGGCTCGGTAACCTCGATATCTGAATCTGAGCTACACTGTTATTTGATTTTCTACTCAAAACATCAGCTACCATATTAGCTTTTCCCAGATGATACTTAATCATGCAGTCATAATCTTTCAGTACATCTATCCATCTCCTCTATCTCATATTCAATTCTTTTTTACTCAATAGATACTTCAAACTCCTATGATCAATGTATATCTGGAAAGTCTCTCCATATAAATAGTGTCTCCATATCTTTAGAGCAAAAACCACTGCAACAAGCTCTAAATCATGTACTAGATAGTTAATCTCGTGAGATCTTAATTGTCTCGATGCATAGGCTATCACTTTCCCACATTGCATCAGTGCACATCCTAATCCTTAATGCGAAGCATCACTGTAAACCACATAACCTCCAATTTTAGATGGAATAGTCAACACTATCGATATTTCAACTCCTCAAAGCTCCTATAACATCCATCATTCCATCTGAAAGGCACATTCTTCCTCAGAAGTTTAGTCAGAGGGGCTGAAATCAGTGAGAACCTCCTGACAAATCTCCGGTAATATCCAGGTAATCTGAGGAAACTCCAGATCTCAAACACATTCTTAAAAGCCTCCCACTTCATTACTACCTTTATCTTCTTTGGATCCACTTGTATGCCTTGTCCAGTTACTATATGACCTAGAAACACTACTTGATCTAGCCAAAATTCACACTTACTAAATTTTGCATACAATTGTTTTCCCTTCATTATCTATAAAATTATTCTTAAGTGCTCAGTATGTTATTCTCTACTCTTCGAATACACTAAAATGTCATTGATAAACACTATCACAAAATAATCCAGGTAAGGTTGAAACACCTTGTTCATCAATGCCATGAATGCAACTGGGGCATTAGTTAACCCAAACGGCATCACTAAAAACTCAGAATGCCCATACCTGCTCCCAAAAGTACTTTTCGGTACATCATTCTATGCTACCTTCAACTGATAATACCCAGATCTTAAGTCCAGCTTAGTGAACACCTGAGCTCCCTATATCTAATCAAGTAAATCATCAATTCTAGGCAACGGGTACTTATTCTTCACTGTGACTCGATTTAATTGCCTATAATCGATGCACAGTCTCAAAGTTCTATCTTTATTCTTCACGAATAAAAATGGAGCTCCTATTATGACATACTGGGTCTGATAAAATCCTTTTTCCAAAAATTCTTGCAATTGAGCCTTTAATTCCTTCAGTTCTTAGGTGCCATCCTATATGGAGGAATACATATAGGAACAGCACTTGGAACTAAGTTAACCGTAAACTTTATTTCCCTATTTTGGAGGTAAACCAGATAATTCAGTAGGAAACACATTCAAGAATTCCCTAAAAACAAGAATTTCCTACACATTTTGTTCAGTTTAAGTATCTATTACATGGGATAAATAAGCCTCAAATCCTCCTCTGATCAATCTCAAAGCACTCATAAATGTGATTAGTCTGGCTGCACTGCTTGACTAACACCTCAGAATATTGTTTTCAATTGATTAAGAGATTATGGTATTACCTCCTTAGTATAGCAGTTCATGATAGCCCTATAAGCAGTGAGCCAATCCATGCCTATAATAATATCTATCTCCCTCAACTGTAATTCAATCAAATCAGCTTCCAATTCTACCTAATCAACCTAAATTATAAACCTCTTACAAACTTCTCCTATTACTATAGAAACTATCGGTGTACTCACCTCTAATCCACTTTTCAAAAATTCTCTATCACAATGCAGCCTAGATGCCAGATGCAGTACGATAAAAGAATACATAGATCCAGCATCTAGTAATGTAAAAGCTTTATAAGTAAAGATATGCAACACACCTGCAACGACATCTGGAGAATTCTGAGCCTCCTGCCAGGTCATTGCATAAACTCTAGCCTGAGATTGAGGTTGGTTGCTCCACACCTCAATCCTGACAGTAGGACTCCCAAAACTCATTCTGCCTCTATCACGGGTCCTCAATCCAGACCCATTAGCTCAACTCTGTTGGATAATTGTTTCTGTTACCACTCCTCCTCTCCTTCCAGACGGTACTTCATAAACAATGGAACAGTCTTTGATCTGATGCTCAAATGAACCACATCGAAGGCAAGCTTCTGTCAACTTCCAGCATTCACCACTGTGCTTCTTCCCACAATGCTCATAATTAGGTAGTTATCCCAATACTGTACCTCTTCTACTGCCAGATTACACAAAACTACCCCTCTGTCTGAACCCGACTGTCTTGATCTAGCCGGTGGTTGAAAAGATCTATTCTGGCACTTATTAAACCTTCTGCCGGAACCACTCTGAGATTCACTGGGCCTCTTTATCTGTATTCACCCTGATCATCTCTCAACTTATAGAAACTGTTCAAGTTAGTAATAGCTAGCTTTGTCTGAATTTCCATATTCAACCCATCTTCGAATCTCCTACACTTGTCTTCCTCAGTAGGAATTAAGGCAGTAGCGTACCCCATCAGTTCATTGAACTTTATCTCATACTCCGCCATAAACAAATTGCCTTGCTTCAGATATAAGAACTATTTCATCTTTCTATCCATGTAGATCTTGGGCATGTAGTTATCCTTGAAGACCTTCAGAAAGTCTTCCTAATTCAAGTTACAAGGTCTGGTGGTACTGTTTGGAATAGTTTTCCACCATTGGTATTCTGGGCCTTGTAGTAAGGAAACTGCATAGTCAAACTTCTCGTGTGACTCACAGTTTAGCTAATCGGAGACTCTCTCTATTCTTTCTAGCTACCCCTCGGCCTCTACATGGTCGTACTTTTGTAAAAGTCCACAACCCCCTGCTTTCGTAGCTTATAGTACCTCCTTACCCTTCTCTCAGGAATCTTAGAGGCATTCTCTCAGGTTGAGATATAGAGGACTCTCTACTGGCTCCTACTGATTCTAGGTTAGCTGATTGTCCAACTTGATCACTTATGGCAAATGACCTATAATAGACAACAACTTTGATTACTATCTAAATTTCTCACAATATTTCATATGTAATGTTCCTATATGTCCTTATATATGCCAAACTATGCTTTGATACCAAACATTGTAGCACCCCACTCCCATCCCACACGTGCCCGTACATCCTTCTAACATTCAAGCTCATACCCGATGGAAGCAGTGTGTTAGAACAGTCACTTTCGCCTATCTCATGGCAACTTAAATTAAAACACGAATAACACAATATCTAAATACCCAATTCCTCATTTCATTTCATAAAACCAATTATACATTGTAACATTACAATCATTATCCATAATTATACAATATCAAAAACTTATCATAATCTATAGCTCTATTTACAAAATATGCCACATGAATGAAGAATTATACAAAAATTCTATCTAGATCTTTCAGTCTCAACTGACCGACCTTTGAGCCATTTCTTCTATCCAAAAGCAGTACTAGGCTTCTTCTAAGCTGTCTTAGAAGCTAAGTCCCCTCTCCAATACCTGAAAGTCAACGTTATAATTTTGGTGAGTTTTGTGAACTCAGTGAGCTACCCATCATCAGTGGCTCACTCATATCACATAACACAATAATTCATGTGTAATCACATAACACACATCACTTCCTTAATTCATCATACAACATCATATTGTTAGGAAACCGGGTCAAAATCTGATCCCCACTATAGTGGAATAATTATTTCGTATTTGGATTTCCCGAAAACCAAGATCACTTTAGTTCTATAAAATGATTCATACAAATAATAATAAAGCGAAAACTTAATTCAACCTTATTCTGAAGCTTGATCTTTATCTTATCGTATCCTTCGAATTGCTCCCGAAATCGATTCATTTCAACCATCGTAGCTGCACAAATGTCTGGCCTTTAACGGTATCCATAGAATGAGTTGAGAGAACTCTGTAACTCTTACAGAGAGTGTTAAGCAAGAAGTGTTAGCTCCATAGAGCTTAAGCATATTTATAATAAGTTTTGGACGTTTTAGTAATTTAATTGAAAATAAATTCTAATTTCAATTAAACTTTAATTAGAATTACAAATAATTCTAATTAAATACCAATTATACCTATATAAGATTCATTATCTCATATTGATCCTTATTTATTAAATATCTCATATTTAATCATAAATTTTCTCAAACTTTACAATTAAGTCCAACTTGATTAAATTAACTTGCTCTCTTCAACCCATTTTATATGTGACACCCATTAGGTTCCCAAATATGTTAGTAATGATTATAAATTCTAATTCTAATTCATAATTAGAATTAGATAAATCAAAACTCCTTTTAATTTATCTTTAATTCTACAATTAAACAATTTACAATCATAAATCAAGATTGGTGTCTAGAAAGGCATCATGAAATCATGACCACCCAAATATTTAGGAATGTCAAAGTGGTTTTGACTAACCTTTCCATGTATAATTTTTCTGTATAATTCAATCCTTTCATCATACAATGTTCTAATTAGATATAGAGCATAAAATTAATGTCTACTTTATTTTGATTCTAATCATATTAGTACTCCGCCATTAGCTATCAATTCAATTAATGGAATTTATAAACTATTTACAAAGCATCATTTCACCTAGGCCAAGGATTTCTTAAATCAATACTAATTACGAATAGCGAAACATTCTCCCTAATTACTTTAGGGTGATGAATCCTATTTTGATCACTGCACTACCTCTATATAGTTCATGCTACATCCAATGACTAACAATTAAACGGTCTATGATTAAATAGATTATAGGTAGTATCAAAATATAATAATCCCCATATAAGATAACTTTGATGACTTCAAGTCAAAGGATCACTTATACAATCATCACAATGAGAATTCCATACACATACAAGTAATGTTCTAAATGGATTTCTTATATCAGGTTTGTTCAGTGAACTTGTTCTCTAATAAGCACCCACACATTTGCTTAATTATCTTTATACTTTAGCCTATGAGATCAACTACTTCCTTCATAAGGAAAAACAAAACGAGTGCTAGTCTTTTTACGCTATATTAATGTCTAATCTTAATAGAACAATGACTAAGAACATTTAGGCATAATACATAAATGCAATATGAATCTCATTATAATTTCATTTGCAATGTACAATTATTCCATGGACTTTACCATATACATCTAAACATGTACAAGATAAAGAATGTCAAATAATTTTTCACTAAATTATAACCAAAGCGATTGGCTGTAGGGCATAAACCAACAATCTCCCACTTGCACTAAGCCAATCGTTTAATTATCTCATATTGTATCACCATATGACGATTATTTTACTACTGGAATAGTAGCTTAATGAGAGAATTCTACAAGATTCTCTATAGTGAGCACTTGCTTAAATCTTTCAACTCTCTTCTTAATTATCATCATAAATAAGAAATTTTTCCTAAACACCTTAGATTTTTTATGATACATCAGCTCCTTATGCATGCCCAATGGCTCTAATGTTCTATAGTACATTACTGTTTTTAACAATGCAAAGAAACTCTATCAAGTTCACTAAAGAACTTGTTGATCCAATTAATCATTTCCACTAAATGAAAAATGTATTATGGCTTAATTAACAACCATTGCTACATTGGAACCTTTCCAATCCTATTGTTTTAAGTAAATAAACCTTAATTAGGATTTACTTCTAAAGTTATATCCTTATCATCTTGAAATCAAATATCAACTCACACATAGAGTAATGGATATTTTCAATACTTCATAAGTATCTGATATCCCAGATACTAAATATCTTTAGTACATTATCTATATACTTGGACTTAGAATAAGTTAACAATGTCTAATCTATCTCTTTAGATCTAATTCCCATAATTAAGTTGTTACCTTTTCATATCCAGCAAGAGTTGTTCTTGGATAATTATGTGTTCAACAATTGAAAGTTAGAACTATTGTTCTCTATGAACAATATGTCTCTACATACTCCCATCAAAAAAGGACAACTATACTCTTACTAACCTTTTTGTAGACACAATAAATTCACAATCATCTCCAAAACAAATTCTTTGAATTCATCATGAAAGTGAATCTTTCAATATTTTGTAGCCTTTTAACTATACATCAAATGTATCATTAAAGGCTCTAGATCCAATAAGATGTATTGTCATGAGATTTGAACTTTTCAAATTTCATCTTACTCCTATTACTTATCTCAAGAACCATTCTCCTATAAGTATACGTTGAAAGAAACAATTTATACAACATGTTTGTAAGAATATATCCAACTTTTGTATATCTCATACCTTTTATTACTCAATTTAGTTCTAAACTAAATGGATAATACATGCTTCAGCTAATCATCACATCCTTAAATCACGAGCTTTAACTATTTCAAAGACTTAGCATTTCATATTTAATATTGAATCTTGCTAATTGATTCAATTGGAACTATAGAAGGTAAGTCATTATATTAGGCATTGCTATAAAAGAAATATTGTTGCATCATACAATATCTCATATTATATTTTACTCCTTTTATAAATCTATACTCTTATGAATTTAGTTATGAAGGTATTTACTAGAGAATCTCATTCCCTATAAATAATTGAAAATTTAAAACTTGTCACAAGGATCTCATCGACGTGCTTCAACATTCTCAATGCTTAATTTATGCTTATATTCAAATAGTTTGAACTTTTCAAAATTTTAAATCAACATTTCATTTAATACATATGACTATATCACATAAAATCATTAGTAATATACTGAAATATTATATTATCCTTTTATGAATTGTTATTCCATCCAATACATCACATGTATAAAATTTAACAATTCAGTACCATCATCATCCTTTCACCAATGGTTGATTTCGTTATTTTCTAACTTTACAAGTTTCACAAGTTCCATACAATTCATAATCAAAAGGATACATATATCCTAGTATGTAACTTTATAATTCTCGTTATGTTGATTTAACCAATATGGCATAAAAGGATAATCTCAGTTATCTAACTTTTAATTCTTGCCACTAATGTTAAGCATAAGTCTCCTTTGATCTAACACATACAAACTCTTTTTATAAAATTGGATCAACTACTTTTACTTAACAATCTTTGTATAAAATTGGATCAACTACTTCTACTTAACAATCTATTTCTAACCATGCATTGCACATTATAATAATTTTGAATCTAAATCCAGTATCAAATACTTATAAACATGAATTATAAATACATATGATCTTTATCATATCACATATAGGCAAGAAAATTCATACGATAATTTTCTTCTAATGATAACTATTATCATATTGTTGCTAAGCCTTTAATTGTAGTCCAAAATTATGTTTTAGTAGGCTAAATTAAGTGGAACAATCTCATCAAGGTACTATACCTTTTAGCTCTACTCAATGCAACATCTTGCATCTTGCTATCAGGGTGTTGACATACATCTTACATGTTGTCTTCAAAGTTTATAAGACATCAGTTAACTTAAAATGTCAATACATTTTGTTATTTATATGATTTTGATATATCTCTAAAACTTTGTCACTGAATCCTCAACAGGGATTATAGCATAATAACATAATGGACATACAATTTTCTTTTCTAACTTTTGAGAGCTCTTCTCAAACATAATCTTATGTACAACAAATTTATTTCTTTAAGTATCAACTATACTAAATAAGGTAAATTACACTAATAACAAAATATAAATGTAAGAAAAGCAAGCAATCAATTATATTCCATAACTACCAAATAAGATTAGGATTTTAATCATGCACTTGGTTACTCTCACCATTTTATTCGAAATAATTGCCCTCACTACTATTTGAAAAGATTATTCTAATCTTTCTCGTGGGCTAAGATCCCATTCAAGTATAGTTGACCTTGAGTTTGCTCAACAAGCCAACTAAACTTAAATTAGGTAGCTAACAACTTTATCAATCACATCTTATGTGACTCCTAGATCCATTAGGTGACAACTCTTGCCAAAATATATCGTATATATTGTTCCTAACCTTGTCTTTAAATTCATATGACCATGAGTTTGCTAATCCAAATCACACAAATTTAGTTAAGTAGAACCCATTATCATAAGACTAAACATGTTCGGGTTAAAGCGGCCTTGATTTTATTTAACAAGCTTACAATAAACAGAACTCTAGTTTATTCTTATAATAATGGAAGGCAACAATCATGTTCTTAATGTGTACTTAATATTTTAACAAGGGATTTAACTTCATTTGTCTCATCAAATACAAATTTCTCGTAAAATATCATATATATAAAAACATACAATTTATCATGCATCCAATATATATATCAACCATATAAATAAAGTATGCAACTTATACACTCATAAACAAATTATTTGCATAAAATATCAAGCTTCATTTGATTCTAGCTATTGATTTTCATAATCTAAAATAACATTTCCAACTCCTTGGAAAAATTAAAATAGATTAAAGCCATTGATTCCTAAATAAATTAAATTTATATTCCAAATAGAAATTTAATTTGATTTGAAAACAAATTTTAAATCCAATTGTAAACTATTTCCAATTATCTTAATTCCTTTGATAAAATCTAATTGAAAACAATTTTCAATAAATTATGTTATCTAGTATAATTTAGAAAAACTCCTTTTCAAAATTATATAAATAACAAATTCTAATCCAATTAGAAAATTATTTCTAGTCCAATTAGAAATTACTATTTCCAATCTCATTAGAAATTACTGTTCCTTAATTAGAAAACTATTTTCTAAAATTGAAAGAAACAACTTTCAAAATTAAATAAAACACTTTTAAATTTTATTAAGAAATTCTTGATATATCATATATTTAGAGATTGGTTTATTAATTAATTAGAAAATCTTTCTTTAATAAATTAGAAAACTATTTTCAAAAATATTAAAGAAAGTACATTTTTATTAATAAATAAATGAAAATAATTTCAAAATTTAATCAAGGAAAATAATTTTTTAAACATCAAGAAACTTATTGTTCATAAAGAAAGAATTTCTAAATAAATAAAATAATAATCTCTACACAAATTAATTTAAGAATTAAATTTATCTCAATCAAATTGAAATAAACATATTTAATTAAGAAATAACTTTTTTAATTATTTAAGAAAACACTTTTCTTAATTTTAAGGAGTCTAATCAATTAATTTTAATCTAATTGAAACTAATTAATATTTATTTTAGAAACTACTTTTCCAATCAATTAATTTCAATCTAACTGAAAGTAATTAATTCTAATTATAGAAACAATTTTTCCAATATTAATTAGGTATCAATATAATTATTAATCTTAATCATATTAAGAAAAATAATTACTTTAATTTTGAAATTAAATTTTTAAAAAATAAAACTTTAGTAAAAAAATTTTGGTTATAGGATACTTTAGAACCAAATAATACTAGGGATGTCAATGGGCCGGGCCGGCCAGCGGCCCAGTACACCTTTGGGTTGTCTGGCCCATGGCCCACTGGGCCATTGGTGGGCCGAGCCGGCCCGGACTGTTTATATGTTTTTTAATTAAAAATTACAAAATGACGCCGTTTAGGACAAAATGGGCTAGGCGACCATGGTCGGCCCGTGACTGGCTGGGGTGGACCATATTCGACCCACGGCTCGCCCATTGCCCATCCAACCCAAGCCAAAAAAGGCTGGACCTGACGGGCCGGGCCGAAATTGTCATCCCTAAATAACACCTAATTTAAAAACCAAACAATATACCCAAAACAAGGTTTGGAATACCTTATTTCAACATCCAAACAACCCTTATTCTAATAATAAAATGGACTTATCCATGTTTCCAAACAAGCCTCTTCATCTTCGTTTTTTTTTTGAAAACCCTAAATTTATAAGAAGCCACCTACAGAACAAACCGCCGCCGACCACTATGCCGTGTTCTTCAAGGTGCCATGCTTGCCACTCTCCTTCTCTGCTTCACGTCGTCTAGTGCATTTTATGGGCATTAATTGCCCATCATCTTACCAATCAACGCCAGCGGCGTAACGCCGTTGGTGAAGACTCCACCAGTGGCGTTTAAGCCACTGGTGAGTTTAATCTCAAATGGCAAGAATGGGTAGTAAATGCAGAAGCCAAAACAAACACTAGTATATTTGGATATATTTGGGCAATTGCAATTCCAGAAATCACAAACCAATAGACATAAACTGAAACGCAAACAACAGCCGCCTTATACCCTTATTTGTGTCTCCATTCAACACACAATGTCACAATCGCATAGTATTTTGGGTCTTCTCTTCGACATCCATAAAACCAAAATGTTTAATCTTATGGGTTTCCAAAACCCAGGTTATTGTAATGTTTATGGGTTGAAGTTTTACATGTCAAGGTTTCATAGTATCCATCAACGCTCAACACAATCGCAAGCCAACATAGAAACACAAAATAAACGCATATCACAACTATTTGCCAATTTTCTACCAGAACAATTTTGGGTTTATCAGTTTCTTAATTCCATAACAAAAGCAAATAGTAGATGTGAAAACATGGCTTAAAGCAAACTTCCAAAATGTAATAACTAGAACAAAAGACATAAACAAATTTCTCGAATTCCAGAACAATTTTAGGGCTCTTGAAGAATCATAACATATCTGATTTTTTTAATTCCAAATTTTGATCAATAACAATCACAAATGTTATAATCAAATTATAGAAATAAAACTGCCCTGATACCACTATTGAAAAATCGGGTCAAAATCTGATCCCAATCGTAGCGGAATAATTACAAAACTTTTTCGTATTTGGATTTCCTGAAAACCAAGATCACTTTAATTTTATAAAATGATTATTACAAATAATAATAAAGTGGAAACTTAATTCGTACCTTATTTTGAAGCTTGATCTTTATCTTGTTGTATCCCTCAAACTGCTCCCGAAACTGATCCGTTTCAACCACTGTAGCTGCATAAATGTCCAGCCTCTAACGGCATCCATAAAATGAGAGAGGGTTAAGCAAGAAGTGTCAGCTCCATAAAGCTTAATTCTATTTATAATAAGCTTTGAACATTTTAGTAATTTAATTGAAATTAAATTCTAATTTTAATTAAACTTTAATTAGAATTAAAAAATAATTCTAATTAAATACCAATTATGCCCATATAAGATTCATTATCTCATATTGGTCCTTATTTATTAAATATCTAATATTTGATTATAAAGTTTCTCAAACTTTACATTGAAGTCCAACTTGATTAAATTAACTTTGCTTTCTTCAACTCATTCTATATGTGAGACCCATTAGGTTCCCAAATGTATTGGTAACAATTATAAATTCTAATTCTGATTCATAATTAGAATTAGATAAATTAAAACTTCTTTTAATTGATCTTTAATTCTCCAATTAAATAATTTACAATCATAGATCAAGATTGGTATCTAGCAATGCATCATGACCACCCAAATATTTATGAATGTTAAAGTAGTTTTGACTGACCTTTCCGTGCATAATTTTTCATAAAATTCAATCCTTTCATCATACAATGATCCGATTAGACGTAGAGCATGAAATTAATGTCTACTCTATTTTGAATCTAATCATATTAGTTCTCCTCCATTAGCTATCAATTCAATTAATAACATCTGTAAACTATTTACAAAGCATCATTTCACCTTGGCCAAGGATTTCCTGAATCAATACTAATTGAGAACAACGAAACATTCTCCCTAATTACTTTAGGGTGATAAATCCTATTTTGATCACTCAACTACCTCGGTATGGTTCATGCTATATCCAATGACTACCAATTAAATGACCCATGATTAAATAGATCATAAGTAGTATCAAAACATAGCAATCCCCATACAAGAAAACTTTGATGACCTCAAGTCAAAGGATCACTTATACAATCATCACAATGAGAATTCCATACACATACAAGTAATGTTCTAAATGGATTTCTCATATCGAGTCTATTTAGTGAACTTGTTCTCTAACAAGCACCCACATGTTTGTTTAAGTATCTCTATACTTTAGTCTATAATATCAACTACTTCCTTCATAAGGAAAAATAAAATGTGTGCTAGTCTTTTTATGTTCTATTAATGTCCAATCTTAATAAAACAATGACTATTAACATTTAGGAATAATACATAAATGTAATATGAATCTCATAATTATAATCTCATTATAATTTAATTTGTAATGTGCAATTATCCCTTTGACTTTACCATATAGATCTAAACATGTACAAGAAGACAAAGAATGCCTTTAAATAATTTATCAATCTCATTATAATTTCATTTGCAGTGTGCAATTATCCCTTGGACTTTACCATATACATCTAAACATATACAAAAAGATAAAGAATGCCTTTAAATAATTTATCACTAAACTACAACTAAAGTGATTGGATGTAGGGCATAAACCAACACATATATCACTGTATTCACTTATTTCACATTTCACATTTCTCATTCAAAACAATTCAAACTGTACGTTTCAATCATTTAAGCATATATATTAAATGTCTATGCAATGCTTATGAGACTCACTTTCAATTATTACATTGTTGTGACTGAGTGCCTTTTTCACTGTCCTATATCCATTATGGATATCAGATTAATTACTGTCCAGTATCCGTTGGGGGATACCGAGCTCATTATACATAGTGAACCAGAGGCTCTTACCATATTCTAAGCTTTAAGCTCTTTTTCAACGGCGACTCCGATCACAACTGCCTTTATCTTATCATGCATTCATGTAATGAAATGCATAAGCATCAAATGCACTTTCTAACTTCTCAATAATGTCTCTCACGTATAATATTATAGGGTTCTAACCATTAGCATAGGAAAGCGAGATGTTACATGTGTGTTGGGATCTTCGTTAATCAATCCATAAAACTGCACATTTTGTTGAAGCATGTTTAGGAGGGCTGGTTTTATTTCAAATGAGGCTGCTTGAACAGGTGGCCTAGCTACTCCTTGTTTAGCCATACTGAACCCTGGTCTCATGAAGTCCATAAGGGTCCGTTGTTGACATCCTTGGTTTGCTCTGTGGTCCAAATTCTGCTAAAATTCCTCAGCTATTGTTGATTTCACGATTTCTTCTTCTTCTTCACGTTGAGCTTACCTAATTGTTCAATCTAGTCGAGTTATGTCTAAGTATAAATTTTTAGCTGCACGACTCGAACCTTTTGTGACTCTTGTGTTCATGCAAGAGCACGATTTCAGAAATAGAAAAGAAAGAACAAAGTTGAAAATTAAAAACTAACTTAATGCCTTAAACTATAGAACTAAACTAATCGCCTCCCCAACAACGGTGCCAAAAACTTGATCGCAGGTTTCTGATATGAATAAGTTTTAAAATTTTAACCTCGATATTGTGCAAGTACATGGTTCATTCGTGTAGTACCTAAGGTGTTGATCCTATGAGGAGGGTAAATCTTATCCTAAAATCTAAGGCCAAAATGATTCATAATAATTCAAAATGAACAAAGCTAAGACAAGAATTTATTTCAATTATTTCAATCACTCAAATTCAAAAATCAATTATAAAATAATAACGAAATAGCATATGTAACACCCAATCAAAAGTTAACCTAAAGAACTATCAATTGAGAGAAAGGAGAATTTTATCTATCTTTGAGGCTAACCTAATTGATTATAAACTACTGGATTACTGGTTCTAGACTGTCCTAGGGTTGATTACTCCCTCTCAAGTTATAACCATTAACCCTAAGTAATAAAACCAAATTAGATTATGGGAATTGCAATCTCTTGATTAACAATCTATCCAAAATCGTAATTAGATCTGAAGTTGTCCAAAAACCACCAGGAACCCTATGCAAGATCTCTCTTTGCACAAATTACCGATTTGATTTAATTCTTGTTTTATTAAATTACCTAACTCTTGTTAGCCCAGCTTAATGATTTTCACTCAGTTCTCCCTCTTAGTTTATCACCGAATTATGCAAGTGTAGAATTTAAATCACAATTAATCTAATAAAAACATGATCAATCAAATTTCATTAAATCAAGAATAAATACAACTCAAAAGTGAGTTTAGACATTCCTCAACATTCAACAATCTTATTCATCAATGGCTATCCCAATTCTATATATTAATAAAATCAAAAAAATTGAAATTACGATTGGAATGGATGACGGAGGCAGCAACAGCGGAAAACCTCCTATTTCGGGAAGTATTTCATGTAGGCTTCTTCTCCACGTCTCTCTTCCTTCTTCTTTTTCTCAATCTCTTGATGCACTCTCTCTAGGGTTTCTCAATTAGTGGATGATGCAAAAACTCCCTTTTCTGTGTTCAATTTGTTGTTTAAATACCTTTTGTTTTTTAAGCAGCCCTAGGGCTTTTTCGGGTCGAAAAGGTCTGAAAAATCCTTGAAACTTGACGTTTTTACTTATTTCTGTATCTGCCCGACATAAGCCATGATTGTGGCACTGCTTACCACAATGGTGGGCCACATCTAACCTTTCTGTCATGATCGTGTCAATCAGGCCACAATTGCAGGCAGTATGTTAGGCTTCTATCACGATCGTGGCCTATATGCCACGATTATGGGCTAGCTCCAATGCTTTTGTCACAACCGTGGCCTATTGTGCCATGATCAGGGGTCATTGTTTCAACCCGAGTGTCTCTGAAACTTCTCCATTCTTCGATGTTGGTCATGAAACACTAACAAACACATCAAGGTACCTCCAAAACATAATATTTAAGTTGAAAGACTTGTACTAACCCATAAAAACACTTAAACACACAAACTAACACAATTTTAAATTAAGCACATACTAAACACTCAAATTAACATTTAATACATAACAAACTAAGCCCTAAAACATGATGCAATTCACACTTATCAGTGTCCTGCCATGAGAAGTTAAAAAAATAATCACCAATATATTTAGTTTTTAGCTTCCAAATTAGCTTAATTGTGTTTGTATAGAATAAAGGGTCATACTTTGTATTATTTTATTAACATCAACCAGCTAAATCAAAATCCCATCTTATACATAAGTAGTTTCAAGAACTTACTCTTTGCATTTTTGCTTACGCTTTGCAATATAATTAACATTACATATAATATCTTGGTTTTTATTTATGTTATAGTATTAATTCTCTAAACAATAAGCACAATAATTGGTAAACATATGATCCAATTAAACATATATATAGAACTCCTATTTTAAGATATGTAGAACTCTTATACTAAAAAACATAATTATTGTAATAAATAATTAAAAATTAAGAAAATGAACTAAAATTTCAAGAAGTATTTGTATTTACAAGAATATGAATAAGAAAAATAGTTAGAAAATGAATCTAAGAAAAGAGGCTGTTAGAGGGCAATCCTAAATTAGGAACGGGAACGAGTTAATAGGGAATTCGGTGAACTAGTTAGAATGGGGAAGACATTTTTAAAACAAATTAACAACTTGGTTTTTGAATACTTGATACTTATTGTGAACAATTTTAATTGATAAAGTTTAATATTAGTTTGAAATTTAAAATAAAAGATAGAGTAAATTAACCTATTAAGTTGGAATTATAATTTGAGAAATATATTCTGAAAATTTGAAAAGGATGTGGCTTCACAAACATTCTGTTTCAGTCACAGTTGCTATGAACTATATATGTGGTTGCTTGATATAAAGCAACTGCATTAGCAACTGTAAATTTTCTAACATAAATGAAAATTAAATGCAAAATAAACAAATAAATATTTAAGATTTGCTAACGTAGTTTGGCACATCTTGCCTACGTCTGCGAGCCCTCACCTTACTTAATCACTTTCACCAAATAACAAAAATAGTTTTACTCAAGGTATTACAGAGCCGACTCACCCTACCCTTGACATTATCCCTCGTCCTCACAACTTGAGAAAGTATTTCACTAGTAATAATACGATCATCTCATGCTAACCTCAACAACATATTTTCACAACAAATTTTGATAATAGGTGATAAGTGTGAATTACATCATATTTTAGGGCTTAGTTTGTTATGTATTAAGTGTTAATTTGATTCTTTAGTATGTGTTTAGGTTAGAAATGTGTTAGTTTGTGTGTTTAAGTGTTTTTATGGGTTAGTATAAGTCTTCAAGCTTAAATAATATGTTTTTGAGATACCTTAATGTGTTTGTTAGCATTTCAGGGTCAACATAAAAAACAGAGAAGTTTCAGAGACATTTGGGCCAAAATAACAGGCTACGATCGTGGCATAATAGGCTACGATCGTGGCAAAATAGGCCACGATCGTGACAGAAGAATTAGAGCTAGCCCACGATCATGGCATATAGGCCACGATCGTGACAGAAGGGTTAGATATGGCCTACGATCGTGGCATGTAGGGCCACGATCGTGGCCTGTATTGGCAGACGCGCAAACAAGTGAAAATGTCAAGTTTTAAGGGATGTTTCGGACCTTTTTAACCCTGGAAAAGCCCTAGGACTGCTCAAAACACAAAAGATATTTAAAGAAAAAAACAAAGGAGATTAGGGAGCTTTTGTATCAGCAACCAATTGAGAAACCCTAGTGAGGGTGCATCAAGAGATTGAGAAAGCGAAGAAGGAAGAGAGATGTGGAGAAGAAGCCTACGCGAAGTACTTCTCGAAACAGGAGGTTTCCTGCCATTGTTACCTCCGTCATCCGTCCAATCATATTTTTGATTTTTTTTCAATTTTATTAAAGTATAGAATTGGGATAGCCTTTGATGAATAGGATTGTTGAATGTATAAACTCACCTTCAGGTTGTTTTATTTTTGATTTAATGAAATTGGATTGGTTGTGTTTTTATTGGATTATTTGTGATTTGATTTCTACACTTGCATAATTTGGTGATAAACTGATAGGGTGAACCGAGTGAAAATCATTAAATTGGGCTAACGAGAGTTAGGTAATTTAATAGAACGATAATCAAATAAAATCAGTAATTTGTGTGAAGAGAGATCTTGCATAGCATTCCCGATAGTTTTTAGATAACTTCAGATCTAATTAAGGTTTTGGATAGATTGTTAATCGAGAGACTACAATTCCCATAATATGATTAGGGTTTATAAATTAGGGTTACGGTTATAACTCGAGAGAGAGAAGTTAACCTTAGGACCATCTAGAAACAGTTACTCAGTAGTTCATAATTGGTTAGGTTAGCGTTAAAGATAGATAAATTTTCCGTTTCTCTTAATTGGTAGTTCTTTAGGTTACTTTTGCTTGGGTGTTGCATCTGCTATTTTGTTAATATTTTCATTATTGATTCTTGGATTTGAATTATGTGATTGAATTGATTTCTTGCTTTAGTTTTGTTCATTTTGAATTGTTGCGAATTGTTTCTGGCCTTAGATTTTAGGATTAGATTAACCCTCCTCGTGGGATCGACACCTTAGGTATTATGCAAACGACCCATGTGCTTGTGAAATATCGAGGTTAATTGTTAAAACTTATACATATCGGAAAACTGCGATCAAGTTTTTGACACCGTTGCCAGGGAGGCGAGTAGTTAGTTCTATAGTTTAAGGCATTCAATTAGATTTGAATTTTTTATTTTCATTCTTTCTTTTCTATTTCTGAAATCATGCTCTTAAATGAACAGAAGAGCCACGAAAGGTTCCAGTTATGTAACTAAAACTTTAGATTTAGGTATCACTCGACTAGAATGAACCATTAGGAAAGCTTAGCATGAAGAAGAAGAAGAAATAGTGAAATCAACAATAGATAAGGAATTTCAGCTAAATATAGACCACGGAGCAAACCAAGGACGTCAATAATAGACCGACTTTAGGAGACAAGGGTTCAATGTGGTTAACTAAGGAGTCGCTAGGCCACCCGTTCAAGCAGCCTCATTTGAAATAAACCAACCCTCCTAATATGCTTCAACAAAATGTACAGTTTTATGGACTAATGAACGAAGATCGTAACGTACATATAGTAAACTTCCTTGAAATCTGTGATACCTTTCGGTACCATCAAATGTCGAAAGATGCAGTCAGAATTAGGCTTTCCCCCTTTATCCTTAGAGATAGAGCAAAAGCTTGGTACCATTCCCTTAACCTAGCCAGTGTCACAATGTAGGATCAGCTAGTTTGTGCTTTCTTAGATAAATATTTCCCTATGGCTAATTCCACTAAGATCATTAAGCAAATTACCAATTTCCAGCAAAATAATGGGGAATCGATCTATGAAGCATGGGAACGATATAAGGATTTACAACGCAAGTGCCCACACCATAACTTACCTAAGAAATTCTTTTTGCAAACATTTTATAATGAAGTAACCCCACATATGAGAGGCACGATTGATGTAGCTTTAGGAGGATCACTAATGAGAAAGACGGTTGATGAAGCGGAAGAGTTGATAGAGGAGATGGCAAGTAATAGCTGCTTGTGGACGAATGAGCGGAGTAGGCAAACTACTTCATTTTGAGACAAAAAGGAATTGTGGGTATCGATCAAACGACAAAAATGCAAGAGAATATTTACAAATTGATGCGACAGCTTAACAACATTAAGGCTTTGTCTTCATCTCTAGTGAAAGCCATACAAATCAAGTATAAACTCTATAGACAAATGGACCATGATACAATGGACTTTTACTTGATGAAGAAAAGTGATCCGGAGCAAGTGAATTATATAGGAGCTTAATATAGACGAGGGGGCAACAACCCCTACTCCAACATTTATAACCCTGGGTGGAAGAATCAACCTAACTTCTCTTAGAAAAAAAATGTTGGAGGATAGTTCAGACCTCAAGGACAATCAGGATTTCAACAAGATAAACCAAGATCAATGGAATCCAAGTTGGATAAGATTTTAGATAAAGTTGAAGGCATAGAGCATGCACATAAAAGGCTTGAAAGCAAATGCGAGCAAGTAAGAAAGAACCACACCTCTTTAATATATAATTTAGAGGTCTAAGTAGGTCAACTAGCAGAGGCAATATCTACTTGGAACATAGGAACGCTTCCAAACAATACTGAGTCTAACCCAAAGGAATGGATCGTGGCCATCATTTAGACCCATGAGAAGGAAACTGAACATATTAAGGAAGATGGAGACAAGGGACAAGGATAAGTAATTATGGAATTCCTTCCAAGTGAGCTCATAATTGAGCCAATTAAGGCAACTCGACCTTGAATTCCATACCCTATTTTTACTCAGTAGAAGTAAATGTCGAGTAGGGCAATAAGGAATTTTAAAAAGGATGAATCAAACAAGGTTGGGGACATAAAGGAACATCTAAAGACGAGGCTCATTTTAAAGGAATCAGTCAAGAAAAAGGTTAAGGAGCATATATCAGAAGAAAACCCTAACATAGAACAAAAGAAAAAGGACCCAGGGGATTTTTATATTCCGTGCAGTATTAATGGAGTCATCATAGATAGGGCACTCGCAAATTTGGGAGCAAGTATCAATACGATGCCCTATACCTTTAGTCAGAAGTTAGGGTTAGGAGAGTTAGAACCCATAAAGATGTTAGTCAAAACAACCGACAAAACAGTTCATCAACCGAAGGGGATTATTAAGGACATGCAAGTACAAATTGAGAAATTTATCTTTTCCACAGACTTCTATATATTAGATATTGGCAAAGATATGGAAACCCCTATGGTTTTTGGCCGACCGTTCTTGGCCACTGCTCGCTCAATCATTGACATTGATGGGGGTGAACTAACTCTAAGGGTAGGAAAGCAGCAAATAACCTTCAAAGTGTCAAAGAAAGACAACATAGCTCCTTTACCTCCAAAAAATATTTTAAAAAAAACTGAACCTCAAGGACAATGGGAAGATATTGAGGATTCTGGGAATGAGTTCTGAAAGAAACGATCTCGTAGAAGAAGGAAAAGGAATGAGAATAACAAGGAAGGTGGAATTCGTAGCATGGTAGCTCATGTGCAATGTGATTGCAGTACCATTGCACCAATCATTTGAACCATCGCGAGCAAAAGAAGCGCATCGAGCTACCAATGTTAAAAGAAACATTGAATAGGAGGCAACCTACGGAAATTTATTTCCTTTGATTTTTTTGGAAGTTTGAACTCCATAGTTAGGATTATTTTGTTTCCAAATAAAATTGGAAGGCATAGGACTTCAATATAAACTTGATAATCGATCAAGCATGCAAAAAGAGGTGAAAGGGCCACAAAGAATTAATAAGTGATTTTGGGATGTGGAAAAGAATATAAGAAGAAGAAAGACTAAAAATTGGTGGAAAAATTGTACGTACCCTTTATCCACCTATATATTCATTTCTAACTTCACGTTTTCATTCACTTTCATTTTTACTTTATCTCTCTAAATTTAAAACCTCCAAACACTCTCACATCTCTCTACAAGAATTTAAAACTTCCAAAATTCTTCCACCTTCTACCTAATAATAAGCAAGTATGTCGTGCATTAAGTAATTAGTTAGGCATGATCAATCATCGAGATGAAACTAAGACTCGGGACAAGGAAAAAGAAATAGAGCAGCAAACTTTAGAGCACCTTTCCCAATCTACACAAAGGAGGAAGGTATTTGATTTTAATACCTCAATGCTAAACAAATTGTAGTCCCTAAACATTTTGATTTTGATACACTTGATAGGCTAGAACTACGCAACAGGGTAGAGAACTTAGCAGAAAGAATTTAGTAGGTAAAATTCATACACTTCCAATTTCCTGTTTACCAAGATATCACTTTAGAATTCTTTACTTCCCTTTCCTATAAACCTAGGAACCCTAAAGAAATGTGGTTTAGGTTGCATGGACGAGCTTATGAACTAAACATCAAAATTATGTATGAGCTGTCTGGGTTCCCCGAATCTTCCATTATCAATCAGCATGATGATTTTCGTGCTTCTCGCTATTGAAATAAGCTCATAGGGCTAGAGTAATTCGATGTCAAAAATGCCCACAACAAAATCATAAGGACCCATGAACATTTGTTATTGCACAAATTCATGTGTCAACTGGTTTTTGATAAATCAGAAGCCAAAAAGTGTTTAACAAAGGAACTCTTTATATGGTGATGCATGGATCACAGCATTCCAGTGTGCACCTCCACAAATGTGATGAATGTTATTATTGCGACTCTGCTCAAGAGGAGCAACAAATTAAGTCTGGGGTACCTAGTTTCTGCCATTATTGAGTATTATGGCCTGGATTGTAATGGATTAACTGCACATCTCATAGACTTCCTAAATCATCACCATCTATGGCGAGCTGAAATCCTTAAGTCTCATAACATAGAACTCTAAGATATCAGTCAAAAGATGCATTTTAAGATTAGGGCTAGTCAGGCGATTTCAAGTACAGAGCCACCTCAGCAGGCAGAAGAGGACTTAACTAGAGAAGACTCTAAGGAGGAAGGAGAAACAGAAGAACCAAGCTGGAAGAAAGTCCTGGATATAATCTCCACAAACAACAAGGTAATTATAGATACATTTGCGAAGAACTCCAGAATAATGAAGGAGATGGCCCGAACATAACAACGTCAGAGCCGGGATATCCATCATATCTATCGATATTTAGAGGCTCAGGGCATTCAATTGCCACCTCCAACACCATCCCCACCTCTATCACCATGAGGCTTTATCTAACCCTTTTCCTTTTTGAATTTAGTTTGCAACATTTTATTTTTATCTTTGTTTTTGTTTTACTTTAATTTATGGTTTTTTTTTACTTTAATTTATGTTTCTTCTTTCCTTATGTTTTTTGTTATTCCCTTCTCACATTGAGGACAATATGTTGTTTAAGTGTGGGAAGGGTTATGTGTTTTGCTTTGAATGTGATTCTGCATATTGTATGATAGTTGTTAGGAGCATTTTGTGAATTGTGTGAATGTGTCAATGGCTTAGATGGATTGGAATTGATTTAATTTTGAACATAGTCTATTAGAAAGTGAACAATTATTAGCTCATAAAATTAATGAATTGGAGTCTTTGGCTAAATACGCAACTTAATTAGTGTGTTTTTCACCCTCTAAATTATCACATTCATACATAATCTGAGGCCTTTCGACTTAAGTAGCTTTACTAGTATTTTTCATGGAAAATAGTAGCTAAAACAACAAGGTAGGAAAAAAAATAAAACAAAATTAAAAATTATCATGTTTGCTAAATAAGTAACCATTCTGCTTGCCTTCGGGTTATGAATAGAGCTAGTAGCTAGCTGATAACATGATATAGCTGAGTAACCAGATCGACACACATCACAAATGTGTGTCTTCGCTTCAAAAAACTATAATGACGTTCCAACCAAGCAGTTTAATAAAAAATGACTTAGTCAAGTAACTGGATTGACATTTATTACCAACGTTTGCCACCGAGTAAAAGACTAAGTCCTTGCTCAAATGAATAAATAAAAAATGTGTATGTGTTTTCTAATAAAAAAATTACCAAACTTGTAATGGCTTGACTTTTCATGAAAACATAATTAGGAGACCTTACAGAGTCTTAATGATCAAAGAATTATTAATATGTGTGTGAAATTGAAAAGGGTAAATAATTAAGACTTGGATCTAGATTAATTTGTATATTTTGTTCAAAGCCCTTAGATGCTGATTTTGCTTGTTAATGATTTGATATGACCATAATGATTGTGTTTAAAGTTAAATTTATTTCAGAAGTTGAAGCCATTGTCTCATTACTGCATTGTGTGTTATGTGTTTGTTATTTTGTTTGCTTAAGGATAAGTAGATGTTCAAGTATGGGGATGTTGATAAGTGTGAGTTGCATCACATTTTAGGGCCTAGTTTGTTATGTGTTAAGTGTTAATTTGATTGTTTAGTATGTGTTTAATTATTTGAAGATAAGGAAATCACTTCCTTATCTTTGGGAATTGCTCCTCTAAAATAAAGTTTGCAACGATGCCCATTTACCTTAAAAGTCTCCTTATTAGCATTTTCCAGTTTGCAGGCTCCATGATCAAAAACTTGAATGACTGTAAATTGTCCACTCCATCTAGACTTTAACTTTCCTGGAAATAGCCTCAACCATGAATTATATAGCAGAATAATTTCTCCTACTTTGAATTTCTTTTGCTTGAGACAAGCGTTGTGCCATTTCTTAACCTTTCCTTGTAAAGTTTGGTGTTTCTGTATGCATTAGAATGAAACTCTTCAAGTTCGTCTAGTTGTAGAAGTCTCTTTTCGCGAACTTGTTTCCAATCAAAATTTAATGCTTTAATCACCGAATATGCTCGATGTTCTAATTCAACTAGTAAATGACAAGCTTTCTTGTACACGAGCCTATAAGGGGTTGTTGTGATGGGTGTTTTGAAAGCTGTCCTATAGGTCCATAACATATCATTGAGCTTTGTTGCCCAATCTTTCCTGGAGTTGTTCACTATCTTGCCCAAATTTTGTTTCAAATCCCGGTTAACAACTTCAACTTGGCCACTAGTTTGTGAATGGTAAAGTGTAGCAACTTGGTCGTGCACTCGATATCTTTTTAAAAGGGCATCAAAAGATCTATTGCAGAAATGTGTGCCTCCATCACTTATTATTATACGTGGCACTCCAAATAAGTTAAATAGCCATTTAATGAACTTCTGCACTACCTTCCCATCATTGGTTAAAGTCACTACTGCTTCAGCCCAACGCGAAACATAATTAACTCCTACTAGAATGCACATGTTTCCCATTGAAGATGGGGAAGGACCCAAAAATCGATGCCTCATATATCGAAGACTTCGACTTCTTAAATATTAGATAAAGGCATTTCATCACTTCTAGAAATGTTAACTATTCTCTGGCATCGATCACATTGTGCTACATAGGTTTGAGAATCCATAAACAATTATGGCTAATAAAATCCACTTTCAAGTATCCAAGTCATCATTTTGTTAGCTCTATAATGCCCAGCATACTATCCTTTATGACATTGCTTTCGGATATCTAACATTTCCTCATTTAGAACACATTGTCGCATTAACCCATCTGCACATGCTCTATATAAGATTGGCTCATCCCATATATATTAGTTATAATCATGCAAGAACTTCTTCCTTTGTTGGTAAGAGAGGTCTAACGGAAGTTTACCACTAGCAACATAATTTACGATATCTGCAAACCATAGTGTAGTCAAACTCTCAAGTAACATCAGAGTTTCATCAAGGAAATTTTTGTTACTGTCATCACTTAGCTTGCATTCCCCTCCCTCAACTCTGGATAAATGGTCTATAACCACATTTTCTACTCCCTTTTTGTCTCTCACCTCTATATCAAATTCTTATAAAAGTAACACCCATCGAATGATCCTACGTTTTACAACTTTCTTGTTGAAAAGATATTTTAGTGTCTAGTGATCAGTGAATACAATTAACTTTAAACCCAGAAGATATTGTCGAAATTATCACACGCGTACACTACTACGAGTAGTTCCTTTTTTGTATTGGTGTAATTCAACTGGGGTCCACCTCTATATCAAATTCTTATAAAAGTAACACCCATCGAATGAGCCTACGTTTTACAACTTTATTGTTGAAAAGATATTTTAGTGTCTAGTGATCAGTGAATACAAATAACTTTGAACCCAGAAGACATTGTCGAAATCTATCACACGCGTACACTACTACTAGTAGTTCCTTGTCTCTCACCTCTATATCAAATTCTTATAAAAGTAACACCCATCGAATGAGCCTACTTTTTACAACTTTCTTGTTGAAAAGATACTTTAGTGTCTAGTGATCAATGAATACGATTAACTTTGAACCCAGAAGATATTGTCGAAACCTATCACATGCGCACACTATTACGAGTAGTTGCTTTTCTGTAGTGGTGTAATTCAGTTGTGGTCCCGTAAGAGTCTTACTAGCATAATAGATTGCATACAACTTCTTATCTTTCCTTTGCCCCAACACGCAACATATGGCTTGGTCACTTGCATCACACATAACTTCGAACGAAAGTGTCCAATCCGGTAGTAATAAAATTGGTGCTAATATTAATGCTTCCTTTAATGTCTTGAATGCAGCCATACACTTATCATCAAATAAGAAAGGCACATCTTTAACTAGAAGGTTTGTCAAAGGTCTTGAAATTTACAAAAAGTCTTTAATGAATCGACGGTAAAATCCTACATGACCTAAAAATCCTCACGCACCTTTTACATTACTTAGTGGTCAAAGTTTCTCTATCACTACTATTTTTGCTCTGTCAACTTCAAATCCTTGATGTGAGATTTTATGCCTTAGCACTATCCCCTCTTATGCCATAAAGTAACATTTCTCCTAATTCAGCACCAAGTGCGACTCCTCACATCTTTGAAAAAATATGTCCAAATTAGTTAAACACATGTTGAAAGAATCTCCAAAGACTGAAAAATTATCCATGAATACCTCCATTAAATCTTTTATCATGTCAGTGAAGATAGACATACACATCTTTGAAATGTGGTTAGGTCATTGCAAAGTTTGAAAGGCATTTGTCTTTACGCGAAGGTACCATAGGGGCAAGTGAATGTAGTCTTTTCCTAATCATCAGGGTAGATGAAAATCTGATTATATCTAGAATATCCATCTAAAAAGTAATAAAAAGAATGACTAGCTTCCCTTTCTATCATCTAGTCTATGAACAGAAGAGGAAAGTGATCTTTCTTAGTCACTGAGTTGATTTTGCGATAATTTTTGCATAATCTTCATCCTGTGACTGTTTTTATTGAAATTACTTCTCCACTATCACTTTCTATTATCTTCATTCCACCTTTCTTAGGTACACATTGTACTGGGCTGACCCATTCACTATCAGAGATGGAATAAATTATCCTTACATCTAAGAGTTTTATGATCTCCTTCTTGACCACCTCTTTCATGCTAGGATTCAACCTCTGTTAACTCTCCCTCACCGTTCTACATACTTCCTCTAAGTTTATTCAGCACATGCAGACATTTGGGCTTATGCCTCGAATGTCAGCAATTTGCCATCTTATGGCTTTCATTTGCTTCCTAACAAGTTCTACCACCTTAATTTCTTATTTCTCATTCAATTGATTGGAGATTATTATCGGTAACGTTTGACCTGCACCTAGAAAGGTATATCTGAGATGTGTAGGTAAAGGCTTAAACTCTAGTATTGGTGGTTTCTCTGTAGATGGAGGTGTGGGTGCTTCAGTTCGAACCAATTTATCTTGATGTATTTAAACATCTGACTCCTCCATCTCATCATCTTCCTTAGATTCAGGGTTTTGATATCCATTGTTTGCCTCTACCTCCACTGATTGTACCTATGCGATGCAACTCTCTACTTGTTTTTGCGAATTTTTATCCATAATTTCAACCTTCATGCATGCACTATTCGTTGTTAGATTCTTTAAGGCCTTATTTATATTGAATTTGATCTGATCTTCACCTTTTCGAAGTGTTAATTTCCCTTCGTGAACATCAATTATGGCTTTTCCTGTATTCATGAATGGTCGACCTAAGATCAGTGGGCAGTTTTTATCTTCTTCAAAATCAAAATCTACAGGAATAATGAACTTATCCATTTGCAACAGAATGTATTCCACTATTCCAAATGGCCTTTTAATGGATTGATCAGCCAACTGAATTAACATTGATGTTGTCTTGACCTCTCCCAATCCCAACTTCTTAAATATCAACAAAGGTATAAGATTAATGCTAGCTCCCAAATCACATAAACACTTTGTAAATTCAAACTCACCAACCACACACGGTATTGTGAAACTTCCTATATCTTTCAATTTAGAAGGCATTTGACTGGTGACTACTAAGCTGCAAGTGCCAGTTAGAGCTACCGTCTGATTATCTTCCCAAGTAAGCTTCTTTGATAATATATCCTTTAAAATTTTTTCATATTTAGGCATGTGTTCCAACGCCTCAACAAAGGAGAGATTGATCTGTAGCATCTTTAATTTCTCAACGAAATTTGAAAATTATGCATCTAACTTCTTCTTTTTTTAATTGTTGAGGAAAAGGGATTCTTTTTTAATTGTTGAGGAAAAGGGATTTTGGGTTGATACGATGGAGGAGCGACATAAGGAGGATATTCACTTATGTCCACTTCTTTATCCTTTTCTTGATTTTTCTCAACTGGCTGGACGGGCTCCTCTACTGCCGCTGTGGGTGGTTCAAGTTCCTTACTACTTCAAAGTGTAACAGCCTTTAGTTTCTCCCTTGGTTTTGTTCCTAAAGTGTTAGGAATATTTCCCAAATTTCACTTAGAAAAAGCATTTGACAATTGATTCACTTGGGCTTCTAGATTATGGATCGAGGAAGTATGGTTCTTAGTGACTTGCTCAAATTTGCATTCCATCTTCTTTTGTACATTTCTAGAGTTCCAAGCTTATCTAAAATTTTATCCAACTTAGATTCCATCAAGCTTGGTTTATCTTGTTGGAAGCTCGCTTGTCCTTGAGGCCTGAATTGTCCTCCAGCATTGTTCGTCTAGGAGATGTTAGGGTGATTTTTCCACCTAGGGTTTTAGGTGTTAGAGTAGGGATTGTTCCCCCCTCCTCATCCATATTGCACCCCATATAATTTACTTGCTCCTGATCGCCTTTCTTAATCAAATAACAGTCTATGGTATCATGGTCCAATTATATATCATGGTCCAATTATATACCGTGGACCAATTGTCTACAGAGCTCACACTTAAGTTATACGGACTTCACCTAGGCTGAAGATGAAGTCTGCATACTGTTGAGCTATCGCGTTAGGTTGTCGATATTCACTTGCATTTCTGTTATTTGATTGACTACCACAGCTACTTTTTGCTCTCGAAAGTAGAAGGTTGCCTACCTCGCTAATTTTTCCACAAGCAGCTGTTGCTCGCCATCTCCTCTATCAACTCTTCTGCTTCATCAACTGTCTTCCTCATCAATGATCCTCCTGAAGATGCATCGATAGTGCCTCTCGTCAGTTGGTTTACTCCATTATAAAAAGTTTGCAACAGGAATTCCTTACGTAGGTTGTGGTGTGGGCACTTCCTTTGCAAATCCTTATATCTCTCCTATGCTTCGTAAATTGATTCCCTGTCACCTTAATAGAAATTAGTGATTTTCTTGATGATCTTTGTGGTCTTGGTCAATAGGAAACAAAAGGCTTGAACTAGCTAATCCCACATCGTGATGTTGGCTGGGCTAAGGGAATGGTATCAAGCCTTTGCTCTGTCTCTAAGGGTAAAGGGAAACAATCGAATCCTAACAACATCTTCCAACATCTGATGATGTTGTAACATATCACAGATTTTAAGGATGTTCACAATGTGTGTGAATTGGGATCCTCTTTTGCTAAGCCATAAAATTTCACATTTTGCTAAAGCATATTGAGGAGGGTTAGTTTAATCTTAAAGGAAGCTGCTTGAACTGGGGGCCTAACTACTCCTTGATTTTTTGCATTGAGCCTCGGCCTCATGACGTCCATCAGGGTCCGCTGTTGACATCCTTTGTTCACTCTATGGTACATATTTTGTTGAAATTCCTTGGCCATTGTTGATTTCACGATCTCTTCTTCCTCTTCTCGCCGAGCTTTCCTAAGGGTTTGCTCTAGTCGATTAATATCTAAGTCTAACATTTCAGTTACACGACTCCAACCTCTTATGACTCTTATGCAAAAGCATGATCCTTAAACTATGAAACTAAATTAATTGCCTCCCCAGTAACGGCGCCAAAAACTTGATCGTAGGTTTTGAAATTATAAAGTTTTAATATTTTTAACCTCGATATTACTGCAAGCCCGCAGGTCGTTCGCGTAGTACCTAAGGTGTCGATCACGCGAGGAGGTTAATCTAATCCTAAAAACTAAGGCTAAACTCAATTTAAAAAATTCAAAAAGAATGCAACTAAACAAGAAAATATTCAATCACTCAATTAATTCCGATAATTAAATTCGTGAAATATAAACAAGATAGCAATTGTACACCCAATCATAAAACAACCTGAAAACTATCAATTACGAGAAAGGGAACTTTTATCCGACTTTAATGAAAACCTAATTGATTATGACATTATTGAATTACCAGTTCTAAATGGTCCTAGGGTTGATTACTCTCTCTCGAGTTATACTCATTAAATTATTAACCCTAATCAAATTATGAGAAATTGAAACTTCTTGATTCACAATTTATCCCAAAACCTAAATTAGATCTTAAGTTGTCCACTAAACTACCGAAACTTATGTAAGATCTCTCGTTACACAAATTTACCGGTTTGATTCAATTCTTGATCGATTAAATTACCTAACTATCGTTAGTGCAATTTAATGATTTTCACTCAGTTCACCCTCTCAGTTTGTTACCAAATTGTGAAGTGCAGAATTTGAATCACAAATAATTCAATAAAAAAGCAATAAATTAACTTTCATTAATATCAAAGACAAAATTCTTGAAGGTGAGTTTAGACAAGTACTCAACATTTAACGAATCTATCGTCTATGGCTACCTCAAATTCTATACAATCATAAATAACGAAATAAAATCAAAAATAGACTCAAAATGGAATGACGGAGGCAGCAACAGTGGAAACCTCCTGTTCCGAGAAGTACTTCGCGTAGGCCTCGTCTCCACGTCTCTCTTCCTTCATTTCCTTACTAAATCTCTCAACACAGCTCTCTAAGGTTTTGAGATTTGGCTAATGCAAAAGCTCCTTTATTATGTTCTTTATGTTATTTAAATACCTTAGCAGCCCTAAGCTTTTTTTCAGGGTCAAAACAGTCTGAAAAATCCCTCAAAACTTGACTTTTCTTCTTATTTGTGCATCTGCCAGACACTGCATGCCACGATCGTGGCCTATGGCAGAGTCTTTCTATCACAATCGTGTCCCTTAGGCCATGATCGTGAGCTGGCTCACATGGTTCTGTCATTTCGGCCCGAAATTCTCTTAAACTTCTCTGTTCTTTGTTATTGGCCCTGAAACACTAACAAACACATCAAGGTACCTCAAAAACATAACATTTAAGCTCAAAGACCTATACTAACCTATAAAAACACTTAAACATATAAACTGACACAATTCTAACCTAAACACACACTAAACACTCAAATTAACACTTATTACGTAACAAATTAAACTCGAAAACATGACGCAAAAACAAATTAAACTATAAAACATGACGCAAATCACACTTATCATTCACCTTAGGTTAGGATGGAAACTTTCCTCCATTTTGTGACTTGATATGTTTTATCCTCACTACCATCTGACCCATTTGGTTTTCCAAATTATGTAAGTTCGGTTTTTTTCTGTTGGGATTGTTGTACATTTTAATTAAGCTGCATCATACTTTGTTGAAGTTGTTGCACATTCTGACTAAGCTGCTACACATTCTGATTAAGCTAAAGATTATTAATATTAAAGTTCTTAATAAACTCATTAAGGGACGTACCTAAATTAGACAAAAATCTCCTTGTGCTCCTTAAGGCCTTGGTCAAAATCCTTGTGCTCCTTGTAACTGATTCTGGAAGTAATTATGTTATCTGTTCCCTTCATAACTAAAGTTGGGACGATCGTTCCAGCCTGGGTTATATGTTTGTGAGTACGGGTTGTATGGGTTCGTGAATTTCCCTCCTGCAACATTCACGTACTCCATCTGTCCTTCTTGTAATGTCGGGTACTCATCAATTGGATGGCTTGTGTTTGAAAATATCCGGCATACTTTCACTTATGCCTATCCAACTACAATTTGTCTCACAATAAATGTTAGTTCATCTAAACGATGTTCGATAGATGAATTACTTACCTTATTTAGTCTTCGAACATCATTGCGAGTGTCAAATTATTGTGTGTTCGTTGCCACCCGCTCAAGTAAGATCCTGGATTCAATGGGAGTCTTCTCGCAAAGAGCCCCACTACTCGCTACATCAACCAAACTCCTCTCCATCAGTAGTAGTCCTTCATAAATGTATTGGATGAGAAGTTGCTTCAGTATGTGATGCGGACAACTGGAACATAACTTCTTGAACCACTCCCAATACTCTTAAAAAGATTCTCCATTATGTTCAGAATACTTGTTGTCTTTGAAGCCAAAAAATATTTCTCCAAGAATAGTCTCTTCATCTCTAGCCATGTATTTACGCTTCCAGCCGGTAAGGCAAATAACCAATCCTTTGTTGCATCCTTGAGTGAGAATGGGAAGGCTCTAAATATGATCTACTCGTCAGTCACCCGTAAGGCTTCATGCTCAAACACACCATATCAAATCCTTAAGATATTTATATGCATCCTCACCTGAAAGACCATAAAAGTTAAGCCATAAATAGATTACTGCAGATTATAACTCAAAGGCAACATAATCAGTAAAATTCAGAAATGTTATGCATAATGGTCTTTGAGTTAAATCGGGTGCAGGCAACTCCCTCAAAGTTCTCGGATTTGCCATCGTCTCTTTAGATTCCGATTCAAATTCTTCTACCAAAGTTGACCTTGCTTCCCTACGCAATCTCTGTAATGTTCTCTTGATCTCTGAATCAAGTTACTCAATTTCTCTTTGAGGAGATCTTGTAACTAATATATACCAACATGCACAAACTTTTAAAAGTTAACAAATAATCAAAAAGAAATAAATATAAACAAATATATTCATAAAACACCAACTAAAATCAAATACGAAAATTAAACTACCACACTCCTCGACAACGGAGTCAAAATTTGGCAGCGCGTGTCGAGTGCACTATAAAATTTACCTAATTCTGCACACTAAAATTTATAATTATGTTAAGTCGGGATCGAATCCATAGAGAATATTCAGTTAATTTCTGTAACGCAATTAATTAATGCAAGGACAATATAAAAGGGGGTTTTGGATTTTTAGCAATTTATAAAATAAAATAAAAGTAAACTATCGAAAATAAATTAAAATAAGAAATAAAAAATGATTTAAGTGTCGAGTATGAGTAAGGTCTAGTTCTAAGGTCAATCTCGGCACAAACATGATCAAACGTATTCCATCATCCTAACATCTTTAAATGTAACATTCCGTTTCCATATAACGGGTTGAATTATAGAAACGGGTACACATGAGATTAATCGGAGAGATTAGGAAAACAACTCTCATGCTCATGCATTTGTGAATAAGTGATCTTTGCACATGAAAAATACCTGTACATGCATTCATGACATTTTCCCGGTATAATTGTGAATAAATGGGAATTTTGCGAAGTAGGCCTTATGTGTGTAAAAATTGAATTGGAGAGAATCATTAGGGTTTTCTGATTTTTAGAGAATTATAGAAATTTTCTGGGAATTTTTCGGAGTCATTTCCGGACCCGGAA
>JAOQMS010000178.1:11784128-11798588 GCA_027563885.1 Erythroxylum longipes
ATTTCCAATCATATTATACTGTAGGGGTATTTTCGTCATTGATACTATTTTTTTGTTCTGTCCATTGCAACCAAACATATTTTGTCCTCTTGACGAAGACAATTTTTTCTGTTCTGTCCTTCATAACCAAACAGCTTACTGTCTCCAATTTTTTTTCTGTTCTGTTTCTAAATTTTTATCCCGTTCCATCTCTGCATCTTGAAGACAGCAACCAAACAGACAGTACCTGTACACATCTTTTCAAGATTCTTTATATATGTCTTAAGAAAAATATCAACTAGTAGACATATATAGATATATTTATTTAAATTATTTTTACAATAATTTTATTTGGTGATATTTGTTGTAATGATTATAAAAACTATAAAAAATAATAGTTCTTTTATTTTAAATTATTATTTTATTAAGCAATTTATTTAAATTACATGACGTGTTATGAATTTGTTTCTATAAAACTAATAAAAATGCAGTACTTTATGAGGATTAAAAAAAGAAAAAACCTTAATTGTCAAATAAATAAATAGAGACTAGTCTGACTAATTAATATTGAGTTAAAAATGAACAAAATTATTAAAAAATGTGTCTTATATTCAAAATTTTAAACGTTTTTAAATGTCCAATCACATTATTTAATAAAAATTTAAAAATACTAAAGTTAATAAAAATAAGAAAAAAATATTAAACCATATTGAGTTTACTAAACTAAATCATTAAAAAATGTGTCTTGTACTCAAAATTTTAAACTTCTCAATTCAAAAGATTATAAGCCAAAATAAGACTTTTTTTGGTATCAAATTACACAAGGATGATATACTCGACTTCAATTTAGATTAAACTTAGTTAATTATGAAAATTTTTATAAAATTATTTAATTTTCTAATATATAATAACAAAATGATAATATCTAAATTGAAAATTGTAGTTAACAAAGTAATTGAGTTGAATTGAGGAATTAGATTTTCATTCAAACTCGAATCTCAAATTGTTTTTAAAATTTCAAATCTTTCATAAAATTTGAATAATTTGAATCAAAATCATTGATTTTATATTTAATTAAATATATATATATTAAAAATAATCTAAATATGTGATTCTACAAACTCATTGAATTTAAATCCAATCACACCGTATGGAACCCGACCAGTATCATAAATATCTACTTCCCTTCTAGCCCTATAAATACGACTCCATCTTAAGCTTTTGTTTCATCCCCAAAATGAAAGTGTATGTCATAACACTATGTCTTCTCTTGGCTTTCACTGTTTTCTCTCCTCCTGCAACAGTAGAAGCAGCACCAGGCCTCCCTGTCTCTTATGCAAGTAATGTTACATTCATCCATTTTACTTGAGAAAATTAATTTTACATATTACTATTTATAAATATATATATCTTTTATTGTAATATTATTAATGATTAGAACCCAATAATTTTTTATATTATTATTAACACTTATGAAAAATTAAAAACTTTAAAGAAATAAATGTTTAAACAAAATTAAATTCTTAGGTAAAAGTTAATCTAATATTACAAAATAAAAATAAAAAATAAAAATATTTATTATTATTTTAAGCACTCTCTTTGTATTATTACCAGCAAAATTTGCTTAATTTGGGAAATATATGTTTTTATGCAAATCGTGAAGCTCTTGGACCAACTCCGCCGTTACCACCAACTTACGGCGGTCGCAGAGGATGCAATGACCCCCCTAAAGAATCCCCCTCCGACAAAGAAGCCCCGTAACCAATAGATGTGCAATTACAGAGAAACTAAACCCTAGGGTAGTACTATTAGATAAAGCTTAATAGCTATACCTAGTTTCTCTTTATGCGCTGTGGTATTAGAGATTGAACTTTTACATGTGTAAAACGAAGAAGAAGAGGACGAAGAATAAGAAATCTGTTGTGTCTATTTCTATTTTCAAATCAATGTATTATCTTAGCGGGATTTCTGTTGTGGAATAAAATGCCTAATTAATTATATTAATCATGAATTTTCCATCTAAAAATCATCTTAATTAATTTTTAGATAAACAAACTTACTACGTTGAAATTGAATTTCATTAATTTAAGCTTATATATCACTTTTTTTTATCAGATGAGATAGAATAAAAAAGTGTGTATCTTTTGTCTATTTTCAAAAAAATTAATATAAAAATGTATATTTTACTGTCCTATTAAAGACAGTAAAATGTATATTTTAATCCTTAAATTTTTTATTAAATTTAAGTTTGACTTTGTTCAAATAAGTCCTTTATGATATGAAAATCATTCTAATTCACTATCAAATAAACGGGCCACTAATTCTTATGCAAATTTCTTTAACTTAAGTCTACCATTATTTTTGGATGAGACACCATATACTGGTACTGTCACAATCAACTTGATCCCTGACCCACATAAAGGTATGGCTTTAGATGGATTAGACAGATAACCAATTGTCACGCTAGCAGTTCACTGGGAAAAAAAAATTGTTACAAAAGTTTTAAATTACCAAAACTCCGAAAGAAGGTAGTAATTTTATCTATTTGAAAGTTAACTAAGATGATATTTATAACAAAAAGGATTATGTAAACAATATATAAATTGGGGTCTATATAAATTGCGGTCAATTTAAAATTTTAGTAAAAATTTTAAAGAGTAAAATGTACCCTATCTCTGTTAAAGTTTCGTGTTAACGTAAATTAACCAAAAAAAAAAAACCCCAACAAAATTGAAACCATGTAAGCATCTATTCTCAATCCATGTTGCTGGTGTATTGACTCCTTGATAAGGATCTGGAGCTATTAAATATGGTCTATGATAATCTAGATTAGGCGTGTTCAGTTAAACCTAACAAGACTAGCTACTGCAAGAATCTGGTGAGATGTCTCGGATTTGACGAAAATAATGCATCCAAGGAAATCAATGCATTTACTGCTACTAGTGTAGGACATTTTTGTCCTCAAAGGACATTTTTGTCCTTTTATTATTAAATAGACAACTGTCAATTATAATTTTGCCTTTTCAATAAATTAACGGTTAAGTTACGTATTTGATCCAAATAACGGTAATAAAGTGATCCAATAAATGATCTAAATTAATGGGTCAAAATCTGAGTAGAAAATAGATCTCTATTAGTGTGGACCGGACCTATATCAAACTTGTGATGAAGAAGCCTGATATAAAAGCTATATATATAGGTTAAGATCTCTTACAGATGCTCATATCAATTGTAAGCATACGGATTCTTTGACCTATTAAGAGATCTTACGTATTGAGAAAACTGTAAAAGGCCTAAACCACGTGTCAGAAAAGTATAATCCGTAAAGGTGTCGGGAGATTGGAGATCGTTTCAAGCTCATAAACTACTTTGGAATCAGAGATGGAATCGAAATCAGGTATTCCGCATTTTATTCATTTTTAACCCTTTCATGTATGATCCGGGATACATAATAAAGTCTATGTTACGTATTACACGTAGTATCAGAGCGGTTACGTGATCGGGTTGCCGGGAACGAAAGTTTTTCATTTTCATCTCATATGGTTTTCTTTAGTTTTCTGATTCGTTTTTTGGTTTTTTTTTTTAACGTGTATGGTTATGTAAAAGTGGAATATATAAGGCTAGCTAAGAAAAATAGGTCGAAAACAGGCCGAACAGAGTGAAAAATGGCATCCCGACTCGTTGAAAATTGCCCTTCCCAGCGAAGGGCGACTCAACATCGGGTGCATGCGAGCGCCACAGTAGCGGAAGAAGTGGCGTACGGTTGGCGTATGCGTCGCATGGGCCAACCACGTGCCGACTCGTGTTGCACAAGCTGCATCCGTCCCAACATATGGCCCGATGGATTTTGGACACGTGGAGGTGCGTGTGTTGCACGCGTCGTACAGTAGACGCGAGCATGCCATAGGGTGCGTGCGCAGAAGCATCTGGCATGCGTCAGTGCTCGAGCTGCCCGAACCACGCGCCCGCCGACGCCTAGTTGATGTCAGTACACAGTGCTGCGATGACGTCAGCTGTGTGTTGATGTCAAACGTCAGCATGACATCAACACCAAAAAAATGAAAATTTCAGAAATTCCTATAAAGTTCCCCCGAGTCTTTTTGGGTCAATTTCCGGGTTAGGGGAATTTTTAAAGTGATTTTCTAATTTTTCTGGATTTATTACGTATTTTCATACTCCAAACTTCACATAAGGGAGACAATTAAAGTTTTATGTCTCATGTGGTAGGTTCGGTATTCAGAAAAGTATGATAGACACTCTCATTGAGAATTTTTTGAATAAAAGCCTCAAATAAAGTTTAAAAACAATGCTTTCAGTTTTTGTGTGTGATTATTTGACTGTACATTTGGTTTTTTGCATTTATAATTAATTTTCACATACATTATGACCATATAGAATATGGTGATGACATAAAGATGTATCCCTTGTGTTTGTGGAATTTTTGGGATACTGATGAGAATGTAATCACCAAAGTGACTTTTCAAGTCAGTATTTTGGATTGTTCTGCTCACATGTTGGGGGGATGTCTCTGGCCCTATGGTTGGTTATTCTGCCCAAAGGTGTTGGCCTTACATAGGGTTTTGAGATGTTCATAAAGGCATTAGATGGAGGAAAGTCGTTGCTTAAATGATCTATTCACCCAAAGATGGTAGTGTCATGAGAGTTGATGGTTTGTACTCTGATCGCTTTTATGCAAGTATCTAATTGTATATATTATGTATTCAACCCAAAAGTGTTTCATAATATGTGTGATCGGATTGCCGGGATATATACTGCTTTAATGCTTTAATATTGCTGTTGTCCTGAATTTATATTGATCTTTACATTGTCTTTTCTATTTTTCAGTCACCTTTTTTGTGAATAACAATACTATCCCCATTGAAACCTTAAATGGTTTCAATTTCAAGAAGTGGATGAAGGATGTTGAGTTTGCCTTGGAGATGACTAACGTCAACATAGTAATGCACATTGAGAGGCCTCCTCCGCTTACAGATGTCAACGCAGAAGTTGATAAAGTAGTGATGGCAACATGGGAGTAGTCAAATAGGATGTGTTATTTGATCATCAAAAGGTCGATCCCTAATCATCTGCTTAATCGATTGCCAGACATAACCATAGGGAGGGAGTTCATGTACAACATTTCCTAGGCATACAAGGTGTCTTCTCATTAATTAAGGAATTGTTCTCCATGAGGTATACTAGAGAAGGAGGCACTCGAGAGTATATCATTCAGATGGTGCACCTTCAGAGTAGGATGAAGGCACTAGATATACCGATTACTGACTCGCTCATAGTGCATCAGGCACTAAATACTCTTCGTCAAGAGTTTGAGATGTTGGCCACCTCTTACATCTCTCAGGATGAGAATTGGGACATCGATGCCTTGATTTCCCGGTATGCTACAGTAGAGGAGAAGATTAAGAGTTCTCCTCATACAGCTTTGTTTGTACCTGCTAAGGGTAAGGAAAAGGCTAAACCCCAATAGCCTAAGGGTAAGGGTAAGAAACCAAAACTCTCTCCTCAGATTCAGAGTAGGCAGTCCAGCATTGCAAAGGGCCTACATGACCAAAAGAGTATGAGGTGCTTCTTCTGTAAGAATACGGGGTATAGAAAGACCGATTGCTCGAAGTATAAGCTATGGAAGGTCAAGCAGGAGTTGTCAGGTAACTCCTTGGCCTATATGATTCATAAATCCAATATAGCTATAACCATATCAAGTTCTTGGTGGTTAGACAGTGGAGCTTCTAATCATGTTGCTTCCACGATGTAGAGGTTTACATCTTGGAGAAGGTCGACTAAAGAAGAGGAGAAGTTGATGGTCGGTAATAATGAAGAGGTGGATGTTTTATATGTAGGAGATGTAGGATTAAACCTTGATACGGGGTTTGTATTAATTTTGCGAGACACATTTTATATACCTTTTTTCATAAGGAACTTGATCTCTGTATTAGTTTGAATAAAGAAGGTTATAGTTTTGTATTTGATACTTCGGTTGTAAATATTTCTATCAATATAAGACATATCAAAACTGCTTCTTATCTTACGGATTATAGAGTATGTGTTTTACTCCTAATGAAATGTATGCCTCTTCTCATATTTCCGAACCTGTTACTCAAAAGAGAGCCTTCATAAAGGAACCATTGTACATGTTATGGCATAAATATCTTGGCCACATTTCCAGGGAGAGGGTTGAGAGACTGATAAAGGATAACATTCTCCCAACTTTGGACTTCAGTGATCTGGAGACATGTATTGATTGTTGTAGGGGTAAGTTGACGAAGATAAGGAAAAGAGGTCAACTTGTATTATAGTTTATTAGACCTCATACATTCAGATATTAGTGGTCCCTATACAGTCACATTGTGTAATGCTAGATATTTTTTGACATTTATAGATGATTGTTCCCACTATAGTTATGTGTTCTTGCTTAAGGAGAAGTCTGAAGTTCTTGATAAGTTCAAGATCTTTAAGACTGAGTTTGAGAACCAATTAGGAAAATCAATAAAGACAGTCAGATCTGACAGGGGAGGGGAATACTATGGCAAACATGGGGTTGCAGGACAAGAAAAAGGTATGTTTGCCAGGTATTTGGAATCAGTTGGACTAGTGACTTAGTTCACTATGCCAGGTAGTCCTGAGCAAAATGGTGTGGCCGAAAGGCGTAATTGCACTCTAAAGGATATGATGAAGTCAATGTAGAGCAGGACTGTTAGTCCCGAACACCTTTGGGATGAAGCCATCAAGAGTATATCTTAAACAGAGTCCTAAGTAATTTAGTTCCAAAGACGCCTTTTGAGCTTTGTGTTGGAAGGAAGCCAAGCCTTGCACATATTAATCTGTAGGATTACTCTGCTGAGGTAAGATTATATAATTCTTATGAGAGCAAATTGCAACCTCGTTCCACTCGTTGCTATTTAGTAGGTTATCCTGACTACTCTAGGGGTTATATATTTTACTATAGAGAAGGAGGGGCTAGAATAGTGGAATCATAGACGGCTAAGTTTCTGGAATATGATGTCCATGATGAGGGAGGAACCTCACATCCTCCATGAGATAACAGGACAGATACTATGATTATTTTGTATCCACCTCTTATGCAATCAGCTCCGGTGGATGAAGGTCTGAGTACCGTGCCTATGCAAACACAGGAATCTATACCTGTTCAGGAAGAGGTTTCTGAGGTACAAGAACCTATGCATTTGCGCAGATCTACCAGAGAGGGGTGACCGGCTATCTTATCAGATTACATAATCTATTTGGGCGAGCAAGACTATGACATAGGACATATTGTGGATCCAGCTACTAGTACATAAGCCATTTTTGGAACCCATATGAATATGTGGTGGGAAACAATGAAGGATGAGATGCAACCTATGAGGTATTATAATGTATGGGAGCTTGTTGATTTACCTTCACGTTGTAGGTCTGTCAGTTGCAAGTAGCTATTTAAGACCAAGAAGGACACATAGGGTCAAGTTGAGCAGTTTAAGGCGCATCTAGTTACTAAGGGATTCACTTAGAGAGAAGGAGTTGACTTCAATGTTACTTTCTTTCCTGTATCCTTAAAGGATGCATTAGAGTGATTATGGCAATAGTAACTCATTATGACATGGAGCTACATTAGATGGACGTTAAGACCGCTCTTCTGAATGGTGACCTTTGTGAGGAGGTCTATATAGAGCAACCTGAAGGATTTCACGATCAAGATGCAACTGATAAGGTTTGTAAGTTGACTAAATCAATATACGGTTTGAAGCAAGCTTCCAAACAATGGTACCTAAAATTTGATGAGGTTTTGACCTCGTTCGGCTTTGTGGAAAACAAAGTCAAAAGATACTTATACTATAAGGTCAGGGGGAGCAAAGTTATCTTCATACTATTATATGTCGATGATATCTTGTTCGCGTCAAATGATTTGACCATGTTGCATGAGGAAAAGTAACTTTTGGCCAAACACTTTGACATGAAAGATTTGGGTAAAGCATCTTTTGTCCTTGATATACAGATTCACCGGGATAGATCTCAATAATCATTGAGCTCTCGCAAAGTGCATACATTGAGCGAGTGCTACAAATGTTTAATATGACTGAATGTAAATCTGTTGTAACACCCACTATAATAAACATAACCTTTCGCGACAATTTATTTTGCGACGAAACCAAATTCGTCGCAAAAAGATAACATATTGCAACGATTAAAATATTTCGTCACTAAAACTAACCATTTAGTGACGAAAACAAAAAGTGTCACAAAAGAGAAAACCTTTGGAGACGTATAGAAAAAATCGTTGCCAAATGTTGAATATTTAGTGACGATTAAGAAAAATTGTCACTAAATGATGCACAATGGGTGACCATGTCAACTATCCGTGGCTAAATAATCTTATGTTGACGATTTTAGAAAACGTCACCATAACTTATAAACATTTCGCGAAGAATCCAGAATATTGTCACCAAAGGTTCTATATTTGGTGACGATATTTTGAAGCGTCAACAAAAGGTCAATATTTCGTAACGAAATTTTGATTTGGTCATAAAAGGTTAAACATTTAGCGACGATTGTTTGTCATCGTCACTAAATGTTTTTTAGAAGTCGTCACTAAATGGTGCACATTCAGTGACGAATTCTGAAAATCATTGTTTAATGTATACATTTGGTGACGATTGACGATTTCAAGAAATCGTCACCAAATGTATACATTCAGCAATGATTTTCAGAATTGGTCAAATGGTTGACATTTTTCAAAATTATTAAACTAAATGGTTGACACTTTCCAAAATTATTAACCTAACATTTTTATAATCTATCATAGTTAAGATATGTTTTATTGGAGATTTGTTTTGAATGTTTACAGCATATTAATAAAAAAAACCCATAACATTATTTTAGTGTTAAACAATGTATTAATTAATTATTAGTATTTACTAACATTGCAAAAATTAGTTATAAAAATTTTAAATAATTTTATCAATATGATAATATAATATATGGAATAGTACGAACTTTGAATTATAAGTTACCGAATTCATACACTCATAGAACCAGAACAATAACAGTCCACATTCAATAGGACGCAACTTGACCCCTAAGTAGTACATATGTTGTTTGACAAATTATTATAGATACAACAACAAATAAACTTTAAAGCTGAGTTTAGTTGATTAACCTACTAAATGATAATGATATAATTATTTATTTGGATTCCAAGTAACATGAGAGTCGGTAAAGGTAAATGAGTCATCGATTTTTGGATTCCCGATAAGGGTCTTTGCATGTTTGAACGCACCAATTGGAACAATAATAATTGTTCCCTCAAGCGTAGGATTTTTCACACCCTCTTGCAATAACATTTTTGCTATAGCTAAACTTGTAGAGGATGCAGTGAAAAAGTTGCTAGATTTAGTACCTAAAACATATTCAATATAGAAGTTAGATATTGTCATAATAGTAAACTGTTAAATTAACTAAAATTGGAGTGACATGCATAGGTGCATGAGCAGACTAAGTATTTGGAGTTGACAAATTTTCCAAAACAAACGATTTCGCTAATCCTTTACAGACTGTTGTAACATCGCTCCCACCTCCATAACCATACATGTCATTTTTGAGACTCAAGGAACCTTAAAACAACATGTAGTATAAACCATCAAATGTGAATATATATAATAGCTTCATAAAAGGAAATGAGATGTACATAATAAGGAAAGTGACGTTGTTCGGATGGTACTAAACACCTTGAAGCAGAAGATTGGCCATGGAAGGCAAATGATGATTAGTGTATGAAGTAGAGACTTTTTCTTCATTGTTGGTTTTTTCAATAGAGATAATTTTGCCACATTTCTCCCAACAGAATGAATTAGGACCATTCAGAATTAGTTTCTATGTCGACATTCCTGGATTAATAATATTAAGAGGTATATTCTGCAAAAGTCGATTTAGAATAAAATAATGACAAATGAAAATAGTCTAGTTTAGCACTTATACATCTTCAGTGTGCCTAATGATATGAAAATTACCCTTACTAAAATTTCAAAAATTTATTGTGTAATTAGTATCATATGCAAAATTTTGAATTTAAAGTAGAATAGACATGACTATGTTTTTGATGTGCAGGAATATAGCATTATCTATATGTCTCTATATTACTATTACTGGAAATGAATAAACGTAAAATACTCTTAAATAGGGATGACAATGGATAGGGTTCGGTTCGAGTATTACTCAACCTATATCCATATCCATTTTTTACGACTCAATCCATTATCCATTTAAAATCTATTGGTTTTTACAATTTACTACCCATATCCAAATCCATTGGATTGTTCGGTTTCAGTTTTTGGATATCCATCGGGTGGTGCAGATATTAACCGGGTTGAAAACCCATTGACATCCCTACTCTTGAAACAATACGTTCCGTTTTTAATGTTTGTTTAATTTCAATGATTATTATTTTAAAAATATGTCACAAACATTAATTATAAAATAAATAATTCTAATATTTTAAGCTATCTTAAAATTGTAATAAATTAAAATAAATTCGTTTTAACAATTATAATAATATTTAAATTCAAAATTAAATTTGTCACTAAATAATATTAGCTACCAAAACAAAATTGTCACAAAAAGCCATTAACTACGTATACAAGAACGTCGTTAAAAACATTTTGCTACAACAACAAAATTAGTAGCTAAAAGTATTTTGCTACAAAAAAAATATGTCGTCACAAAAAGCTATTAGCTACCAAAATAAAATCGTCATAAATTGTTTTTACCTACGTTTGCAGTAACATCTATAAAGACATTTCCCTACAACAGACAATTAGTAGTTAAAATTATTTTGCTACTAAAATAAAATCGTCACTAAAAATAATTACCTACGAATACAGTTTAGTAGGAAAAAACTTTTAGCTACGAAACAGAAACGTCACACAAAACTATATACGACGTTCATAGTTCTTGTCGGTTATACTTTTTATTGGCAAATTATTTTTGTCGAAAATACGTTTTAGTAAGGACTTTGGAAAATCGTTGCGGATGTTATTTTGCTACCGGGATTCAGCGAGGATTTGAGTGACAATATTTTTTCATCACAAATTAGTATTTGCGACGATTGTTTATTGTTTTGTGACGTTTAGTTTTGTCATTAAAGGTTGTGTTTGTTGTAGTGACCTATCTCTCACGAAAAAGAGATTATATTTGGCATAGTATCCAAATATTAATGAAGTTGAGAGAGAGCCTATGAAGAATGTCCTGTATTCTAGTGCCGTTGGTAGCTTGATATATGTCAAGGTGTGCACTAAACCAGACATTGCATTTGATGTTGGACTACTGGGTTAATATTTGGCTAACCCAGGTATGGACCATTGGAATGCAGTCAAACGAGTCTTAAGATACTTAAAGGGCATTAAAGCTTATAAGTTGACATACAAAAAAGTCAACGATTTAAACCTCACAGGGTACACAGACTCCGATTTTGCTATGTGTCTGGATGATCGCAAGTCTACTTCAGGATATATTTTCATATTAGTAGATGGTGTGGTATCATGGAAGAGTGTCAAGAAGACTCTGGTGACTTCTTCGACTATGCATGCAGAGTTTGTTGTATGATATGGAGCTGCTATATAGACGGTTTAGCTCAGAAACTTAATTTCTGAGTTGTCTATGATATATTTAATTGCTAGACCCATACGGTTATATTGTGATAATCTTATTGTAATATTGTTTAGTAAAAACAACAAGAGTATCAAATGATCTAAGCATCTAGATGTCAAGTACTTAATTATAAAAGAGTTGATTCAAAAAGGTGACGTGAAGTGGAGCACATCAAAATTGAGGAGATGTTAGTTGATTCATTGATTAAAGGATTTCGCCCCAGTAGTATTTGTTAAATATGTATGGGCGTGAAATACATGTTGATGGCATTGAATCGCTTGCCGTGGAAGCAATTCCACTGCCTATACATGTTTTCAAGATCCTTTATACCTTATGCCTTTAAGAAAAATATCTAACTAGTAGACAAATTAGATATAAAGAACTAATAACCATTTCACATCATTCTACAAGGTTTTTGTCTTCGAAGACTTTAACTTTCTATACCCATAAGCAATGGACGGCAGAAAGAAAGCCACGAGTAAAGAAGGGAAGTTAACCTTGAATTATTAACAGGTTAAATAATTTACACAAAATCTTTCTAATACATCGTTTTTTATTAAAGAAATTGAAAGCAACAGTAGATTTCAGACAATTATGTATTTTTGTAGGAATGAGAAATAAAACTTTATCATTTTATAATTATGTTAAAAAGAAATTTGGAACAAATCGTCTGTACAAATTCCTTAAAATCACAAATGATGCAACAAAAACTAAGATCCCCAATGTGGTGCAGACTATACTATTGTCTAAACTGACACAAACGAAGCAATTTCATTTGATTTATATATTAGTAATTATTAAAAAGAAACATCGTATAACTAACATTTATAATATTATCTATTGTAATTTCTACAACAACAACATTATTTACCGAGAGTCATTATGAATATAAAATTTGAAGAGATCTAATAATACGTAGCGTTATTCATACTAAATAAAAAGGCTGTTTTTAATAAACCTGCATATAATATAAAATATAAATAAACACGTTTACATAAAATAATAAAATGTAAATTAACAAATAACATGGTACAAATAGAACATATTAGATATTAAATAAGAAAAAGACAAGTGGAAAAAAAACAATCTACAAGACATTAATTAGACTATTGTCTTCTCCAGGTCAAAGAAAGAATAGTTGAAGTTTCACTATTTTGTAAGCGAAAACAAGGTCTTGTATTTCAATTAATTAGTACAACTCTCAAGTGTTTTAGTCAACAAAATAGAACACCAAATACATCAATCCCAGTATTTCCTTGTTTCTTCTCCACAGCTATCTTTCTGTTTCCCAGTCTCTTACACAGAGAGCTTGAATCTTTGAGGGTGCTAATTAAGTCATGGAGAGAGATGGATTGATGGAAGACTACGTGACACCCAAAAGGCCTCTTCTTCTTCGCTCCAAGTCTGGTGATACTGACAGCGGAGGTTCTTCCATTACCACTGCTCTCGTCTTTAGCTCCTTAGTTGCAGTCTGTGGTTCTGCGACTTACGGTTGCGCTGTGAGTACTACTACTTAATGCATAGCAAGTTTATTGTCTTTTTTAAGTAGCTTAGCTGTTTGGTGTTTCACCTGATTTTCGCTCACCTTTAGAATTTCTCCCGTGAGTTAGAAGTGCCATCTAACGTTTCTATCCCCATTAATTCTCTGCGGGTTCATAGCCACCGCGACTGCCTGTGGAAACGTAGTGTGGACAAGCTATGTTTCCATGATTAAGTGTGCAGAAAGTTAAAAAGTCATTAATTGGATTGATATTTACTTTTCACAACTCGCAATGGCTCAACCATCAGTTCATATAACTAACAAGTTCCTTAAAGTTTTTGTTTTCTTGTGAAGAAAGCTCCGTTTAATTATCGGTAGAAACTCGGAGAACTCGAGTAGAAGAAAAAGAATATCTTATAATAGTATACAATTTGGGAACGCATTGTTCAGACAATATGTCCATTCGTTTCCCTTAGTACAATGCAAGATGGAAGCACGGGGCGGAACCACGTATGTCTTCATAGTGGCAGGCGAAAATAAATAAATATAATTATGTATAAATATAGTTAAGAATTTTTATTTTTTTATATAAATATATCTGTTTTTTGCCCCAGTTAGAATTTATATCTAAAAATTGTTTCTCAGTAACCCTTTTTAAGGTCACGACCTATCGTTTTGGTAAAATAACGTAACTATTATAAAAGAATATTCATTCTTCTACCTCACTTAACAAATAAAATCTTTTAATATATATCAGATTTTCTATGACGGATTATTCTCAAACCCATAACCCTCATTTTTAATGAATTTTTTAATTTTAGTTTATTCACACCTTACTTATACAATCCATAATCTTGACCTATTTTTTAAAAATATGTTGTGAATGGCGCATGTACACATGTAAGAAGCTATAATTAAGTTAACTATAATATTATTGGATCAATCAATTTATTAAGATGATAAATAGTCAATGGGCAGTTATGAGTAAGTTGGACTTTAAGAAATATGATCAAATTATTATGTATGGTATTGAAAAGTAACTGAGACTTCACATAATTTGCATGCATTATTAATGTCGCGTTACACTTACGCCATCTCGTTAGAATTTTAATGAACTTAATTGATTGTTAGGTGGGTTATTCGTCACCAGCTGAATCTGGAATCATGGAAGAGTTGGGCCTCTCTGTTTCGGCAGTTAGTAGTCTCTTTTCTATTTTAGTACCACTTGCATATTAAACTAGCAATTATACTGAGGCTACAAATGCCTTGGTAATGAAGTTTTATTAACTGATGTGTCAAATTGTTACATCGTTAAAAACCCAATCCTAACCTTTGTCAAATGCAACCTA
>JAOQMS010000178.1:11808470-11830494 GCA_027563885.1 Erythroxylum longipes
TTCATAAATATAAAAAATTGCCCGAAACGGTACCCGGTATTGACCGGTACCGGTACAGTACCGTTCCAGACCTCAATCCGGTACCAAGTTCGGTACGGTATTCGCAACATTGCTTGGAGAATAAAAATAGAGATAGAAGGCTAGCTTTTCGGTGCCCGTTCAATGGAAATATTGACGATAAATCACGGTTAAGCTATTTTTATCATTTTAAGGTTGTAATTTCTTTTTGAATTGTTGTGTTGTTGGTGTTGATTTGATTGGATTTTGGGATGAATGATCTTAATATGTTATTTTGATTATTTTATTTCAAACTTATTGCTAAAACATTGAATGAAATTTGTAATCGTTACTTTTGATGTTTGTGAGTAGCATTTAATGATCATTAATCATTAGGAACAACATAACTTAGGTTATATAACCCGAACGTAAGAGGTTACTACCTATATTGCTCATTTTCCAATTTGTAATGTAGCTGCCGAATTGAATCTAGAGATTGTATCCTAGGTTTTTCGATAATTAGGTTTAATTAATGATTGTATCTTGATTAAACACGACTTAAGGAAAAACTGGATTAGTAGAGCATTCTATTAGTCTTAGATCAATAGTCCGAAAAGAGTTGTAAAGACGTTAGGATGATGGAATATGCTTGATCGTGTTTAGGTTAAGATTGACCCTAGAATTGGACCTTACTTATATTCAACACTTTTCTCATTTTCGATTGCTTATTTTAATTTGTTTTGATAGTTTACTTTTCCTTTAATTTCTAAATTGCTTAAAAATCTAAAAACCCATCAATTAATTTCGTTACAAAAATTAACCAAACATTCCCTGTGGATTCAATCTCAACTCACTATAACTACAAATTTTAGTGTGCAGAGTCTGGTAAATTTGACAGTGCACGCGACACGTGCTATCAAGAGCTTCTAAATAAAAGAAGGAGGATGGGAGCCTGTACAAAGCAACATTCACACTTACAATCTACAACCTGTGGAGAGAAAGAAACAAAAGATTTATAAAGGGGAGGAAGTAAACAAACAGCTACTAGCAGAGAACATTATCATCAAAAGCAAAGTCTTAGCTATAGCTAAATCTGTTAATAATGACTTGTGAACAGGAATGAAGCAAGGATGGAACTTCCAGCCCCTTGTTCTTGCTTTTAAAATGCATACTTAGGATCCTTTTGAGTTAACTCATTGTAAGGTTGTATAATTAGTATCCTTTTGGGTAAACTCAATGTAATGTTGTAATAGTTTAACTATAATTAATGAAAATTTCTTCAATTTCCAAAAAAAATATTTTATAAGTAGTATTGCTTGCAATATTGGTATGTTTCAGTTGTTAAAAAATTCTTAATTGTATCATAGTCGTTTAACTAGATGACAATCAGAACTTTCCTATATGCAGTAACTTGTTGCTTTCAATTTATTTGACACTAAGAGTTTAGTATAAACAACCAGATTAATTAATCACTCTATATACTCCTTAAGTCAATAAGGAATTTACACAGTAATTTTGAATGTTCACAAAATGCTAACTGTTAGTAAATATGCTAATTACTGCAAAGTGAATTATTTAACTACTATGAAATAAGCACTTTAGTTTATGTATAATTTTTCTTAATCATTTCCATTGTTCATTGCAAATGATTTTATTTCCAGTTTCCATTATTATTCAAAATTAAAGATGCATTAAAATAAATGAATCATATGATTGAAGTATGAATATTTTTCTTGTTTAATCCTTAATCACATAAAATTTCATTAGCATGGTAAAAATTATTATACGTATAATTTGTCACATTGATTTTTTTTTTTTCATTTTGGCTCACATTAATCGAAACATGTATTTGTGTTATGAAAGTGCTTCTAAGAGAAATAAGTGTAAGGTATTATATGTAACCCGTCTAATACTAAGATGTTTCAAAATAAAATATGCTCGAAGAATGAATCATTAATAGTTAGATAGAGATTTCCTTCCATATGAATGCAAGTCTTAAAGAAAATTTTATGTTTTATAATTGAAAAGGAAAAAGATTGTATTTGCATTTTAAATATTTGTTAAAACAATAAAAAATGATTAAAAATGACTAAATCATGTCAACAAGTTGAATTTAATGGAAATATTTTATTTTTCATATAAAAAGATTCTAATCCTTCTCCTTAAGTTCTCTCATCCTTCTTCTTCCTTTATGATCGTCTTCTCCATTTGCTTAACCAATTGATGACTACTTTATTGACTAAATATTTACTCCCTAATACTTAGTGATTAATGTTATAATGTGCTTAAGATACTTATTTTGGTTCGTATTTTTTTAAGGTATAAGTTAGAGGAACAAAAATCAAAATGAGATAAAAAGATATCATTGGAGTCACCTTCTTGATGTCCAATCTTATTTGCCCTTATGGAACAAGAAGGAGATTATGAATTAGGCTGAAGATGAGACAAAAAAATGAAAGAAATGAAGTTCCTACAACCTACACGGCTGTGTATAGGATCGTGTAACTCTCTGGAAATGTGTAGGATTGCAAAGACACAATTTTAGCCTCTCTTACAAATTACACAGTTAGCTATACCCCTATGTAGCTCCCCATGTAGCTGATCAACACCATGTATGTTTATGAATTGGGGAAAAATGACATACACGATTAGTTACATGACTGTGTAGCCAACCGTGCATTTCCCATAACCTTAACTTTACCATAAAAAGACATTTAAGTAACCAAACAAGGAATAAAGGTTTAGAAGCATGAAAGGGTGCATAATTCATATTTCTTTGGAAACTATAAGGAATTAACGCTCTTCCTTCCAACTCGAAGGGGATTTCAAGGTTTGAAGAACACTTTTAGGCATCTCTTCATCTTGTTGTGTTGTTCTCTCTCTTTAGAAATGGTTTGTATTATTCTTTGCTTAATGTTTTGAGATTCATGTACGGATGATTTAAACACTTTCAATAGATTTTTTATATTGAATCCATATCCAAAATCTAGATTACAATACGTAATCGTTGTAATTCTTATTCATTTTTAGTAAACTAATGGTTGTGAATCATCAGAGATAACATACCATGGGTCAAACGACCCAATCTTGTATAGTCGTTGCCAAGATCAAGCTATTTTCCTAGTTCATAACGCAATTGTCACACTAAATCTAGAGAGCTTATTATATGATGTTTGATAGCTAGAGCTAATTAAATTTGTTGTGACAATATTGGAGCAACCTACTTATATTTCAATCTTGTCTTTCACTCATGCATAAGGCACATTGCCATTGATTTTTACTTCTTCATGATCAAATGTCCTATAAACAATTTGTGCATACCGCATATTATACTATAGACCAATTAGTTGACTCTCTTACTATATCCCTTGTTGGACAACCGTTACTTATTCATTATTCCAAGTTTAATATCCTTTGGGAACCTTTACAGTTGTGGGACTATATTGTCTTAACATATTTTTTTTACTAGAATTGTGCTACAATTACAATCTCAAATAGTATCCCTGATCCTTCTTGATAATGATATACAACAAAAACCTTCAAATCTCCTTTGTTAGTCTCCCACCCACATTAAAAAAATTTTAAATGCACCTAAATTATAATCTATAAATAACATTATTTCTATATATAGATTTACAACTTACGTTCAAACCGTTGGCATTTCTTTTGAAAATGAATATACAAATGCCAATAATTGTTAGAAGAAGAGTTCATATCAGCTTATGTTTATACCCACAAAGGGAGCATGAGTGATCTGCCATGAATTTCCATCTTTGAAAATTTCGACTCTATTCGCTAATGGCTTTATTTATCTTTAATTATACTGTGCATCTTTGATATCATAAAAGACGAAGTCAAATCGTTTCCTTCAATAGTCGAATATGTTTTAAACGGGAGGAATATCCAGGCTATGGGATGTTTCTGACGGAATAAAAAGCTAAAAGAAAAGTTGAAATGTAAAACTAAATATGCACCTCACTTTAAGGCCGACTTTGACCGTTAAAAGAGTTCCCTTTTCATGACAATTGCATGGAAAGATGCCTCCTTTTGGCTTTATATATACGCCATTGCTTTTGCTGAGAACCTGGTAACTCTTAAGCATATTTTAAATATGTCATTTTAGAGAAGAACATATCATGAGACTGTAAGTATAGATTTACTACATATTGTGTTTGATCCTTTAAACAAAGCTTAAATGTTGATGAAATTTAAAATCTGCGGGATTGCGAGAGAGAATTTTATAAAGTAAATAAACCCGATCATGCTTGTGTACAATGAAAATTTCTTTTGTTTTAATAAAGACATTAAACTAAATATTACACTTTGTAAAGTCATGCTTTATGAGATGATCATATAAATGTTATGATCAATTCCATCCAAGTAATGGTGTATCAAACTATTGCCGTATTCAGAGTGGACTTAACATAGCATGAATATCTATTCTTCAGTTCACTTTCATACATGGGCGTGATATTTATTAACATAGCATGAATATCTATTCTTCAGTTCACTTTCATTCATGGGTGTGATATTGTTCTGGATGGTAAGAGGCATGAAAAGGTAATACTACTTCTGCGGACTTTCTCAAGTTTCAAGACAAACATAATTAACTAAAGTAAAATTTACCAACTTTTAAGAAGACAAAATCTTCTTTAATTTTTATTACATCCAATCCAGCCCGTAAAATTGAAGCAACTCCGTTCTCTAAGGAGAGAGACGCGTTTCATTTTCATGACTCTCCTCCGCGCCCTCTCTCTACACTGAGTCTCCCAAGAGCTCTCTCCAGATCTACTCATTGTCTGTGGTAACAACCCTCTCCTTTTCGATTTCGTTAGGGAAAATGTTTTCTTCTCTTTTTCTCGATCTGCTATTGTATTCTTCATTTTCTGCTTTTCCCATTTGTTACTTTCACTTTCTTCTTTCTTTTTCTTTTAAATTCTATATCTATTTTTACACTCGCCGAATCCCTTTTTGGTTCTTTTTTTTTTTAAAATCTTTCAACTCTCTTTTTGCATGATTCTTTGTTTATATAGTTTAGGTCCCCTGCCTTTCCGCATTTGAGTTTGAAGCTGCTTTAAAGTGACGCTATAGTCAAGTTTTTAAAGCAGTTTATTGATTTTGTTTTTGGGTATTCTGTTCTTTTGCAAATGAAGTGGCGGATGGGGTACATAGGGTCGCACGGAGTTCAAGCGCTTCACAGATACAAGTATAGCGGTGTTGATCATTCTTACGTTGCTAAGTATGTGTTGCAACCCTTCTGGAGCCGATGTGTCACTTTCTTTCCCCTTTGGATGCCGTAAGTACCTTCCATTTCTTTTTTTTTAATTTATATAATTTAGTTAAAATGGTCTCTGTTTATTGTTCTCTTTGTGAGTCTTCCTTTGCTGTTCTTGGCTGTTATTAGCTTTACATTTTAGGGTGGTAATTGGGCAAGTTGCTCGGGTTTGTTGTTGATCATTGGGATCTGTTTGTTGTTTATTTCCTGTAGTGATTATGTGGGGTTTTAGTCGGGACACTTCTCTATGGATTTACAATTGGTTTACCATGTTTTTCTCTAGTTTAAGTTCGTCAATTCAACGAATGACTTCTGGCTAATATTTCCTTTTCTTTTTTTCCTTTACTTTTTGATCGGGCAATTGTTTGCTTCTGGGTTTTCCTGCAGTCCAAACATGGTACGATAACCCTATTTTATATCTTGCATTTTCAACAGAATCATATATTAAGGTGGTCATTTTCACTGATTTATCGTGGTTTTGGATTTTCAGATAACACTTACAGGATTTATGTTCTTAGTTACTTCTGCACTGCTTGGTTATGTGAGTTGGAATTTCTTTTTCTTCTTGTTTGGTGATAGGAAATAAACTTTTATTCATTCAGCGGTTGCTTCTCTGTTTTTCTGATTTATTCTCAGGTATATTCACCTACCTTGGATACACCTCCACCTAGATGGGTTCATTTTGCGCATGGGCTACTTCTATTCTTATATCAGGTTTAATTCTGATTCTCAGAGGGAGTGAAATTATTTGCTTCTTGTGTTTGTTAACACTTCTGCTGTGCATCTTTATAATTTTCTTTCTGACAATTCTTCATTAAAATTCATAGACTTTTGATGCTGTTGATGGAAAGCAAGCACGGCGGACAAACTCCTCAAGTCCACTAGGGGAACTATTTGATCATGGTATATTTGGCATTTCAATTTTTGGCTTCTTAATATTTGTATGCTACTTTGTTAATTACTGAATCATATGTTTTTCTAAATATATTGCAGGATGTGATGCGCTCGCATGTGCTGTATGTATTTTCCCTCTTTCGTTCTATAGCTCCAACAAGTGGAGTTTTTGTTAACACATGTTCGATATTTTTTCCTTTTCCAGTTTGAGAGCATGGCATTTGGTAGCACTGCCATGTGTGGAAGATATACTTTCTGGTTCTGGGTTATTTCAGCTGTTCCATTTTATGGTGCAACATGGGAACAGTAAGCGATCTAACCATTCTTTCTCTTGTTTGTTTAACCCTTGGCTACATATTTGCTAACCAGTCTCTCTTCTTTGATCCAGCTTTTTTACCAATACTCTGATTCTTCCCGCAATTAATGGGCCAACAGAAGGGCTGATGCTGATATATGTGGCTCATATTTTTACAGCTCTAGTTGGTACATTTTTGCTCTCACAGTGCCATGTTTCTTTTTCTTTTCAAGAAAAAGAAAGACAATGTACACAGAAGGAGTTCATTTGTGAACTTTTAATCTGAAATGAACCATAATAACTTTATTATTTTTACCATCTTCATGAAGGTGCTGAGTGGTGGGTTCAGCAATTTGGGAAGTCTTTTCCATTTTTTAGTTGGGTGCCATTTATTAATGGTAAGTTTTCTAACTTCCTTTTGTATAATTGTAAGGAGTTTAGAGTTGAAATCTCTTACCTCTCTAACTTCATGGGAAAATTCTTATCCACTATTAAATACTTGATCATCATCATCATCATCACACCCAGTCCGAATCTCGCACCAATGCGGGGTCTGGGGAGGTCTGATAATATGCAGTCTTACCCCTATAGAGTAGAGAGGCTGTTTCCGATAGACCCACATGCAAATGTGATAATGAAAAAAGTGATGCTGTTTAAAAGAATAGATATTTTTTTAATGTAGATAAATAAAACTAAAATAAATAAATAAAATAAAATAAAATACCTGATATGGTGCCCAGATCTGCTAATACCTGACGAGCTGCAAAGTATGGCTCATGTCGTAAAAAATATTAGTTGCATATGGTTTTGTATCTTTTATTGAGAATTTGTTATTCAACGTATAATACCTGATCACTATTTCCATGATTATGTGCAATTAATCTGTGGCTTCTGGCTTCTGAAAGAACTCTTATTTGTGGTCTAGTTGATTGTTTTTTTTAGAGATCTTCTGATAGACTTTATCGTTGGTCTCCCCAAGCATGACTTGTCTCCAAACTGCATTTTGCACTATGTTTTTGTACTTTCTGATACCTGATAAATTAGTCTGTGCTGAGATTAGCACTTAAAAATCCCACCGCTATTGTGCATATCTTAAAGATAAATTACTCACTGTTTCCTTTCATCTTATGATTTCAGAAATTCCTACCTTCAAGGCTGTGTTGTATTTAATGATAGCTTTTGCTGTTATTCCAACAGTTGCATTCAAGTAAGTTATTCTTATTATTCTTAGGCTTGAGGTGTCTTCATCTGAGCATGCATTAATATTTGAAGATTACTTTTTATTTTTCCTCATCTTACACAACACATTTTTACTCCCTGTTGGAATAGCTCATGGTTGTAAATTCTTTAGCTGAGCGTAAATTGTCAGGTCGGCTTTGAGTCAGTAGATTTCTGTTTGGTTAGGCCAGCTAGAATTCTGCTTTTTTTCTGGTATTTACTTTTTTTTGGGTAAATTTTTCTGCAGTGTGTCAAATGTATACAAAATTGTTAAGGCAAGAAAAGGCAGTATCTTTCTGGCATTGGCAATGGTAAACTTGCACCAAACTAATTTCTCTCATAGTTTAGGTATTAGTCGGAGAATCTTACTGTTATTTGTTGTTGTCAGCTTTATCCTTTTATCGTGCTTCTGGGAGGAGTCCTTGTCTGGTATGATTCAAAATGCACTAATATCTTGCATGTGATGAAGTCTTTGATGTTCATGGTCTTTATATGAATCTTATTCTCATACAGGGATTATCTTTCTCCTTCTGATATAATGGGAAATTATCCCCATCTAGTGGTTCTGGGAACAGGACTTGCATTTGGGTTTCTTGTGGTAAGGTCTTGATCTATTTGGAGCAGAACTTTTTGTTTTCTTAAGGTGATTTAGTTATCAGTTTTTCATCATTTAATGATGATGAAAATTTAATCATATTAACCAAATTAATGATTTGAATACATGTGGTATGACGGGGAATCATTTTATGAAAATTGTAATATAAATAGTAAATGGGGGATACATGATGTCCATTTCTGATTATAATTGGACAATTTATGGATTGACTCCTTTCTGCAGCTTAATACTTAGCATCCTTGTGTGCAACTCTTGAATGGAGCTCTTAACATGTCGATGTACTACTCTAGTGCTTATACTGCACCAAGTTTCTGAAGGTGGCTGGCCTTTCATGTTGGGAATCAGTTCCATGATTGGACTCAGAAACATACAAATTCCCCTGTTGTTGCACAATTTTGTTTGTTTTGAATGACTTGCTGGACGATTGAGAGACGAGAGTGTATAAGACTTTTATAGTAGATCATTATTATAATAACTTTCTGAACTTACGTAATGGGACATGGCATATAAATGCTGATTTAAGCTGTGGTTATATGATTAGATCCTTTTGTCATGGATGTAATCAGTATCATAAGGGAAGAAGACAAACTAAATAAGGATGTACGGGTAGACAGATTTTCAGAGACTGGTCATTTTTATACAGATTTACATGATATACTGATTCCTAGGATGATATTTGTTTCATATGACAATTTTTATAATTAACAGAGAGCATTTATCTGGTTCAGCCTCAGGATGTATGCAAACAATAGATGCCTTTTACTTTGGTGCCTCACTGTGGATGTTTGATTTTTTTTAATCTTTATTCTATGGTTACTTTGAAAAGTCCAAATTTTCTTGGACTTAGAGCAGTTATATTTTATGGTTGCTGTACTGAGATAAAGCTTTTCTTAACAGGGGCGAATGATTCTGGCACACTTGTGTGATGAACCAAAGGGACTGAAAACCAACATGTGTATGGTATGCTCCATTAAGTCTTTTCAAAGGATCACTTGTAATATCTGTGTATGTGTTGATTCAACTAACATGTGTATTCAAACCGGTTACTGATTGATGGAAAAAATAAATAAAATGAGTAAATTAAAAGTAAACATTTGAATAGATAAATTACAAATGGGTGATTGTTGATTTCTTTTGGGCAGTCGTTGTTACCTCTACCTTTTGCAATTGCAAATTCACTGACTGCAAGGCTAAATGATGGGTATGGTGATTGAAAGCCATGTAATTTCTATGACTTATCACTTGATCTATTCTGCTTCCGTTGTAATTTTTTATGCTCTATGACAGGATTCCTTTAGTTGATGAGATTTGGGTTCTCCTTGGTTATTGTTTATATACTGGTACGTGTTATTCACTCTCTGTTCATTAGGTTTTATTCATCGAATCTGACTAGTTTGTTAGAAAACTTTGTTATCATGTTGATTGAATTTGCCTTCAAACTTTTTTTATTCAAGCTTGGCTTTATTTTGCTACCTAACATTTGCATCTCTTGCCTGATCATTCTATTTCATGAATGTAGTGGGACTTTATCTGCACTTCGCTACATCTGTCATTCATGAGATTACTACTGCCTTGGGAATCTATTGCTTCAGGTTAGAATGTGAACAGTTTTGTTGTCAACTTATATGAGCCTTGCAGAGATTAAAAAAAGTTCTGGCAAAAGAATTTTCAAAATTAACATTGAGTTTCCTTGAATCTCCGGGCTTTAAAATCTCAAATTCTGGAGCTTTAAAGAAAGCCTGTTCTTACTTGAGGATGTAAAGATGCAAATGTTATCTGTCTCGACATCAAAGTTAACTCTCTTATTGGACGGAGGGAGAAAAAAAGGGAAAAGCTAACTCTCAGTTGCCATTATTTATATAAAGTACCAAGGTTTGAGGTTCCCAAGCATGTACCTTACTAATTATGCTTTTTCAACTGACAGGATTACTAGGAAAGAAGCTTAAACATTGGGCTCCGTCTTTGGTATTCATTTCCTTTTTCTAAATTCTATCTTTTTTAACTTTGCTATCAAAATATGTATTTGACATGTAATAGGTTGGCTCACCTCCCATTAAGTATTATCGTATGTGCTTGATTGTGATTGTTTTTCAGCTGGGAAGTCTGGAGAAATACAGAAAGATTGATAAGTCAGAAGGCATTAACGGTGGAACTGTAGTAGGATATTGATGCAGAAATCGTTTTTAACTCCCTTTCAGAGAATCTATTTGTGACAATTGAGTTGTTACATGAGCGTTCTTGTATACGCTAGAGCATCGTAGCATGCAGGAGAAATTCCTGGTTTTGATCTATGAAGGTGACGAACTGGTCAATTGTTGGGATTGGAATGATTGGCGTTAGGCGGTGAAAGCAGATCATTTGGGATCTGTCTTGTGGACTTACTAAGGTTGGATATAAAATTTTGCTATTCCTATGACAATGGCCTTGACTTAATTCTTTTCAATTAACTTCTCCCGGTTTCTCCATGTTCTAAATTTTTCAGTATCTGAAAAAGATGTTGAAAAAACGTTTTCAGTGCTATGCCTGACTCTCGAGCCTTTTCCTCTAGTGTAAATGTACACGTTTAGTTCCCTGCGACTTGATCAGTTAATCAAGACAATTTCATCTATGCGTATCATTAATCTAATTGATTAAAGTTTTGACAATCTGAGAGTGGTATCTGAAATTTCAATTCAATTGTGTTCAAAATTTTAAACTATAGTCTCGGCTACAGCAAATTAAGGCTTAAGAAATTATTTGATGTATGTTTCTTAACGGTTAGTGATTAATTGTTGACCTTGATACGTGCATAAATCAATTAATGAAACCCACATTACTAATATTAGGAACCAAACTCAGAAACCATTTCTTGTTGCATTTTAAGTTTTAACCAGTTCCCAATAGTGCTGGGAACCAACTTCATGATGGCCTGCTGGGTTTCATTGTCGGTCTCAGTTTATTCCAAACATTATATACAAGCTCAAAGTGCCTCAACGTGTTTGGTTAGGCAGCGTAACAAAATGAAATAATTTTATCAAACCACGTCATTACTTCACACCAAGCTTACATCTCTCTCTGATCAAACAGTGGTAACTTAATGGGTGTCTGGTTGATTCATCTATTGGAATAAATAAGGAATGAAATAATTATTTAATAATATAATAGAATAAGTATTATTTAGTTTGGTTTATTCCTAAGAATTTTTAATGAAAATGTAATGTCAATATTTGGTTTTAAAATATAAATTTAGAATAATGAAAGAATAATTAACAAAAATACTAAAATATTCAAGTAGCCCCCACTAACTACATTATTATTATTATCATTATTATTATTATTATTATTATTATTATGTGGATTCCTTTATAGAATTTAGTGTGGTTTTTATTAGAGAATCTCACTCCCAATAGATAACCCAAAAATTTAAAACTTACCACATTGATCTCATCAAAATACTTCATAAATATTACAAATCTTGTCTTACAGATGACGACGCAAGGAACGAAGGTAAAGAGAATAAACCTAAACATTAAGAAAGACTCAATAATCACACAAACTGTTCCAATTTTCTGGTGAGAGATGCTCTAGAATACCTAGATACTAAAAAGTGTTTAGTTACTCATAATAGAAAATAAAACAATATAAATGTGTAGAAAAATTAATAGAAAAAAGAGTTCATAATTCCAAATATCTTTGCTATTCTATCGACTCCTCTTGCAAGTTTGGATGTGATGTAACCTTCTATTGGATCTCCTTTGATCTTAACTTTGTGTTTTCCTTGTCTCTGAATCTTTATCATCCCCTCTCTAAGTTTCTCATGTAAGAAATCTAATGTAAAAGACTACTCTCATCTGTTTGTCTCTATTCATGTCCTTTTATAGTAAAAATTAGGGTTATTGAGACATATATGGTCACTTACACGACTATGTAGGAGCCTATGTAGATCCAAAAACTCCTAAATCATGACTTTACACGTTCAGAAATGCTTACATAGTCTTGTATATCCAAGATGCTTCAAATCTTCATTTTATGCTACAATTTCATCTGAATTTATCTTCTTTTGGTCTATAAAGGCAATTACAACCTATAAATGCATTTAGAGAGAAATAAGGACCAAAAATACAACAAAACTATAAAATATTAAGCAAAGTACATCAAATATAGGTTTGTAATTATAGTCAAATATGTATTTATTAAACATCCTCACACTAAGCTTTTGCTTATCCCCAAACAAAACATAATCTCAATTATAAATCTTACAACATTTATCCTTCATTAAATTTTAACCTGTCCATCCATAATATAAATCACCATGTGATATTATTCAAATTAACATACAAGTATAGTGAAGTTTTTCTAAAATTAACTTCACAAGTCAATATTAATGATAATTACGTCAATAATTTCATTGAAATCAAAAGTATAAATCTTCACACCCTCGCTAAGATTTCACTCAATGTACTCAAGTGTTTAGGGTAAAAAATATCAAACTCTCAAATCTCAATCAATACATAGTATAACTCTTACCATTAGCTTGTAATATTATCACATCTCCACCACTTAAGTATAAACTAGAAAAAAAATTCAAAAGGTCTTTATAAAGGTTGTAATGGGGCTTAGTTAAAGTATAGTTGAGATAATAAAAATGTGATAAAAATTTGAAGGAAATTTATAAAAGAACATTACTTAAAACTTGCTCATAGTATACACAGGTCCATTCATTATGAATCCATTGGTACTATATTTTTTAACCACAAATTTTCTATGATCTTTTTTTAATCACAATATTGAGCATTCATCATGTACCACAATTAAAGAAATATTGAACCATTCAAAATTTTATGTTTCAAACAATCAAGTAACATAAATAACCTTTAGGGTTCAAAATAACAAACTTATTTTGAATTATCAGGTGTACTTAAACTTCCCTCTATTTATCTGTAAAAATAAATAAAAACACATGTTAAAATTAACTTAATAACTTCGTACGAAAATCAAGTTATGTGTGATAATAAAAAGAAATCGAGCAACAACAATTTCTGAACAATCGTATGATATATGAGTGGAAGTGACCTTCATAAACTTATATAAATTATTCCTTAAGGAAATTTGATGATTAAGCACATTCTACTCAAGAAATTATCATATTTCTTAACCAAAATTTCAAATATATACATTGATTGTTAAACTCTCACAACTATAATCTATTTTGTGTAATTACTTGATTTAAACATACAGTCACAACCCACAATTATAACTCATTTTGTGTAATTACATTATTCTACCATAAAATCACTATTATAACCATATTATATGATTACATAATTCAACCATAACTCATAACTCTAACTCAATTTGTATGATTACATAATTTAATCATAAACTCATAAGCCATTTCTATAACCCAATTTGTGTAATCACACAATTCAACCATAAAGCTATAAATATAACTCATTTTGTGTAATTATATGATTCAAATACAAACTTACATCTTTAACTTAATTCACATAATCACGTAATTCAACCTAAATTAACTAACTCATTTTGTATATTAAGAAATCAATTTATAATATATATAACCTAATTTATAATAAAGACCAACATTTAATTCAATATTTCTCAAATTTCAGGCAATAACACAAACTTCAATTTTGTATTGAATGATTGAACACCTAATTTCTAGAATCCAAACAACACAAATGACAAAATACATCCAAAATTCTAAATTCCAAATAATGTAATTTTATATAAAATTTCAATTTCCAAAATTAAGATAAAACAAACACATCTATCTGTTATCTCAATTTCTAAAATGCAATTTCCAAACTTACAAGTCATATTCACAATTATAAGTCACTCTTACACAACAACAACTAGTTAATTAACTCAACACTCAACATTCAAGTATTCAACACAACACGAAACAACATAAATCAACAATCAACATACTAGGGGTGCACACATTTTATATGTTCAAGGCTAAATGACTAATTTACATTTTGGGAATTGGAACCATGAGGCTAGAATAGGTGACAGTGGCGAATAATTGAGTAAGTTAAAATGTTTAGAATTTTTTAAAAAATTACACTTTAGTCCAAATTTTTAAAAAAATTATATTTCAATCTAAAAAATCACCTATACTTTAGCACTACCGGCACCGAACATTATACACATCAATACTCCGTACTATTTTTTGGGGTATTGCCCATTACGTTACAATACCCGTACCATTTACTTACAACTGAAAGTACTTTTGAGCTCTGTAATATCAATATAAGAAATTATAAAGAATTAATTCTTCTTTGGACGTCATTATGTTTCTTTAACTTGTATAATTTATCTGCCAATCTAAAAGAAATAGTTATGAGTGAAAGAAAATGTTGGAGAATGCATAATAAAGGAAGAGATGAAAAATAGGTTTAAAGAAAAATATTTTTTTTATAAAAAGAACAAGACTTAAGTGTATAAGAATGGATATTGAATATTTCAATATTATTATTTTAAACTTTCAAAAATATAATATCTTACAAAATTGTTAAATAACAAAAGAATTTATTAAAACACAAAACAAATTAGTAGCCTTTGAAGCTAAACGATACTAAGTGATGGGTTGGTGAATTTCGACGAATTTAAGATTACGATGAGAGGTGGAGGCAAGCTTGTCTCTACAACCTAAGTATTGGTAAAGTACCAAGCACCTGGTAAGTCTAAGAGTTTCGCTTTTCAAGAGAGAACATTTTCTATCTCCTAACTAAAAATACGCATGCATAGCAAAACGAATCAGCATGTTTGTTTATTCTTTCGTTCAGCAACATAAAATATTAACACAACCGAGAATCCCGAACTGACCGACACAAGTCCTACGTCCTTCTAAAAGATCAAATTTTGGTATTACCGAAATCAAAAGAAAAACGACACTCCAGTAAATCTTAAACGCAGGACCGAAAGAAAGAGAGGGCCCACTAATGGCTCTGTCATCGTCATCAGCCGCCGCTATCTCTCAAAAGGGTATCATCGTTACGGTGCCGGTTCTCGTTCTTTTCGCCTCCGCCGCCGCTATTGCCTTGTTCTTTCTGTTTTCTTCTTGTTCTTCGTGTTCTTGTCCACCTCCGTCGCCATCTTTCGGCGGTGGTTTCAGCCGTGGCACTAGTGGGGAGGTGGCAGGGAGGATATCGGCAACCCTAGAGGATATCGAGTGGGTCAAGGATCAGATCCGAGTTAATGGGTTGCAGATGAAAGATAATGTCTTGAGAAAAGGGATTAATCCTCGTACAAGAGCTGAGCAACTTCAAGATCTCCTTCAGTAATTTCTTTTTCTTTTTCGTGGGTAGTATTTTTGTTTAGGAAACTGAAGAAGTGGCAATTTGAGTAAAGGGCATGCTTTTTGGTTCGCGTTGTTAAAGGTTATAACTTGAATTTGAGTTTTGTGTTCAGCATTTTGTTTCCTTGTTAATTTTAGGGCCTGAATATCCTGTGTCCAAGTTTCTGGTGCAAGATAACATCTATTTGGTTGAATTGGACTTTCTTTTCTAAGTTTTGGTGGTTGGGTTGGTTGCATTGGTTTGTATTGAAGTTATTTGTAAAGATATGCAGTTCTAGTATGGAGACACAAAAAGAAGTCTCGGAACTTGACATAGATTGTAGAGAGCAATGTAGCAAATGTGGGATTTGGAATGAGCAAATGTTATTCTGTGTTTGATTAAAGGCCCAATTTCTTTCATCAATATCTCAGTACTTAACAAACAGTGGGTAGTGTGTTTAGCTTTATTAGTCAGGATTTACTAAATGTCGTTTTCATCAGAGATCGAAGATGTTTATGTTTGCTTGTTCGTTTGTGAACACATTCAGAGTAGCTTCTCTCCTTTTTTTTTTTTATTCCAAGAGACTCTTCCCAATTGCAGATTCGGTACCCTGAAATAGTTCTTATTCATTTTGTATATTTTTCAGGTTCAAAGGCATATCACATTATGAAGGGCCTGAGTCAGAGAATCACACCGCACTTCCATGCCCTGGTGAGCTTCTTGTGGAAGAGCACCATAGCAACTATGGGGAACCTTGGGCAGGTGGGCGTGATGTGTTTGAATTCCTTGCAGAGTCTAGCCACCTAACTCCCAACTCTCAAGTGCTCGAGATTGGTTGTGGCACACTACGTGTTGGCTTACATTTTATCCGATACCTTAGACCTGAACGCTACCACTGTCTGGAAAGAGATGAGCTTTCTCTAATGGCTGCATTTAGATATGAGCTTCCTTCTCAGGGCCTTTTACACAAACGCCCGCTGATTGTGCGAGGAGAGGACATGGATTTTACATCTTTTGGTTCTGTTGTATATGATTTAATATATGCAAGTGCTGTATTTCTTCATATGCCTGATAACCTTGTGTGGGTTGGACTGGAAAGGTTAGCGAGTAAGTTGAAACCTTATGATGGTCGAATCTTTGTGTCACATAATGTAAAGTTCTGTTCGAGACTTGGAGGTGAGGAGTGTACCAAGAGGCTGAGTAGCTTGGGGCTCGAATTTCTTGGGAAGCATGCACATGATAGCTTGCTTTTTAATCACTATGAGATTTGGTTTGAGTTTAGGCGCTCTACAGCTTAGCATTGCAGAGCTTGGTTTTATCAATTTTGGTTTTGGGTGATCAGATAAAACGGTGAAACTGCTATGGCTGCGGATATTCTTTTGTTATTGCTTGTGGTTGACTCCAATTTGTTGGTAGAGTTGATTTTTCAATCAACCCTTTGATTCTTTTCTAACCACTATGTGATTGACAGTTTGGCCGATTGCTTCTTCTGGATGGATCATCCGTTTGTGGCTGGAGTTGTCTTCTTCTTTGTATATTTAGATTTAAAAAGGGCGTTCTCACTCATGTATTGCTAAGGCGAGGAATGAATTCATCCACTGATATTTTGTAACTAGTTTTAACTTCAAATACAAGCTGCAAGATGCCTGTCCATCTTTCACGTTCTCTTGTTTCTTGATCCTCACTTGCAATTTAATATGAATGTGAATTATTTTCAACATTGTACGGGATATTCCTGACTTTGTATATAGATCAATTACCTAAATTGGGTAGTGCTTCTCGTTTCTAATTAATCTAAACTGTTGCTGTAGATCTAGCTATAATTGCTATTAAAGGGGCATTTCAGCCATAACTTAACATGCATGTGCGCATGTGATATACTGACACTTGCACTTAGACACTAGGTGTTTCTGACAAGTGGTGCTCCCAAAGGCAGATCATAAACTTTTCTATGGTGAAAGCTAATCACCAGTTGAAGACTTGGTGTGTAAGGAGTATCTGTTCTAGATTGAAGTTTAAGAAGGCAAAAGTGGAGCTTATAGCATTGAAAAATCATTTTCTTTGCTGAACTACTAAATATATGTTTTAACTATGCCCATGTACTTGACATTGTTGGTGGCATGTCACGTGATTGAAGTATGAAGCCGCAGCTATCTCATTTCTTTTTCTGAAACATTAGGCCCCAAGGGACAGACCAGTTGTGGGGTTTACATGTGAAAAAAGTGACGATTTATTCTATGCATCATGAACAACTGCTGACTTATCAGAATCCAAGCAAATAAAATAAGAAAACAAGGAAATACTGGATGTTTTCAAGTGTCAAGTAACTTGATTCCACACAAAGCTTCTAACATCACGTGTTACAACGACTATGTTAACAAGTAATTAACAGCCTCACCAAAACCAAACCAGATCATGCGACAGTAACTTCTAAAGTAATCAGGAAAACTAAACATGCCCAAACACCACATTCCTATTATAATACCTTCAAAGAAACGCCACAAATATTAGGACCCGATGATGTGTAATTCTTATCTATTCTTAGCAAGTTAGATCAGATCAGACATTCTTCTTCTATGACGATTAAGTGCAACTCTCAAGTTAATCTGATGATGTAACCATCCTGCTTCGTAGAAAGGGAGCTTTATTCGCTTCCAACCTACCGCATTTGGGGGACTTTACAACTGTCTCCTGTGGCATTTTATTATAATCCTGTAGGATTGCTTTGAGTCGAGTATCCGAGAAACTGAAGGATTGTGAACCTGAAAACTGCACTGAACTTCTTATACCTGGCCTCCAACTTCTGGCTCGTGCAACAACTTCTTTTTCCGCTGCAATTTGCCTTTGGCGACTTGCCACTGTAGAGGTCATAAAACGAGGTAGAGAACTTGTCAAGACTCTTTTTCCCCCAGGAGTAATTTTGGGGGTATCATTTACTTCTTTAAGATTTTTTTTAGGACTTGGTATGTTTTCATTTCCTGATGGGCTTCGGGGTGTCTTTTCCCTATTGTCATGGAGTTCATATGCTGCTGAAAAGAGCTGTTTCATCTTACTCAACAAGATCTCAGCTTCTTGTGTTTGCTGCCTCACTTTCTGACATTCTTCTTCAGCATCTCTCATGCCTTGTGCAATCTCTCGTATCTGCTTCTGCCTTTGCTTGTTGATGTCCTAATGAAAGTCAATTTTAACATTAATTAACTCTCTTTATCTAGACCACAAAATTCATGTCAATACTTTTTTAAATGAATACCGCTGGTAATTCCCTACTGGTCTCGACAGCTCTTGCTCTATTTGCAAAGTTTAAGGAACAGATAGTCTCTCCAGTATCTTCTTCACTTGGGCTTATGTGAACAAGCATAAGAACCTTTGAACTTTCACCTGAAGGAATTGGATTTAAACATAGTTAGCTCATCTTCATCATATAAAAGTGAAGCATTATTTAAGTCCTGCAATGACACTTCAATGGAGTAGCCATGACTACTTTGGAAGATGGATTATCACTATTGTAGACAACAATCTTGCAACCCACTTCCTTAATTCTATATGGTTAGTTCATTATGTTAACCCCCAAAAGCTCTCTGTTTGGAAAAAAGAAATATACTTTTCCACATAGTAAAGGAGAAGACGGAAGAGAATGATAGAAATTCATCTTCAGAATGCTAATTGACATGTCTCGGTAAATAAATTAGGACAGGGAGTGCTTACCTAAAGAATCTTTGAGGATTTGGGTCAGTTTGCTATTTCTGCAACCATAAAAATAAGTTTCAAAATTTAACAGTAGCAAAGTGGCATAACATCATAACCATTAACTTTAGAATATACAAATTCAACATCTTTTACGCCATCCCCTAGCTTACTCGGTAGATAAGGAAAGACGAGTAAAGATGATAAGACTCGGAAACTTGCCTGTAAGGTACATGGCCTCTCTTCCTTCTAAGAGCAGCGATAACATCACCTAGAGCAGAAAGTGAGAGATTAATGGCCCTTCCCTCTTCTAGCGTCTGGCCAGTAGCCCCTGTTTTCAGTAGTCTCTCGCTACCTCCAAGATCAACCATCCACATTTTGCTAACCTCTGATTTAGCTTTCAGATCGTTTCCACGTCGAGAGATGGTGATCCTCACCAAGCTAGATATACATATAACTAAAAACATAACGTAATCATCAACAAGGAAGTCCAAAATGCTTGAGAAAACCATGAACCCACCAGTGCGACCTGCTTGACATCTCATTCACGTTTGTCCATGAAGTGGATCGAGCTCGCTTTCCCTTGGCATACCACCATTTTGCTTTTGAAAAATCTGAGAAATGAACCTCTTTAAGCCCCTCAATTTCCACCAACCCCTTTGGATCTGTTTGAATGTTGAGATTGCTGCAGCAGAGTAAGTAGAATCCATAAAGAAAAGTGCTTCAAGTTTCCTGGTTGTTGATTCATTCTGGAACCAAGGCAAAATTGTAGTTACCTCCTTGCTAAGGACACTTGCGATCTATAGGGTGCTTTTGGACCCAGCAGATCTCTCAGATTGCCCATATAAACCTCCAGCATGCTCATTGAAAACGTGAAAGCACATGATTTCTCCAAAGAGGCTTGATGAACAAGTGCCTCAAGAGCTCGAGGAGTGATCCCAGGCTGGTCGTTTGTGCCATCCTGGAGATTGATTCTTAACCCTCGTGACCCATAAATGAACAACAGTAGTAAAGTACATAACATTAAAACCTGTAACTGACCATTGTAAATGTCTTGCCAGTTCCAGTTTGACCATAAGCCAGTATACAAACGTTGTGCCCATCAAGAGCAGATCTAATGACCGGTTCAACCTCCTCAAAGACATCGTCTACAGGGTATTTTCACCAAATTAAAGACAGGATGGAAACGAAGTTGCTCACTCCAACCCTCATGAAAAATAGACCACAATTTGAATACTAACCTTGAGTTGCAGCTTGACGGAAAACCTTGTCAAATCTAAAATCCTTCCTACTTCCTAGATATTTAACTTCAATATTCTCCTCCCAAACTGAAATAGGTTCATCATTTCTTCTCTTCACGCTTGATATCAATGGTCTAAGTCGACAAAATACTCTGATACTCCCTGGAAATTAACACCAGTATTGCTCATAGGCCAAATCTGAAAATTGCTAAGTATCATATTCTGACAAAAGAGTTGAATACTACCTTTGGTATCTAATATCTTATTCAAAGCGTCTCTGCGCTTCTTGTCTAAGGACCTCTCCTTTTTTCTCAGTCGTACAATTTCTCCTACAAGTTCAATTCACACAACTTGAATAACGGAACTCGCGTTCCTTGCTTGCAAGTCACACATGAAAATAACGCAAATCAAAGGATTAAACCGGTCAAAAACTTGTAAACATTTTAGGTCGAGGATTCCTCGACAAACCTACCTTCTATAGTCACTATGGACTCCTCAAGCTCGTTCTTTTCATGCTCAGGAATAACACTAACATCTGTGTAAATGGTGGGAGGTGAAATTGAATCTTGAGATTCAGGCACTGGTAATACATCTCCCTGGCAATCCAGGTTTGATCTCGTACTGAATGGTGTCAGCGACAGTTTTGCATCAACTGCAGGTAGTAGCATCTGTTCCTTTTCACTAGAGATGAACATTCCTTAAGCTCATAAAAGTTTGAAAAACCAGGCCGACCTTAAAGGTCACTAAAATATTGGTAGGAAGGCACTTGCTTGAACAGTACCCCAACAGAAGCAGAGTAGAAGTGAAGCTATATGAGTCCAGTTCAGACGCGAGCAGAACTCAGGTGCGCTTGGAAAAGAGAATATCTTTCTCATCCAAAAAGAGGAATACTCATCCACCAAAAAGCTCGACCTACCATGCCATTTAGGCAAGCTAAAACAATGGTGACAGAAACAAATAAAGCTCCAGATGAAGTGTAAACTAAGTCAAGTCACCTATACTTGGAAAAGAACCCAAAAACTCCATACAAGAAATTGGGTTCGGAGCTGCCAAAATCCCAGAAAAAACAGTAAGAACCAGGATAAGCAAGATGATAATAAAAAAAGAAATGACTAATGCTGATGGTAGAGTTGAACCATTCAAAATTTTCAAAGGAACCGAAGAAACAGCGGATGATCAAGATTCTAAGCAAGAAGTCAAAGAAGGTTAGTTTTTTTTTTTTCTTCAAAAGCTCTGAAAGGAATGTAGAAAACCCAAGTCGTAAATAGCTTTCAAGTTTCAATGATTGAACACTTTATGGAAACTGATTAGGATGTGAAGGATTTTATGTGCACTAGAGGTAAAAAAGGTCATGGTTGCAAACACAAGCAGATTAGCATACAGAATGAGATTGTTTTTTCATTCTATGTTTTGGTTGTATCTCTATGCATGAACTGTAAGGCTATGCTTGGTTGAGGGGTTGAGGACGGAAGGGGATGGAACGTAACACGCTTCCATCGTTTGATTGAAGGTTTTATAATAGAA
>JAOQMS010000178.1:11855110-11865301 GCA_027563885.1 Erythroxylum longipes
AAATTTAGTAAATAAAATATTTCATAAAAATATATTATTAGTCATATAAATTTAAAATTATAAATAATAAAATATTAGATTAAAATAAGAAAAATATAAATAAAATAAATTTAGTAAATAAAATATTTTATAAAATATATTATTAGTCATATAAATTCAAATATAACAAAGAAGACGATACGTTGGACTTGTTTTCTATTAATTGAAGGTATAATAAAAAATAATAATTATCAGAAGGTTATTAATGGAAAGTAAAAATTTTACCGCATAAACACTTTCTTACTGCAACCCTTTTTTTACTTAGCTATTTCTGCGGCGGCACCTCATTTTCCTCCAACCTCCGGTTGTTCGCCCGTAGATCCAAACATCTGACTGCGTTTGGAAACTGCGATAGATAAGTACTTATCCTCACCGCACCGTAGATCCAAACGCAACTAGAGTAATCAAGATCTTAATTTTTCCTTTGAAGTGTAATAGCAATTTTGTTGCTTTAAAGTCTAGAAATAATAACAAGAAAAATTAAAAAATATTAGAACGAAATGGAAAAATAGAGAATCTCAATATTAAAACCAACAATAATAGTCAAAAAGTCTATATGAGTTTCAAGCACAAAATTCAATAAAAGTTTTATCATCTTAGATTAAAATTAGATTAATTAAGGGTAGGTTGGATTATTTTAGTTAAATTAAGATTATTAGCTTTAATTAGGCTTTATTATACGATCAAAAATTTTAGATAATCATTATGAAATTAGTAACCTTTGTGATTAAAATATTTAGTATATTTTATATTATTACTTAAAATGAACACCCTTCAAGTATTTCTCATTTATACAAATATTTTTATGTTTAATTTTTTAATAAATCACATTTTACTAAAATGTTTTAAAAAGTAAGTTTATAAATTTCCTAACCACTTTTGACCCTAATATTTACACCAATCGATAAATTTAGCCCTAAGGTTTTAGAGTGTACAAATAAACCCCTAACATTTGGAAAACGTTTAAATATAAACTCAAAATAATGAAAAAGCTAATGGTTATATGACGCCGTCAGTTTTCTACTAGGTCAATAAAGACTTGACATTTTTTAATATTAATTTATTGATTTTATGAGTCCTACCTTTTATATCGAAAATAATGTGACAATGTAGAACCCACGTTCTTAAAATAAAAATATAAAAATTTTATTAATTTTTTACCTAGTACTCACCCAATTTAATTTTTAACTCCATTGTTATTGAAAAGCTTAAGGAGTAGATGAGGCAACCAATAAGACCTACAACTCATGAGTAATATGGCACCATCTGTTCCACTTCCAAATGCTTTATTACTCAAAAGGGGTAGGTCTGCTCCTACAAAGAACTGGCTAAAACAGAAAGAAGAATAAGAACAAGAACAAGAAGGAAAAGAAGATGATGATTAGGAACATGGAGATAAAGATGAAGACAGGAAACAAGAGAAAAAGGGGAAGAATCTAAAGACTTTGATGGAGGAAGAGAAAGCAAATAGTAAGAAGGAAAGCTAACTTCCATCCACCGTCCCCCCACCACCACTACCTGTTGCCAGAACATGGAATATTATCTCTGCTTATCTTTATCCCCTTAAACAAATTAGTGGCATTACAAAGTTATTTATTTTTATCTGATTGTGGTTCTAAAGTTATGGCATTGGCAATCGAAAGACACAACTATAATGTAGTAAAAATAAAATAGCTAGGTTTTAAAGAGATTTCACTATGTTGATTAACTCATAAATGTGAATTCTACAAATTTTAGTATTCAAAAAGTGATAAATAAATAATTAACTAAATTTAGGTTAAATACTTTTATTTTTGAAACCCTTATATACTTTAAATATAACGTAAATGAAATGAATAACTTATTAACAATTTATAAAATTAGTCATCAAACAAAGTGAAAACTGTACGACATTAATATGCAAAGAACCAAAGCTAAAAAACTGAAAGAGATTCAAAGCTATAAGCTAGCTTAACAAAAAAGAAAAAGATACAATTTTATTTTATTATAATTTAATTATAGGATCAAAAATATTGAAATTGTTGAATTTATTATTAATAGGATATGTGGTTAGTAAGTACTATTCTCATCTTTATTCATTTTCTTCTTTAGAATTCATTATGGAAGAACAACTGAAAAAAAGGAAAAGGAATCAAAACCAAGTCTAGTCCTTATGTATTTCTATGTGAAGGTTTTGTGCAAATGAAGGCCTCAGTGGATGTGTAGGATTGGAACATCTCCGCCATTTTATCTCTTGAAAAATGAACCTCATCGTCTTAAACAAAAACATGATAGTAGTTTCAGTAAGAAATGTTCTTACTACATAAGTGAAAGTACAAATGAACCAACGGCAAGATTTAGCAAAAGGGTGTCAAAATCTTGTCAGTGGGAATCGTTTTTCTCACTTTTCTACAATCGTACATTGTATAAACTCGAGAAATAGCTTAGATGCCACAGAGAATATGAACTTTTGGACTTCTTCATTGACTAATGGTTGATATATAAACATATATTGGCAGCAAAATCCTTTCCAGGGAAAGGAGAAAGACTGTACATATGTAAATACATTTTCTTAAATTTTTACAAGAATAAACCAAAAGAAGATTCAACCTATAATTGTTGAAGATAAAGGATTGGACTTTTCGATCCCTGCACAAAAAATGTGAAAGAAATATTGTTTAAATTAAATTAACTAGACGAAGTTGTAGGATGAGAGAAGATTACTTGCAATTGATTGAAGAAAATGTAAAAACAAACTTGAATTGTTAATTAGAAATGGCAGTAACACCAAAGTTATCATCTCTTCCGGCTTCTACTCCTTGCTAATTTGTCTCTCACGCCACCCATAACCTACGTTTCTTTTGCTATATCACTTGACATATAGTAATCAATTCATATTTTATTACTACCAAACTTTCCTTTTTATTATTTGTTTTCCCTTCCTCCGTCAAAGTCTTTAGATTCTTCCCTGTGAAGAGAATCACATATTCTCCATAAACCCTCAACGAGATCATCAACTTGAGATAAGATTTGAGAATTTAGAGTTAGGTGTGTGATGAAAATGCATGAGGTCTTTGGAGAGTCGAAGAAGAAGAGAGGAAATCAGCCTAAAATGTCAAAATGCAAAACAAAAGCAAAAATATTGAGTATTAAGTGAAGCACGTGGACAGCACATGAGGAAGCATGTGAAAGACACATGAGAAGTAGAGAAATTAAAAGGCATGGACAAATTAATCAAATCAGCCCAAGCCTCATCTGATTCTATAAATAGATACACATCCAGACTCATACACATTATTATTACACACACACGCAAACATCTATCTGATTCAATAGAGAGGAAAAAAGTTTGAGAGTGCTAGAGTACTTACTAAGAGTACTAGAGAATTTTTAGGGAAACTATTGCAGGTGTTTTAGAAACACTCATCTCTTGTAGCCATTCTTTTCTTGAAGCTAGTGGAACCACCAAAGTGTGAGATTGATCCTTGGATGTAGATAGCTCAAAGCCATCGGACCAAGTAAAAACATTGTCTTCTTTATTTTCTATTGTTTGTATTTCTGCAAATCAAAACCAAGCAACATAGGTCTTTGAGAAAAAGAAAACTGAAAGATTCAAAGATCCTAACATCAGTGGTATCAGAGCCAATTCAACATTCTGAGCATTTACGCATTAAAGACTCATCAAGAAGGTAAAGGTAACATCATACTAGTAAGCCTAAATCCTCACACCAGTTTTCTGGTCTACTTGTTACAGTTAAGACTCTTCCAAGAATACTGCTTTCTTGTCTTCTTTTAATTTTTCGTGACAAAATGGTGGGCAAAGAAATGAATGTGTTCACTTGTAAGAAAGATTTTACAATATGGAAAATTCAAATGCAAGCCTTACTTGAATCTTACTATAGTTATAGTGCAATTGAAGACCAATATAATACTGAAACTGACCCTGTTAAAAATCTGAAGTTGCAAAGACTTGCACACTGCAAATTAATGCTACATCTATCACTTATTGTGATTAGAAAAGTGCAGAACAGTAATACTGCAAAGAAATTATGGATGAAACTTTATGAATTTATGCTAAAAGATGTTTGCCTAACAAGATGACTCTGTTGCATAATCTGGCCAATTATAAGATGAATGCTACTGTTTCTCCTGATGACAATCTAGATTATTTCTTTAAATTAGTGTAAGATTTAGAAGCTACAAGTGAAAAGATTTCGAAAGATCACCAAGCAGTAATAATTCTAAAAACCTTACCCTCAGGCTTCAATGCCTTCAAGAAGGTGATTAAGCATGCCAGTGGAGAATCTCTCAAGGTAAAGAGGGTACTGGATTCACTAATGGAAGAAATCATAGACAATAATCCTTTCAAAAAGGATCCAGAAGTTATGTTTATAGATAATAAACAAGAAAAGAAGAATCATCAGAAGAACAGTAAGAAAGGGAATTAGTAGAAAGGGAAATGCAAGGACAAGCAGTCTAAAGAAAATGCAGAAAAGAAGAAAAAAACCAAAGGCAAGAAGTGCTACTACTGTGATAAAGAGGGACATTTTGCTAGAGATTGCAAAAAGAAGAAAAGAGACAAAGCTGCATAAGGTGGAGATGCTGGAAATGTGGAGAAACCTGAAGAATCTAGTGGGGATGAGCTATTGGCAGTTACAGAGAAAAGTGAAGGTCTCAGCAGAGAATGGATCTTTAACTCAGGCTGTACAATGCATGTCACTCCTCACAGGGATCGATTCACCACATTCGAACCAGTGAATGCCAAGGTAAAGATGGCAAACTCGTGACAACAATAAGTTAAAGGTATAGGAAATGTCTCCATCAATTTGTTCGATGGAAAGAAAAGGAATTTAACTAATGTTAGATTTGTGCCTGGAGTCAGAAGAAACCTCATATCAGAAAGTACCTTTGATAAACAAGGATTTCAGATTAGGTCTAAGGATGGACTTAGAGAAATCCTAAAGAATAGAAGAGTGATCATAAGAGGAGTTGAAAGAGGGGGGCTCTACTATGTAATAGGCCCTACTGAAGTGAACCTAGCTATTGACAATGGAGAGCCTCATTCAACTAAATAATGGCACTCAAGGTTGGGACAAGCAGGGAACAAGAGTCTCTTGCATCTTTCAAAACAAGGACCGATTCCAGAAAATGACATACAAAGGTTAGAATTATGTAAATCATGTGTGCTAGGAAAGCACCACAGGATAAGTTTTCAAAAAGGAGCAAAGAGGGCTAAAGAGATCATGGAATATGCTCACAGTGATCTATGGGAGCTAGCTCAAGTATCCACTATAGGAGAGAACATATTTTTATGTCCATCATAGATGATAAATCAAGGAAATGTTAGGTTTATCCTATGAAAATGAAAGATGAAGCATTAGAAATCTTCATCAAATGGCATACACTAATGGAAAATCAGACAAGAAAGAAGTTGAGATGCTTAAGGACAGATAATGGGCTGGAATACTGCAATAAGGAATTTGAAGACTACTAGAGTAAGAAAGGAATACAAAGGCATAAAATAGTGAGAGCTACACCTCAGCAAAATGGAGTAGCTGAGAGGCTCAACAGAACACTCCTAGAGAAGACCAGGAGTATGCTAATTTCATCAGGGTGTTCATAGTCTCTATGGAGGGGAAGCAATCAAGACTACAGCCTACCTAGTAAATAGGTTACCTACTTTTGCAAATGAGTACAAAACTCCACAGGAAGTTTGGAATGGAAAGAAACCAAACTTGACTCACCTGAGAACATTTGGATGTACTACCTATGCACATTAAAAGGAGGGTAAATTGGAACCTAAAGTAGTGAAGGGAGTATTCCTAGTTTATCTAGAAGGAGTTAAAGGATACAAAATCCTACTACCTCAACAGGGAGGTTTCAAAACTATCATTAGTAGAGATATGATCTTTAAGGAAAATGAATTTCCTTTGTTGTGCAGGAACAATGCAGACTTTAACCTACAAGAGGAAGTTCAGAAGCAACTTGGAACTTCAAGCAGTTTATTCCCGTTCTACGTGCCACCAAAAAAAAAGCACAAGATGACTCCACACAATCACATGATGAGGAACCTGTGCAAGGCCCTACTCATCATGAACAAGGGACTGAAGAAACAGAAGATGAAAGTGAGGAAAGAGTCTCACAAATAGCTGTAGGAAGCTTACTTGAAGCCTTACAAGACTATCAACTCACTAGAGATAGACAACCAAGACAGAAAATTCCTAATAGGAGGTACATAGAATCTAACTTAGTCGAATTTGCATGTTTTGTTGTAGAATCTATAGATTGTAAAGCACCAGAAAACTATAAAGAAGCTATGAGTAGAAAGGATGCTGAATAGTGGAAATTGGCGTGTAAGAGAGAATATTCTGCTCTAATGAAGAATATGACTTGGATATTAGTGCCTAAGCCACCTAAAGCAAAATTAATAGAAAATGGATGGTTGTTCAAGTTAAAAGGAGGAGTTACAAAAGCAGAAAATATGATATACAAGGCTAGGCTTGTAGCAAAGGGATATAGGCAGAAGGAGAGAGTAGATTATAAGGAGATATTCTCACCAGTAGTGAAATTCAAAACCATAAGACTCATCCTAATACTAGCTACAATTTATGACTGGGAAATCCATTAAATGGATGTCAAAACAACCTTTCTATATGGAAAGCTTGAGGAAATTATCTACATGAAGCAATCAGTAGGTTTTGTGGATAAAGAAAAACCAGATCATGTCGGCATATTATAGAAATCTCTATATGGGCTAAAACAAGCGCCTAGATAGTAGAATAAAAAATTCCATGAGGTTGCTGCTAGTATGAAGTTCACTAGGAGCTCATATGACTACTGCCTATATTATAAGGACCTAGGAGAGGCAAAAGCGATGTTTATACTAGTCTATGTGGATGAACTAGTGATTACATGAAAGGATCTAAGCAGAATCAAAGACGTGAAGAATGAATTGTGCAAACACTTCGAGATGAAGGATATGGGAGTAACACAGAAGCTTCTAGATATGCAAATAATAAGAAATAGGATGGAAGGAAAGCTATGGCTAATTCAAAGGAATTACATCAAAAAATTTCTTGTTCAGTTCAACATGGAACAAGAAAAACCTAGTTCTGTCCCTATAGGATCACACCTACAAACGGTTTCTAGCAAGAGTCCTAAGATAGAGGAAGAACAGAAAGATATGGCTCACTATCCTTATGATGTTGGAGTTGGAAGCATCATGTACATAATGCTATGTACAAGACCTGACCTAGCTTATGCTATTAGTATTTTAAGTAAATTCATGGCCAATCCAGGGTTTGAACACTAGCAAGGACTAAAAAGTGTTTTCAGATACTTAGCTAGAACTATAGATTATGGATTATGTTTCTCTAAGGTTGAACTAACTAAACACTGCGAGATATTCTTGTATGGTTTTGTAGATGCAAATTATGTAGCAGATAAAGACACAAGAAAATCAATTCTAGTATATTATTTCACATTAGCAGGAAACTCAATCAGTTGCAAATCATAACAACAATCAGTAGTTTTATTATCTACAACAGAGGCAGAATACTATACTATTACAGAAGGAGTAAAAGAGCTACCATAGCTATCAGGCATCATAAAAGAAATCAACATCAACACCAACATCACAAAATCAACAATATTTATAGACAGTCAAAGTGCTTTATACCTCAACAAAGATTTGGTTCTGGATGAGAGGTCCAAACACATCAATGCGAGAACAAGTCTTACAAGGGTTGCTCACACTGGAGAAAATAGATAGCAATTTAAACCCATCAGATTTTGGTATGAAAATTGTTACAACAAGGAAGTTCACGTTCTGTAGAGATTACTTGTAGATCAGTGAAGCCCCTTGAACACAACAATTATCGAAGACTCACCCACTCAATCTCACATTTTTGGTGAAAGCTAAGGTTTTTGGTTTCAAAATCGCCACAAATTGATGAAATATGTAAATATTTATGGAGAAGGAGGGAATAAATATAAAGAGAATCACATATTCTTCATAAACCCTCAATGAGATCATGAACCTAAGACAAGATTTGGGGATTTAGGGTTAGGTGTGATGAAAATGCATGAAGTCTCTAGAGAGTCGAAGAAGAAGAGAGGAAATCAACTTTATATTTTATTATATTTATTTTAATAAAATATAAAAGATTTATTAGTAAATATTGTATAAAAGGTTAAAATAAAAAAACGAAAACCTAATGACCATATGATATATTGATATTGTATTGAATAAAGTTTGGTGTGGGAATAAAGTCAAATGCGGTTGACTAAATCTAGGGATGTTAATGGGTCAGTCGGTCGGGTCAGAAGGTTGGATGGCCCAATGGTCAAAGTTGGCCCTCCCGACTCATGCTTACTTTTTTTAAAATTGACAAAACGATTTCGTTTTTGTTGTTTCGGTCCAACTACAGGCCAGCCCGTGCTCAGCCTGACCTCGGCCACTATTTTGGCCCGTGGCCTGGTCAACCTGGGCCAAAACTGACATCCCTAATTAAATCAACTTAGATTAAGATAACAACTACGCTTGTATTGTATTTGTATTTGGAAATATTATACTAGTGAGGAATAGAGATGACGATCTTCGCTTATGGACTTAAATTTAGTTATTTTTTATGAGCTGATTTATGGGTCAGACTCTGACCCATACTAACTTAAGGTCTAATTATTTGAATCAAAACAACATCGTTTTGTTTAAAAAAGTTGAGTCTCAGGTAAACCTGAACGTTGACAATCGATACTTAGACTCAATTTCAAAAAATAAATTGTTAAATTGATGGGAATTGACCTATGGCCAACTCATTGTCATCTGTAGCGAGAAACTTGCGTGTTTGTTCGGCATTCTGGAGCCCAATAAGAAATGGAAACTCAGAGTTGTGAATGGGGCTTTGAATGTCTCTTTCCCATCCATGCCCGAATCACCATGGTCTGTACATTTGTAATTTGACTATCAACTTGTTAGTCTCTCCTTTACACATTGTAATATCCAAATGGCAGAGATTATGCAGTCATTATTCTTTTTCCTATTTAATAATTGATATCATTATTCCAATTTTCTTTTGAATGTAATTGTGGTTATTGTGGATTTGTGTAGCGATTACTACCTGAGTCCCTGAAAATCTATCAATGGCCTCTATGGTAGGATCAGTCTAGGCGTTGAAATGCCGCAGTTTATTTAGTGGCAGATGTGAGTGAAATAGAATAATGTATCTTTAACAAATCTATAGCAAACCCTAACCTCATCCAAATTACAACAAAGTTCATTTCCCTGTTTATGCTTGTAATCATCTTCGATGACCATTACCAAGTAAATATTTTGGTAGGGTGATACTACTCAATCTCGACCTTTTATTTTTTGTTTTTTTTCCCCAAATTTGAATATACTTAAAGGTTTGCAATAGACAACATAAACATATGGTTAAATTGGTAGAGTAGAAAAATATGAGTCCAAAAAATCTTATGTTTGAATATCTTATTTATACTCTCTCAATTAAACCTGTCGTATAGGAATTATTTAGTGTAAAATACACGATTAACATAATTTATAGATTATTATATCGATTCATAGATTTATTCCAAGCTTATTTAAAAGATGGCGTCCGAAAATTCACCCCTTCGGAATAAAAAGAGCATAGATATAGTGCTGCTGTACTTGGAGCAAAAATTTTACAGAATCCAGCAGCCTAAAAGTCAACATCTATGTGTCTATCTATCTCCTAGCTAAGTAGCTTCTTACTTCCTGTACCCACTAATTATTACAGGTTTACAGTTAAGTGTTAACCTTGTCAAAGGGCAAAGCGTCAAATTAACCAAGCCCAACGTCCAACAAAACATCGCCACGACAGTAAACCAGCCAAATGTGGAGTCGGTCCTCAGTCTTCCGATAGCTGTACATCCAGAAGAAGCAATCCCTGCATCAGAAAAGCGCTCTCACTTGAACCGATTTGTCTTTCACTCATAGATTCCAACTTTTGCAACTCTCCGCTCCCCCCGCTCCTCACCTGACATAAAACTTTAGGGCCTGTTTGGTTGGATGTTAATTAATAGAACGGAAGGGAACGGAATAGAATGGAAGGGAATAGTTTATAATGGAATGGAATGTAATATAGTGATACGTTGTTTGGGAAGGATGGAAGGGTTCATAATGTAATGTAGTGA